>JAKTRA010000008.1:0-401847 GCA_030579495.1 Pichia heedii | reverse complement strand
TTCCGAATTTTCCGAAATCCCAAAATTCCGAATTTTCCGAAGAGTCAAACATCCATACTAAAAATGTATGGGTGAAACCTGAAAATCGCTTTTCCAATTTTTTTGAAATTTTTTGTAAAAAATTGCGGTCGCTAGGTCTAACGGTGTATATATATATATATATATATCATAGATCTTCATTTTTTTTTAACAGTTATTTACATAAATTTAACCTATACTTTTCTTATGTAACGTATTCTATTACTAATTAGGGTACAATATTTTCTAGTCAAACTATTATATATGTTCTGAGCAATTTTCTGTTTGAGCTGAGTATTTGATGAAGTACTGAGCGCATTCATGAAAGTTGGTAATCTCTTCAAATCATTAGGTACTGTGTATTTCCTTAGTTCAGGTGCACAATCTAATAATGTCTGTTCATAGTCGATTTGAGCAAAACTCTTTTGATATTGAGATATATCTTTGGTATCAACATGCAATATGTGATCGAATTTAGATTTATTAAAGTATAATACGTGTTTCGCTCTCGTTGCTGCCACATAGTTCACTCGAGAGTTTTGAATACTGAATTCATTATTCATTTGACATAGTGATGAAAGAACAAATACAATATCCCACTCCAAACCTTTGGCATTATGTATTGTGGATAAAGATATATACTCATTCGGATATTCAAATCTAGTATTGAAATTCTCATCAAGTTCTTTCACTGTTAAAAAATCATCTTGATAATGTGATAAGAAATATGATAAAATATTGCTTTCCTCAATTTGAATTTTGGATAAAATGTTTAGATTATTATAAAGTTCTTTTAAGAACAGTTTGAAATTATCAAATAATGAATCATTTTTTAGTTGTTTAGAAAAATAAAATAAATCTGATAAGCTGCTCAAGCTATAGATAATTGACGATGGATCTGATTTATCCAAATTCTCCAAAATCTTATCCAATTTCTCAATATTTTCTTGTCCGATTTTTTTAGCTATTTTTGTATCTTTGTGTAATAAATCGTAGATTGAAATGTTTGCAACATCTGTATCGGCTTTCAATGATAAAACAGTACGAGGCCCAACTTTATTCAAAAAACTCAAAACAACTAACAATGATGGATCATGATGTGGATTATCCAGTATTTTCAAAAATGAAATAACTGATGATAATTTTGTATCTTGCCAAGGCTGAATTCCAGATAACTTCCTGCAGTGATATTTCCCACCTTTGTTATAGAAAAAAGTTTGGAAATCATCTAATACTTGATTTATTGGTGCTAGAATTGCAATATTTTTAGGAGTTACAAGATTATTCGAATTATTGATTAGATGATTTATTTCATCAAAAATAAAGGAAAATTCATCCGTAAGAGATTCAAACTCCTCCCTTACAACTGGAACGTTCAACCTTTGACGTGAACATGATTTGATAAATGTGTCTGACGTTCCTAGTAAATTAACTGATAACTTATGCATAGATTCAGAAAATCTGAAAGTTTTACTCAAAACAAAATGTTCTAAGCTATGATTGGGTTGTTTGTAGTAGTCAATCAGTCTTTTCATATTTTCATAAGGTGTTGCATGATTGAATCCATATAAAGATTGATCCATATCACCGGAGATTGTTAGCTGTTTATTTTTTGATAATTCTAATACAAAATCAAGCAAAATAACTGATAGATCTTGAAATTCATCAATTATTATTTCCTTCAAATTTAGAATTGAACTTGGTATTTTGAATTCACTTGTTAGATTAAGTTGATCATTGTTATCGTTATTTTCTAAAATTAAACTATTTATCTTAAGAATTTGTGTGGCTTCGTATACCAGTTTGTCGAATAGTATTTTTGGATTTTTAAAATTTATAAAAGGATTTCCAGGAGCTAAACTTAAATATTCTTTATAGGTTTGAATGTCCGTAGATTTTAAAGCCCTTAAATCTTTTTCTGTTATTTGAGGTAGTCTTCTAGTTGAATTTGGAGATCTTTTTGACATCCATTTTATAAACTTTTCATTTCTGTATATTGATAAATCTTGTATAATAGTATTCAAAATAGTTGAATTTACAGTATTTTTATCTTTCAGTATGTCCCAATATCTTGAATTATTAATAACTATTGAATTAGCAAACGCATGAAGTGTTGAGATCTTGATGCAATCTGTTAGTTCTGGACCTAATTCTGTTTGTAGAGTCCTTTTGAAGTCAATAACAGCCTGATTCGTTAAACTGAAAGTCGCAATTTCTGACGGTTTCAAACCTATACTTAACAAATAAGCTATACGATCACATAAAGTTTTCGTCTTGCCTGTTCCTGGACCTGATATTATATGAATTAGTGAGTTTCTCTGCAACGGTGCTGTAATGACTTTCTTCTGCTGTTCCGTACAATTGATTACTACGTCTTTGTAATCATCAACCATTGTAGAATTGAAGAAATATGTACAATCTTCAAATAAATAGAAAGTAAAATTCACTCACTGAAAACAGTAGTATATAGTAAAATATGGTTCAATAGTAAATCCTTACAAACACTGTTGTTGCATATTGTTAAACTAGACCTGTAAGACCCACTAAGACACGTACACCTATATACATATACCTACCCTAAAACATGTCTCATACAAACACAACACACATTCACCAAAAGACAAATACGAGAAAAACGTTTCAGGAGAAGAGACGATGAGTCGCAGAGAGAGAAAAAAAAAAGAAAAAGGGCGCGATTAGTTTCAACTGTCATGATCCATTGGAATTGGAGAATAATTAAAAAGCCATTGCAAAAGGAGATTGCTGTATTGAACTAACAGGAGTGTTTTGTTTCAGAACTGTATTACTATCCTCCAGTGATCTACCATCGAGTTTGGAATTTGTAATATCTGTTCTATCTCAATTTCTTGTCTCCAATTTCTTTCCTCATTCTTTTGTTTTCCATTCATTCTAATACTTACTCGTAATTGAAAAGCAATACAGATTAAAAAAAAACTACTAAAGAAATGTCAGGAACTTCATCGCAATTTCAACAGTTGGAAAAACTAGGTGAAGGTACATATGCAACAGTTTACAAGGGGAAGAATAAACTACTAGGCACTTATGTTGCATTAAAGGAAATCAATCTAGATAGCGAGGAGGGAACACCTTCAACTGCTATCAGAGAAATATCTCTAATGAAAGAGTTGAAACATGAAAATATTGTCACATTATACGATGTTATACATACTGAAAATAAACTCACTTTGGTATTTGAATATATGGATAGTGATTTGAAAAGATATATGGATATAAACGGTTACAATTCCAGTGGTGCATTGGATCCACGTACTGTTAAATCTTTCATGTATCAGTTGCTAAGGGGTGTTTTATTCTGCCATGATAATAGAGTTTTACATAGGGACTTGAAGCCTCAAAACTTATTAATTAGTTCCAAGGGACAGTTAAAATTAGGAGATTTTGGTCTTGCAAGAGCATTTGGTATACCTGTGAATACATTTTCAAATGAAGTTGTTACTTTATGGTACAGAGCTCCTGATGTTTTATTAGGATCTAGAAATTACTCAACTTCAATTGATATGTGGTCAACTGGTTGTATATTAGCTGAAATGTTTACTGGTAAACCTCTATTCTCAGGTTCTTCAAATGATGACCAACTTTTGAAAATATTCAGAATAATGGGTACACCGAATGAACGCACTTGGCCTGGTGTTTCAAGTTATCCAAATTATAAATCAAATTTTACTCTTTTTGTACCGCAAGACTTCCGTGTTTTGATACCTAATATTGATCCATTGGCTTTACAACTATTACAAAATTTACTACAAATGAGACCTGATACACGATTTAGTGCAAGACAAGCTTTGAACCATTCATGGTTTGATGAATTCTATTATCCTCAACAAGAATACCCACAATCACAACAGCAACCCCTCCAACAAAGTGTAGAGGTTGACAATAGTAGTAATATGGTTCAACAAGGTTATAATTACTAATTTTATATCTATCTGCTCCTCTGTGTACTCTTTATCTAATAAAGTCAAGTAACTGTTGAATCTATTTGATGAGTGTAAAAATTCTCATCACATTTAGCTAAGTGAAAGTGAAATTTCTCTATAAACTTTATCCATTTCCCTGTCGTTGTAGGATGATTATATAAAACTGTACATTTAATCTTATTTGATGCTAAAGCATTAAGATGTTAAGAACGTGAGATGAGGGTAATATTTTATATTTAGTCATTATATCTTCAATCAAATCGTCATTGTTAGTTTGATGTAATACAGTCCAAAAATTCAAGTCGTCACAAATATGATTCTTCAAAAACAATGGGCACAATAGATCTTCAATCTCTTTATCAGCGTTATTTCTCAAAGTAGAATAGAATAACGGGTCTTTGAATGTGATTTCATTCCATAGTTGTTCTGGATCAAATTCTTCTTCATTATCAGGATTCTCCTCTAGTTTCCTCTCTTTCATACAGAAAATCCCATAATTCTTCAAAATGTCCACGGGTATTATTGATGAGTCACTGTTATCAATGATATTTTCATCTATCTTAATGCATAGAAATACAATGAATTGAAATACATCTTCCAGTTTGTTTGTAAATTTGGTTTCCAAAACCAATAAATCTAAAATGATTCTCAATTTATCAACATATATACCGGATTTGATGTATTCCAAGTTTGATGGGTTACCATTATCAAAGAATGGTAAATTAATCGGGAATTCACTCCAAAGTTCGTTAAAAACAGATTTATCGATTTTATAGTTGTTGTTTTCAGTTGATTTTTCAACTTCTTTATTATATGCTTCTTCAAAGTCAGGCCAAACAGATGAAGTTAAAACTCTATCAACATTCAAAGATTTGTAGATAGCATATGTCATAAACGGTGTCTCGAAAGCAGCTAATGAGACTATCACTAAATTATCAGGATTTCTATATCTTTGAACATAAAATTTACCATTGATATCTCTCTTGAAGTCGTGTTTTATTATATCTTTGATACTCTCATAATTTGTACTTTGTATACTTTCTGAAACTTTTAACGTGTGTGAGTTTAATTGATGGAGCTCGTCATTGCCATCGTAATCATTGAGTATATCAAATAGTGGATCGTTACCACTTACATTTGATAAACTATATATGTGTACAAACTTTTCAACCATCATCTGATATGAGATGAATTCAATATGTGATAAAATAAATTTATGGAAAAATTTACATGTAAGAGATACATTCTCTATATTGTTTGAATATGATATAATCTTGACTAATATATCATCTGGTAATTCTGTCAAAGTTGTACAATTTAATGCATGATTTTGGTCCAGTTGCTTATTCTCTAATTTCCTCAAATCGTTATATTTGGAGTTGAAATTCTCTGAGTCATTGTTACAGTTGTATCCATAGTATTCACTATCGAACAGCTCAATACTTAACTGATTTGTGATGAAATCATTCAATATGATGCATCCTTCTTTTGTTAGTTCAAATTTACGATTGAATTGAGATTCTAATGATGGTAACTTTCCATCAGACAGTGAGTCCAATGTACTTTTCACTAGTTGAACACCTTGAATTTTGATTAGTTCTCTTAATAATTGTATTGCATCATTTTCTGTTAATGGATATAAGTCATCCCTTCCTGTGAAAACGTTAACCTCATGGAGTAGCATAATGTAATTCTCAACATTTTCTCTCAAACTGTTCATGGTGAAACCTGAATGTGGTCTAAGAATATACGCTTTCAAATGCTTGTAACATTTATGCAATTTGGCTATTTGATGACTGCAGATTGAACTATAAAAGTATTTATTATAAAGTCTATTTTGATTTGAGTATATTCGATTTGTAATGGGTAAGTTATGATGTCCGGTTTTTTTTCTATTATACAAGTTAACAATACCAGGAGTTATAAACCCCATTTTCGTTGGATATTGGTTCTTCTTTCACTAAAGCAGAAAATCAGAAAGGTATTTATATATTTGTACAATTCATAAATGAAATTTTGAGTGAAATTTGAATAAAAAAAAGATCGTCTATTTCCCAAATAGGAAACTCAAGTTCTGCTCCATGATCTTTGATCCTTTTCTGCTGCCAGAATTTCCCGATTGGGACACAGAACAGCCTGATTGGGAAAAACATCCAATTTTGGTCACAGAATATGTTTCTTTTGGTAATTCTGTATGATAAATTAGATGATCTGATCAATAAAGACTTTGATTAATCAAACCAACAAAAATTTCTATTTAAGATGAGGTATATTCCCACTTTTTTAAACTTATCTTGTCCACTCTTTTTTTTATTTTTTTTCATTTTACCTTATGTAACAAACAAACAAGTACTTGTCTTACAATGGAAGATATTATCAGAGGAGATTTACCAGAAAACAGTGAATTCAAGGGTGTTTATAGAAAGCACTTATATAATATTCTTTGTTGGAGAGATTTCACAGAACATACTAATAGTAATGGATTCATCTTTGAAATGCCAGTTGGTCAATATCGTCCTGGTCCATACAGTACTGTCTTAAATAAGGATCTAGCCAGACTTCTTGACAAGTGTGACTTATCAGGAACAAGAAGACAATATAATCTCAATGAAATACGTAAACGTTACAAGGAAAAAATTTATAAAAGTCATAGTCTTGGCTTCTGGGGATGGTGTTGTGGTGAAAAATATGCTGATAAGATAGTTGATGATTATCTGGAACGTCATCGTTGTCTTGTTCCAAATCAATATCCTCTTTGGAGGAGACCAATTGTCTTGAATATTGACCCTAAGGAAATCAATTGGAAATATCATCCAATTTTCAGACGTTTTGAATGTCTTAATGAAGACGTATTATTGAAATACGCCGAAGATTGTGATGTTTTACTTGTCGGTAATTTTGTGGTTTTAAGAGAAACTGATGTTAAAATATTTCCAGTAATGGAAGAAGAGGTTCTCAACAATGCAAAAATAATTGCAAACTCTTCTTATTATCACTTGGACAGATATAGGGCACATTTTGAACCAGAATTTTCAAAAAGCAGACATTTTGGGTCACAATCTTTGGCGGATAAAGGAATCACAATCAACGAATATGCAGATATTAAATATACCCCTTGCTATCATAGTATTTATGCCAAGGCAAAAACAACAGACTTTGAAAGAAAATTAATGACAACTTCATTAACTGATCTGGAATTATCTAAACATACTGAGTTATTCAAACCAGCCCATTTCATTTCTTAATAAAATACTCTCCTAAACAAACCTTTGAGAAAAAAAAAATAAGATCAAAGACAAAAAAAAACTATTATATACCCCCCTATATACCATTATATTCTTTATAAACTTTTAATATAATTACTTTACCAAAATACTTCCTTTTCTTCCAACAACATCTATAGATAACAACACAAATCAAGATGAATCTCGGAGTTGGAACATGCGCGGCTCAACTCCGAAAGTTAACTTACGACGGCGCATCCGTATTCTGTTGTTTTTCTTTCCTTTTCTTTATTACAATGAAACTTCTGTGTTCTGATCAGATCATCCATGAACTAAATGTTCTGTATCTTTGAAAAGCTATAAAAGAGGATGATCCAGTTGTATATGTGAAGATATTGAGTTTGTCATACTTCTTCCTCTATCTTAAGACTTAAACAAACAAGTATGAATCAAAACTGTGTTTCTCCTAACGCTTTACTGACAATTCCAGAAGGATTGCAGACATACACACCACGTCAACCACTATTGAAAACACTTGATACCATTAATTGTGATAGTTCCAAAAGTGGCAATGGAGAGAATAAAAGAAGAGTAAGAGAGAGACCAATACCTCTTATTAAATTTGATGAAGAATGTTTGAGAAAAAATAATGAACAGTTAATCAAGAAACATAGTTTTCAGTTTAGAGCTAAAAGTCTGAATGAACAAACCGCTAAAAAAATTAAACCAAAAAAGAAAGCAAAAAAGGGAAATAGAAGTATCAGAGCTCAAGAAGATGTTGAAGAGGATGAAACAATTAAAGAAGAGAACTCAGCAATCACTCGGAAATCAAATGTTGAATTTTTCTTTAGTTTGGACTATGAAGACAATTCTGAGAAAATCGACAGCAACAGCAATAATCTTATCAATAATTTTAATAATGATGACGATGGTGGTTCCTTTGAATCTAATATATTCAAAGAAGCAGTTCAGGTACCACTCAGAAGAATTCATGGATATAAAAACATTGCACAATACTTGATCTCTAAAACTGAAAAATCAAGATCCGGTAAACCTAAAGCCATCAGGAGACGTTTACAAAATGCAGATCATCATTCAAGTTTTTCTGTGTGGGATATCAACGATGAACATTCATCAACAACTTATGGAACGGCTGAATACTGGTGGAATATAATTAAAACGCCATTTTACTCAAAACAAAATGAACAACTTTTAAAGCTAGTGGAATTTGCAAATTTTGATTGTGTTAAATCTTCGGTTTATTTGCTGGAGCATGTATACATGTACAAACCCAATGACATTAACATTAAACATTTCAAAGGAATGAGATTATTGTACGGTTGGGAATATCTGATTAATCCTGATCAATCCTTGGATAAACTCCCATTGAGATATGCAGGTCAAAAGGCAAACTTTTTCGAACCATTGGTGATTAGATATAAACTTGATTCAAGTGGTAGAAAATATGTGCAACATGGATTATGTCCATATTGTCCTGTTGATCATGACTTAGAACGTAGATTTGCTTATGATAAAAGGTTTTTCAATATGGGAGGTCTGGTATATGCTTCTCACGTTAGCAAATATCATGGAGTGTATCAATCTGGTAATGAAATGCCAATGCCGGCAATAGTTGAAAGTAATGAAAAGATGTATTATATCTGTATCGAATGTCATAAAAGACATAACTTGAATCTGAAAACAAATGATTTATCAAGTGGCTGTTTGATTGAATTTTTCAAACATTGTCTGACTAGACATTATCACCAGAAAATTCCAGGACTAACAACAAAGCAATTTGAGAACACAGATTCAAGTGAGTTGATATATCCGGAAAAGATATATTCTAGCAACATTGATAGAAATGAAGTATTTGATCTACATAGAAAAATTTTAAGTAAGAACAAGAAGAAGGAACAGAAAGAATTTGATGAAGAATATATTGGATAGAATTAAATAGGAAAAAAAAAGCAGTAAATAGTTCTACATAGTTAAGTTTATAGTTTTGAATAGTCAGATTTACTATAATCGAACAAGACTCCTGGTGTTCCAATCAAATCTCTCAAACGACGTTCGATTCTACCATCAGAGTCATTATCTAGATTAATTAGAACATGAATATGAGGTATTGTTTTGATACTTTGAATTATGGTATAGTTTTTCCACCAAATAATATCCTCTCGAGGTATTTTGGCAAAATCAACAAATGTAAGGTTTATATAGTGTTCTATAATTCTCTTTGTATCATCATCGATATCCCCAATTTCTGAATTAGGATCAGGATGCATTGGGAACTTCACCCAAACCAACAAATGTAGTGTTTTATTGGAGATGTAATATGGGAAATCATTAGCAATAATGAGAGTATCATTAGGATCAGCAAATGGTCTTGGATCATTGCATTTAATCATTTTAACTATTTCAGTATCTGGTGTATGAATATCAGTCTCTGGCGGAAGCCATTTCAAGACATTAACCACCAGATTTGTAGTTATTCCAATGTGTTTCTCCTCTAAGGATTTCTTGAAATTTCTATATTTAGTCAATTGGGCAGATGATCTACCAAGCTTCTCTAGATCATAGGACTTGACAATTTCATATACCTCATTCCATGATAATGGAGCATCTAATGACATTTTCCTGTCAAGACAGTATCAAGGGATTGTCTACTTATGATAATGTACCATATCATACTAGAAGGCAAAACAATACAACATTATATACAAGACAACAATGGTATTGACCGCCCTTCATACAAAGTTCAATAGCGAATTTGGTGATAATCCTTGTACAATAGACAAATGATACTTTGAATCAATGCATCATTGGTGTATTGTACGTCTATTATGGCAATGGATGGTAAATCAATCATGCAAACTGATTCTACATGTGTAGAAATGGATCTATACAAGGTAGCCGAGCGTTACATCAATGAGATGCTTGGTTTGAGTGAAGATTCGACTAAGAGAGGTTCAATTAGAGTTCTTCTTTTAGATCATCACACAGCACCAATAATTTCATTGGTATCAACGCAAAGTGATCTCCTTCAGAGAGAAGTATATCTTGTTGATAGAATTGAAAATATAAATAGAGATAAAATGAGAAACTTGAAATGTATCTGTTATTTAAAACCTGATGACACCTCAATCACAAATCTATCACAGGAAATAATCAATCCCAAATATTCCAGCTATGAAGTATATTTTAATAATGTTACATCTAAATCAAGGTTGGAAAGATTAGCAGAATCAGATGACCTGGAAATTATTACTAAAGTAGTTGAAATCTTTCAAGATTATTATGTTTTGAATAAAGCTCTCTTTACAATTACCGATATCGGTAATCCTTATATGATTAATAATACATCATTATGGGATCCAAATATCCTAGAATCTAGTATTGAAAGTCTAGTCTCACTTTTACTATCATTAAATTTAAAACCAACCATTAGGTATGAGGCGAATTCTAGATTAGCATCCAAACTTGCTAACGCTATTGATTATGAAATTACTTCTGGTAAGGATGTAATATTCAATCAATTGAAATCAAATAGGGATGTTTCGCCAGTGTTGTTTATTTTAGATAGAAAGAATGATCCAATTACTCCATTATTATTCCCATGGACATATCAATCGATGATTAATGAAGTTATGGGGATCAACAACTCTAAAAATAGTGTCGATTTAACGCATCTAAGTAATATAAGTGAAGAATTGAAGATAGTTTTGATGAATGAGACTCAAGATTTATTCTTTAAAAAGACCATGTTTATGAATTTTGGTGATTTATCATCATATCTAAAACAATATGTTGATGAATATAAAACTACAACTAAAACTAATTCGAATATCTCTTCGATCAAAGATATGAGATATTTTCTTGAAAACTATCCTGAATATAAGAAAATGTCATTGAATTTGTCGAAACATATGTTGATATCTAGTGAAATTGATAAACAAATCAACGAAAATAACACTTGGGAGACTAGTGAATTTGAACAAAACTTATGTAGTACCAATGATACTGCTCATCATGATGAAGATTTGAAAGAGTTGGAAAACATTGTATTCAATAACGGTAATAAAGAAGGTAATAACTTCAAAATATTAGATGATGAAATAAAGATGAAATTATTAGGACTTTATGCGATTAAATATGAAAATTACGGTAATAATCAAACCAACAATATTTTAAGGAAGATTAACAATAATAAATTCAATAAATTTGTTAATGCAATACTTAAATATGCTGGAAGTAAGAATAGGATGAGTAACATAGACAATGAGGGTAGTATATTTAATAAAGTCGGTAGTAAAGCTAGTAACACCAACGTTGGAGGTGCTGCCAATCATGTTGTTCAATTGTTCAATAATTTCTCTGGCTCAAATGCAGATAATGCCAATGCGTATATGCAACATGAACCAAGACTTAAGATTATCTTAGAAAAGATTAAACAGGGTAAATTGAGTCATTCCAACTTCCCTATTATTGGACAGAGTAGTAATAGTAGCAGTAGCGGTGGTAATAAAAATGAAAATAAGAATGATATTTCTCGTGATATTGTTGTATTCATAATTGGTGGTGTAAGTTATGAAGAAGCTAGAATTGTTCATGAGTTGAATTCCAAAAATGATGGTTTCAGAATAGTTCTAGGCGGTACACATATGATCAATAGTAAAAAATTCATGGAAGAGATTATTGAAACTAGCGGGAATTGACAATATCAGACAAAAAAAATATTTTATTATTTAAAAAGGTTTTTTATATAAAAAGATATAATACAAATGTATTTTAGATATGTTCATTCTGCCAATCATTTAAAAGTTTAGTAAGAGAGTCTAATTGAGAAACTGACTCATCATAACATTTAGTTAAAGAATTTTTTAATACGATTATTTCAGGTGTTAGTTCGTCATTATTCATTTTGAATAATTTGTTCTTAAATTCTTCTTCGTTACTCAAATTAAGCTGGATATTAGAGACAAAATCCATTATGGAAAACACTCTTCTAGTCATTTCATTGATATTAATACGAGCACTTGGAATATTTGCTCTAAATGGTTTATCATCAAATTTATCGTTCAGTAATTTGTTAGGAGATTTAATCTCTTTCCTTTCCTTCTTTTGATTTCTTGTATTAGAACGCTTTGATTCCCTTCTGTTTGAAATTAGAGGTGATGGTGATTTGTTTTTTGTGGAGTTACTACTTTTCGAGGTATTATCGTTCTCATCAGCCTCATCATTCGAAGTTGCTGAGTGATTTCTACTTGTTTTGAGACGTTTATCTCTTGATTTTTTATAATAATCTGATTTCTCATTTGATGATTCATTATTGTTCGATGGTGAACTATGATCTCCTTCATCTACTGATGGTTCATTCTTATCATTTTCAATTTTGGTGCTATTTCTATTTTCCATATAAAAATTCGATTTAGATCGAACTGTCCGACGTAAATCTCTTTCGACAGCTTCTGGACCATCACTAGCACTGATATTGGCTTCTTCTGGTGTAACATTTGCCTCCTTAGCACTTTCCAATAAAGCTTTCTTGAGTTGTTCTTCATAACTATAATAAGAAGATCGTCTTCTGTGTTTACGTTTATGATGATTGTCACCATTGTCACTATCGTTATTATTATCATTTTCTTCATTTTTGAGAGTCATACTATCATCATTTGAATCATTTATGTGATCATTAGAGCGATCATTTGTTAATTCATTGTCATCCTCATTATTCACATTACCATTATTACTATTATCATTATTGTTAATTGAGTTAGCATTATCATCTGTACCATTATTGGTATTATCATAGCTATCCTCATTATTAGTATCATGATTATCTTCATTGATATCACTATTAATATTATTTTCATTGGTGGCATTGTTGAGTTTATTTGATACGAATCTACCGTTTTTCCTTTTAACGCCTCTTCTATGATTATGTTTTGAATTATGAGAATGTGTTGCATTGGTATGAGGATTCAATGGATCATATTTACTCCTTCGGATGTTGTACTTATCGATTGATAATGTATGAAATTGAGGTTTACATTTTTCACACCAGTATTTTTCAGGAGCATTATCTTCATCTTTGATACCTACACAATAACCATGTTGCCATACAGAACATTTTTCACATTGTATGAAAAATCCAGGATCAACATTCAAAAAATCTGAGCTATTTTTTTTAGGTATTTGTAGCTCTACACTCCCACAAATACAACGTGTTATTTCTTCCTCTTCCTGATCTCTTTCATCAATTCCATCTTCTAAATCTTCTTCATCGTCTTCGTTAAGTCCGCCTTCTCCATTTTCATTTTCATAATCATTATGATTGTTAATATTATTTCTGCTCTTGTTTTTATTCTTAAGTTTTTGTTTTACTAAATGATTATCCTTGCCTACTCTTCTTCTGGATGTGTGATTGTCGATTATAGAATCATTGATATGATCATTGATATCTAAATCGGCATAATCATCTGCATACTTTGGGTGGTTTGTTGTTCTTGTGGATCTCCTCGAAGACATTGTTGTTTGGTAGATCAAAGAGAGGAGAGAATGAGAGTGTAGAAGAATAAGTCAAAGAAACAAATGATAGAAGAAGATATGGAAAAAAGAAACAAAATACAGAATACAAATGACAATAAGCAAAATATTCAGTAATGTGAATTAGCAAAGAGAGAGGGAGAAAAAAGAAAAAAAAAAGAAAATAAATAATAAATCATTCAATCATATCTTACGTCGAAAATGTTGTATTTCTTTCTTTTTCATAGTCTTGGATATGTAGTTTTCCTTTATTTTTTCCTCTTCTCTTTCCAGTTGCTATACCCATAGATTCTTTGTTGAAAAAAAAAAAATATGAGTGGATATAATGAACCTAAACGGAGAAGAGTAGTTGTTAATCGTAGAAGCAACCGGAGAGATGGAATTGGAAGAGTAGAAAAATCAATTGTAGAAAAACCTATTATTGAAAAATCTATTGTTGAAAAACCACCATGGATGAGTGATGCACAGTATGAAAAGACAAAACAATCAATTGGACATGCAATTGAGACAGTCGTTAATAAAGGTAAAGATGGGGAAAAAGGAAAAGAGCAGGGTTTTGAAAATGGTGATGGCATTGGAGATAATAAGGATGTAATGGCTAGTGATGATTTGAAAGTTAAGATGAAATACCTGAAAAATATTCAAGATGAAGGGAAGGATGAGATTGTGAAGAATTTCTACAATACACAGACACATATTTCTCGAAAGATTAAACGTACAGAATCAAAGATATACCAATTGAGATCATTCAATAATTGTATCAAATATATTCTAATTAATAAATATGGTAATCATAATGGTACCGTTTTGGAATTGGGTTGTGGGAAAGGTGGTGATTTGGCTAAATGGGAGATGATTGATACAAAACAATATGTTGGAGTAGATATCAGTGATGAAAGTATTCGTGAAGCAATCAAACGATATTGTAGTGGACAAAAAAGTGGGAGATTTGACTTTAGGGCTGTATTTGCCACTGGTGATGCCTTTAAAACTGAACTACCAACCATATTGTCTGATTTTTCAATGGAAGAAGTATGTGGATTACAATTTGATAATGTGAGTATGCAATTTTGTATGCATTATGCATTTGGTAACGAAGCAAGTGTAGAAAGTATGTTGACTAATGTAAGTCGAAGTTTGAAACCTGGCGGGATGTTTCTCGGAACAATCCCCAATAGTGATTTCATTGCATGGAAATTGAACAAAATACGTCAAAATTATAAGGATGGTGACACCAGTGTTGGATGGGGGAATTCCATCTATAGTGTAACATTTCCTGATTTAGATGGATACGATTTTGAGAAAAAGAAATTCAAAACTCCATATGGCAATGTATACAACTATTATTTACAAGATGCCGTTGACAATGTTCCTGAATATGTTGTTCCCTTTGAAACATTTAGAGCTCTCTGTGAAAAGCATAACCTTGAACTTCGATACCGTAAAAATTTCACAGACATGTTTGCTAAGGAAGTTGGAGAATATTTTGGGCAATTACCAGGTCCTTTGGTTCAATCACTGCATCGTCCAGATGGTAGTTATGGACTTGATGGAGATGAAAGAGAGGCTGCATCGTTTTACGTAGCCTTTGCCTTCCAAAAAGTATAATGTGTAAGTTAGTAAAAGCAAGAAAAACAAGTGAAAAAGAAAAGCAGAGAAGATTTTAATTGCCGGTTGTTTACAATGTGTTCCTCAAAACCGTTTTGGCACTAATTGTGGCACTAGTTTTTTTTTTTGACACTAGTTTCTTTATCCTATCTTTTAGTATCTTTTAGTATCTTTTAGTATCTTTTTCATATTTTCATATTTTCATTTTCATCATCTCTTATCTTCTCAACTTCTCATCAGCATTCTGCCTGCTTAATGCCATCGCTAGTATCTGGCCCCTTCAACGTCCAGCATGGAAGTGCAGCTTCACTTTTGGCGACACCTGTTCATCAACAAAACGCGCTCGTCAATGCTGAGATTGTCGTGTGTGTATGTGGTTTCACTGCCGAATATTTCAACGAACTCTCTGCTACTCCAGGTGACGTCTTCAAAGTCACCAATCCAGAAGTAGTTAATGGTTGGCTACTGGTACAATCATTATCTTCTGGTTCAAAGGGATGGATTCCTCGTGATAATCTTAGAGCTATAGATATTTCTTCCAACAAGAAGAAAAATCATACACTACATTCACCAGTTATTTCATCATTATCAACTCCAAATGATTCTCCTTCATGTACTAGACTATCATCAGTCTCAGCTACATCTGTTATTGACTATTATACCAAAGAAAACACTTCTTCCATTTCTTCGATGAAATCATCTTTACCTAAATCTCCTTATACTTCACTATTTGTTCATTCAATGTTCTTCATAAACTCGTCTTTTTGTTATAGAATCGATCTATCAACTTCTACATCAAACACCTTCCATATTGCTCGTTTTTATGAAGATATCAAAACTTTAAATACTTATCTTCAATCATTACTTCGAGATGACTCTTCTATCCAACAAGAGATTATCTTGCCCCGACTTCCAGATCCTATCATCATGGATCAATATAATTCAGTGGAAAGTTTATCACTTAATGTTTCAAACATGAACAAATATCTACAACAAATTTTTGAACTATTCAACTCTTCGTCATATAACCTATTATATTCTGCATTAGCATTGTTTTTATCTCCAACGGGTAACGATTTTCAGCATTATGTTGAATTATCGGACGATCAAATTTGGAAAATATTAAAACCATCAGAAACACCAGAATACCATTCTTCAAATAATTCTTCAAATAAATGGAATTCAGCTATAGAATTAGAACTGCATTCAGATTCGCCTTTACCTTCTCCGTCCGTGAAAACTACAGAAAGTGTATTCACTTTCACAAAACCTGAGATACACGAAACTTCTAGTATAAGTTCACTCAATTCATCTCCAACTTCGCAAACTTCATCTTCTTCAATTCTCATAAAGATAATATATAAAGATGAGTTTTTCATATCAAAGATGGATGTTTCTAACTTAAACTTTGAAACTCTATCGCAAACTATTTCCAGCAAAATCATACACTCTGGCCCACCGACATTTGCCTATAAAAATGAAAATAATATTTTCGTACTTTTACGTGATGATATCGGTTTAAATAAAGCATTAACTTTGAATAGTAGGAAACTAGTTATCAAAGTCATATAGCTACTACGCTACTCATATAGACACTTATCAAACCGCATTATGTCTTCATAGATTACTTTCTTCTCATTTCTGTTCATTACTTTGTTTCTTTTTTTTTGTACATTAAATCTATCAGCTTTTAACCATATAATTGAGAAAAAAATTATAAATTTTCAATTGAGATCCAATCACCTCTCTAATAGACTTTTTCTTTTAATCTTGGAGTAACTTTCATTTATTACTGTGACATTACCATTATAATCCAACATGTATTGCACTATTCAATATATTATCTTTGCAATTGTTCAAATATCAGTAACGCAAGCATCAAAATGGAATTTAGAGGTTGAGAATCTCCATACTGGATTGACAATTCCTATTTCTTCAATTGATCTAAACACCACAGCAACCATCCGATCAATGGATTTTTTGGATGATATTGAGACAGACTCGAAAGGGAATACAATCGATTCAGATTGGTGTTTATCACTAAGAAATGATGATAAATCTTTCAATTGTTTCACATATCTCGATGTCCTTAAAATCGGACATTCATCATTAACAGGAATATTATCAATAATACTAAATAAAGATCATTCCATCTCTGATGTATCCTATTTCCCAAGCAGTCATAATTTGACTCTCAAAATATCAAAACCTTATATGATTCCAGATCCGCAACTTGTTTTCAATATGCAAACTACAAAAACTGCTGCGGTAACTAATATCCCTCCTACTCCTAATGAGTCTTCACATGATACAAACCCAAAAACATTGAAATCATCATCAAAAGATAATAATAATAATGACAACAATGATATCCAAGGTGAATTTCAGGAGATCATTCGTCCTAACACTATCTACTCCAACAATAAAACTTTCATTGAACAGTATTGGATGTACATAATACCACCCATTATCTTATTCATGGCAATGGCTAACTTTAATCCTAACAACAATCCAAACAACAACAATATAGCTGAAAATCAACATCATTAACCAATGCAGAGAAACAGTTGATTCATTAATATTTTTCAAAGCTTAATCACTAAAT
Source organism: Pichia heedii (assembly GCA_030579495.1). Classification (NCBI taxonomy): domain Eukaryota; kingdom Fungi; phylum Ascomycota; class Pichiomycetes; order Pichiales; family Pichiaceae; genus Pichia; species Pichia heedii. The sequence continues at coordinate 383,884 of JAKTRA010000008.1, read as the reverse complement.
AGGGCAATGGCTAAAAACAGCTCTTATTCACTTTTATTCATGTTGATCTTCCTCTTTACAGACAACTTTGCTTTATTGATATATGATATTTAATCAATCCCTACTCGTTAAACTATTCATTATTATATTCATATTCATATCAAATTGTAAAGGTCGTGGTATTACATCAAAATTAGGTGCTTCATGTTTATATGTTGCCTCAAATTTCACATCATTCCCTTTTGATTGTCAATTACCTGATTTATCTTATGCATGTAGATGCCAGAATCAACCATTCCTGGGTACTGTTACGAACTGTATTGAATCACATTCCAATGATCCGAGTGAGTTATCAAAAGCTTACAAACAATTAGTTAACACATGTAAAGCTCAAGGTGGTAAAGAATGGAATTTCATCGATTTAGTTAAGATCAATGAAAATGCTTCAAATTATTTAATTGACTACAGTGTTTTACCAACTCCTAAATTCAAAGCAAGTTTGATATGGAAGGCTGAAAAAATTCAGAAAATACAAAGTAAAAATAGTCTATTACTTAGTAAACTTGAAAATGATAACAATCAGATTGTATTTGATCCATATAGTAGAAATAATAAAGAAATTGGAATATTATCTTCAAATGATGATGGTATGATTAAAAATGGTAAAGTAATTGGAATTGAAAAGATTCCAAGGTTCGATAATATTGATGAAATTGAAAAAATTGGAATATCTAATATACTCGAAACTCCAAGATTTTTGCTACATAACCCTGTCATTGTTCCAGATGAACTATACAATATCTCATATAATAGTGTCTCTAAATTATTAAATCAAAGAAATTTGGCTACCGTATATGGTGGCTACATTTATCTTTATTGGGGGATTGTCATGTTAATTTCAATTTTAGTTAATATTAGTCAATGGTGTTCACCGTATTATAATAACAAGATAGCAAATACAAAATTTGCATTTTGGTGTAAAAGCAAAATCATATGTCCGCAGATCTTCAAACCGGATAATGTTTTGAAATTTAGATCCAATTCATTTTTTAATAAAGCATTGAATGAATTGATAGATGGACCAATGGGATTGTTCAATGCTAAGAAAAGGATTAAAACTCAAAATATTCAAACTAAACTTTTGAGTGCTAGAATTATCAATTCTGATAATAATAACTATAAAATTGATAATTTGAATAAGAAACTGAATCTTTTGAAAAGGTCAAATAGTGGAAAAATCACAAAAAAGAATACCAATCTAAGTGCATTCAATTCAAAGATCAATAGAAACTGTAAGAATAACTTCTTAACATCAATCTATACAGTGCCAGTTAGAATGCATGCGATTATAATCTTTGGTTATATTATTTTAAGTATTATACTTTGCTGTATTAATTATGAAATTGTATATCCAAATACAGTTTTTACATGTAAGAAAGGACAAAAATTAGTTTCAATTGCAGATAGGACAGGTATTGTCGCAACAGTCCAACTACCTCTAGTATACCTATTCTCAACCAGAAATAACATTTTCTCTAAACTAACCGGATTATCATATAGATCATTTCAAATGTTCCATAAGTGGACTTCAAGAGTAGTATTTGTATTATTAGTCTTGCATTGCTCATTTTATTTAATGTTTGTTAATGTTAGAGGCGATTATATTGATAGATGGGGATTACTTAAATGGAGGTGTGCTAATACTGCATTTATAGCAATTTGTTCAACAGTACTTATTTCATTTTTCAGGAAATCTTTTTATGAAATTTTCAAATATACACATCAAATATTTTTGATTATATTTTCGGTTTGTTCATGGTATCATTGTTTAACACTTGGATGGATTGAATATTTGGGAGTTGCATATACAATATGGGGATTGGAATATATAATGAGAATTGGTAAGATAATCTCAACTGGATTTATTCTAAAGGGTAAATGTCAAGTAATTTATGATAATAACTCAACTAATAAATCAGTACAATCTATTAGAATTGAAATCAATCATTCCGGATGGTGGAAACCATATCCTGGATGTTATTGTTGGATTAAAATTTTGAGATTTAATATGTTTTGGGAATCACATCCATTTACTGTAGTTAGTGCCACCAATGCAAAAAATTACAACCAACTTGTATTTATAATCAGAGTTAAGGAAGGATTAACTAAAAAACTAGCAAAATACATAAGTAAACAACCCGATGGTAAGTGTTCACTTAATTTATTAGTTGAAGGGCCATATGGTAATAATATACCATTCAAACAATATGACAAGAGTATCTTAGTTGCCGGTGGTGTTGGATTTGCAGTCATTTATTCCATTGCAATGGATCTATCGCAAATTTATAGAGCACAAAGATTAAGAGGTAAAAGAGAATATAATGAAAATTGTGTTAGTAATAATAATAAGAAGTTGATTTCATTGGTTTGGATTATACCGAATTTTGAGAGTTTAATCACATTCAAGAATGAAATTGAAAGTTTAGGTAATTTTGAAGATATTCTGGAAGTTCAAATATTCATAACTAAAAAACTTCATAATAAAGTTTTACAAAGTATAGTTGAGAAGAAACGATTGACTAATCCTTTTAGATTATTGAAAGATTCATTCAAAAATGAAGGTTTCAAAGGTTTTATGAACGCATTGATTGAAAGTAGTAAAGTTGTAGACAATAATGAAGAATATGAAGAATACAATGTAGAATCTGAAGAATGTGAGGATAAACTTTTCAAATTTGAGGATATTACACTTGAATTGAATACTGATATTGATAAGTGCATGGGAAGTAGTAATAGTCTCATTAAAATTAGCAATATTGATAGCAATATTTGTGAAGGCAATGATGATTTAGAAAAATTTGAAGATGAACAAATCAAGGAGCAACTAGATCAAGAAGTTGAAATGCTTGAATGGTTGATTTCTAATAACGGTAAACAGATAAGTATTAATTTCGAAGATAAACCATTTCTACAAGATGAGTTGTGTGAATTTATCAAATGTCAGTACGAGAAGAAACCTATTGCATTGATATCATGTGGGCCAACCAACCTTAATGTTGATGTGAGGTTATCAGCAGTGGATTGTTTAGAGAATGGAGTTTGTGTTGACTATTATGAAGAGGAATTATTATGGTGATTCATAACGTAAACAACCAGACTTTATACAGAAGAATAGATAAATATAAAAAAGAGACTGGGTATATAGCATATAATGAGACTAGGTAGTAATTGATATATATATTTACTGTTGATATTGTTTCATCAAACAACTGATTTTTATAGTAAAGAATTCCTTGTAAGCCACTGATTATGTATTACCAATCCTAGTGATTGATTTCATGATAATTTACTCATCCAAATAATAGCTTGAATGTATACCATTTGATCAAGAGAAGAGAGTTACGACTCGACTTACTTAAATGTGGCTTACCTAATCGGGTAATGGATCATATTTCAACAAGATTCAAGAATTAAAGTAATTGGAGTGTTAATAACTTCTTTTCATTCCTTTTACTGTGATAAGAGATATGAGTAAATCAGTGAAGGGTGTTAAGAATCTCAAGAATAAAAGTGGTGAGAAGAAATGGGAAACACTTGGCGAAGAGATTTGGAAGAATGAAAGTGTTAAAATCAATAGTGAGTTGTTTACATTAACATATGGGTCAATCGTTGCACAAATATGTCGAGAAGAAGGATATAATTATCCTAAAGTTAATACAGTATTATTTGATATGGGCTATAATATTGGTATTCGACTAATTGAGGAGTTTCTGAGTAGTGCTAAGATTGAGAGATGTAGTAATTTACGAGAAACAGCTGAAATTATCAGTAAAGTTGGATTCAAAATGTTTCTCAATATTGTACCGATAGTTGGTAGTTGGAGTTCTGATGAGCAGACATTCCAATTAACATTGAATGACAATCCACTTGCGGATTTTGTTGAGTTGCCTGATGAAGATGATGAGGGGGAAGGTAATGGAGAGGAAAATGGTAGGAAAGGTGATGCACGTAAAGAATTATGGTACTCCAATATTTTATGTGGTGTATTGAAAGGATGTTTAGAAATGGTACAGTTAGAGTGTCAAGTATGGTTTGTTAGTGATATTCTACGTGGAGATGAGAATACTTGTCTCAAAGTCAAACTAATACAAGTTTTACGTGATGAAATACCAGTTGGTGATGATTGAAGATTATGTAGTTTTAGGTAGAAGAAGAAAAAAAAATTGTAAGCATACATCAGATATATAGTAATCATATTCTCTTTCTTAACCTTAAATCGGCTGTCAGGTAATGTAGATAAGGATAGATATTAATCATCATAGTATGCGTAGAGTAAGTAAGTATATAAGTAGTTAGTGAGTAAAAATATGTGGATAAAGATGAAGATGTAAAAGAAAAGATGGATATGTTAAAATTTAAAATTCCAGTGGTTTAAAAGATACTAAACACAAACTGTTCGAGGGTTTCACTTAATGAAGGGTTTTTATGGCTAAAGATGAGTTACGAAGAGAATGGGACATTAGAAATGTACGAAGTAAGTGATGGGGGAGATGTGGAAGATGTGGAAGTAGAAGGAATAGAAGGAGATGAGAGGGGCGATGAAAATGAAAGAAAAGAAGGTGAAGAAGAAGGTGAAGAATGTAAAGAAGAAGATGATGATGATGATGATGGAGGTGAAGAGGAAGAAGAAGAAGAAGAAGAAGAAGATAACGCATCTGATGATGAAGATAGTGAAGATAGTGAAGATGATATCAATAAAGGACTTGTAGTACCATGTATGGGCATTACTAGAGAATCCAGTATGATCTCAAGAATAAGTGGAGAGAGTGATATATTCAGCCATCCACGTAAAGGTACAATAGGACAGAACAATGAGAATTTCAATCATCATGATACGTTTGTTTCAAATGCTAGATATTCACAGAGTATAATGGATGAGAGTGATTATAATGATGATAATGATGATAATGATGATAATAATGATATGTTTTCTTTCCAAGTAAATGATGATAAAGAATATGAAATTGGGTATAGTAGTAATAATGGTGAAACTGATGTAACAAGTGAGAGGACTGATATAAATGAGAGTGGTAATGAAACTGAAACTGAGACTGAATCAATGGTAGATGCTGAAAATGGAGATAAGGGTAAAATTGAGAAAGAATTAGAAGTGCCTGAGAATCAAGTTGAGGATGCAATTATGGTACCTCCTGTACCTGTACCATTTGCTAAAAATGTTATTGATGATAGTGTTAGTGTACTAAATGCCCATAATTTAACTGAAAATGTGAGTGCAATGCGTGGAGTTTTCGTTGGAGATGATAACTACGACAGAAATATCATAGAATCGGAATTAGAGTCGAAAATAGGACATGGATCTGCAAAAGAGTTGGAACTAGATTTGATAAAAGAGGTGGAACCAAAAGTAGATCCAGGAATAGATTCAGGAGTTGAACCGGGAGTGGAATCTGGATTTGAGTCTGAAGTAGAATCTGAGACACAAGGTAGTATAATGAAAACTACCAAAAGCAATGGAGGAGAGAATAAAATAGCTATTAAATCAATTGAGAATATTCCTAATGTTAATTTAGTTGAATTACTGAAGAATACCAAGGACGGTGAAAAAATCAATAAGTTGAAGGATATAAGGGATGAATTAAATAATGTTGATACTGGATTAGAAGAATGGATCAGGTTTAATATGGGTAATAGTGATAAAAGTATTGTTGAAGAAGATAAAATTGGTATCCATGTACGAGAAGCAATTAAGTTACTTGAAGATGGTACATTACATGGTAAAAATACACCATTAAGTACATCATTGAGTACGTTTGGTGATAATATTGGTAGTGTTGCACAAGGATTACATGAATTCAGTATTAAAAGTAAAAGTATTGGGGTAAGAGGTCGAACATTATTACGTAAATTACGTAAAACACCTATATAATGTGGTATACTAACTTTATAAAGATTTCGTATATTTCTAATTGAAGATTTCTTCTATTGTTTTATTATTGTTCGTGTTTATTGTTTCTTAGATAGTAAATCAAGAGAATTTTCCTTTATTGAATTATAGATAATATTTCGTATATTGAGACAACCATTAATACCTAAATCAATTAAAGTTTGTAATTTATCAAGTGGGATTTTATTCTCTAGTAGAAGAAGATTTATTTTAGAATTACCAATTACACCAATTGTAATATAAGGTAAGTCATTCTCTTCTATTATATTTGTATCTAGTAAAGGATAAACATCATATAGAGAGACATTAACACAAGTTAAGTAATCATACATTGAAATACCTGCATTGATTAATGCCATATTTGCAGCATTGATACATGCTGGTAGTAGAGAACCATCCAATTGTAAGATTGTTAATGATAGATTTATACATGTCCTAGAGTAAATTTTCTTAATAATCAGTTGTTGTAGAGAACGTTTGATAATTATCGCTAATTCATTGAACCTTCTATCATTTTTCGATACTGTTGAACGGTCAGCTTTAGCATATGGAGGTTGAATAATGGATACAGATATTGATAAATCAGTTGATGAAGAATTTGATTGATCATTAGGTCCACGTAATAGACATAATACTTTGGTATTACCCATAGTACAAACTGCAGAACCATCAGAAGAATGAGGATGCGTATTTATAGCAATTTCAAAGAATCTCTGTTCATCAAAACGACGACCATCCACACGTAATCCCTCAGGTGATAACAGTTCATATCTAGACATTGGTGCAATGAAGGAAACTCTTGTCACTGTTAATGTTATGTTAAAGATTTTTCTAATGTATATGTAAAATATTAGAGAAAAAAAAAAAGTTTTCCAACTCACAATATCATGATCAACACTGCCACATTCACCACTATCAATAAAATGAAAAGCACCGCCACCCCGAGCAAATTGGCGCAAATTTTCTTTTCTTCTGCCAGCACCGCCACATTCCTCAAACTAGTAAACGCGGCGCAGGCAGCAGTGATTACGGCGGTGCATGCCAGAAGAACAGTGATGTGGCGCATGTTCATTGACGACGACGACGACGACGACGCAGCGGCTGTCTGCACCGCCACGTAGCCGATAAGAATGGTTGTGGCTGCGCGGATAGCAGCAAGGAAGGAACGTTCGTTTGCAAGTTCATCTCTTGTAAGAGAGTCTATATTGAGATAATGATGGGTTAAAGTAAGGAAAGGTATGGATTTAGTTGGTTTGATAGTACGGGTCAATGCATTGGCTGCAATGCTTCTCTTTGTTCCATATATGTCACTCATCTTATTGGATATTATAGTGTATATCTATAGATTGATTAAAATGAAGAAATGTACAATAAGTGAGTGTGTCCATGAGAAAGGAGAATAGAAGAGAGAACGAAAGATATTTATTTATTTATTTAATTGTTGATGTATTATTTGTTTATTTGATTTATCAGTATATATATATATATATATATCTATATCTATATATTTATTGGTTTACTATCTTTCTCGAGACTTGTAGAATGACTTCAATGACTGAAATAGATATTAATGAAACTCCTGATATTGCAGATACTCCTCAATTACCATTATCTGATGTTTTCCCCAATATTGAACCAAAATTTATTAAGATGGCTTTGATTGCCTCTCAAGGAAATCTACAAAATGCTACAAATGCTCTATTATATTTATCTGATCCTTCTTTAGATATTCCTATCCCTCCAATTTCAACTGCTGAACCTTTACCAACTCCCTCGTTTGAATCTGATGAAAAATTGGCTAAATCTTTAGCTAAATCATCAATAACTAAAAAATCAAGGACATATTCTAATAAAAATAATTATAATAGTAATAATATTAATACTTATATCGATGTCGATAATGATTCAGATGAAGATTTATATCAAGCATTATCTAAAAATATCAATGAAGCAAAACAAGCAGTATCTTCTTGGTTTGGTGATGTTTCTAAAAAATTTATTCAAGAACCTAATCCACAATGGCAGAAACAATCTCAAAATCAAAGACGTGATCAGCTTAGATATCAATCAAAACCTCAACCACCTTTACCTTCGAGACCTATAAGATTAAATCAAAAAAATATTGATGATAATAATGATATTGAGGATAATGAGGATAATGATGATACTCCTCAGTTACCTCCACGTCGTCCAACTCAATTATATTCAGCAATGAATCATTCTGATCAATCAATTCCTCAAACTAATATCGATAAAATACATGACTCAAATAAGGAAGAAGTTTCACAACATTTGAAAAAGACTGATAATGTTGATAAATCTAATGAATTGAAAGATTCAAAAGACTCAAAAGACTCAAAAGACTCAAAAGACCTTAAAGAATCAAAGGATTCTAAAGACCTTGGAGATTCTAATGATTTAAAAGATTCAAATAGTCAAAAAAGTGTTGAAAAATCACACTCTAAATCTAATGAACCTTTACAACCACTAATTCCAGAACCTTCAAATGATGCCTTCCTCGTTGAAGACAGTGAAGATGACGATAATAATAACGATATAAAAAACCCAGCAACTTCTTTATAATCTACAATTATTTAAATATCCAGTACTAGTAAATAAATTTTCTTCCCATAATATAGTACGCATAATCTTTTTCAATACTTCAACTTGTAATGTTTCATATGGGAAAACTTCTCCATCAACACTTATAAAGCATTCCTTATTTTTCTTTGGAATTAATCTAAATGCTTCAACTTTGAAATGTTCAACGCAATCTTCCCAAACATGTGTACCTTTATCCAACGATAATAATGCATTGGCAGTTTTGATTAATTTATATCTTGAATCAAATACAACTAAATCAATAACTCCATCATTTGGTAAAGCTGCTGGGAAAAAATTAGTATTATCTGAAATATATGGCATTTTACCTGCATAAAAAATAACTGCATTATTTGTAACATTTGGATCATAAATTTCCCAATCTTTTGGTAAATGTTCAATTGAACAATCATTATGAAATTCTACATCATATTTTAACTTAAAGTCTTCTTCTTTTAATTCTCTATCATCTTCAAATGATACATTCTCATAATGATGAATTATTTCTTTATTATCTCTACATTTTAATTTAACACCTAAATCACATGGATATTTATTTCTTGAAAAAATTTCAAATGCAACACCTAAATCAAATCTTATACTACCAATTCCTCTAATCCATTCTGTACCAATATCTGCTTGTGCAATAGCACCATATGTTTGTGATAAAAATGATAATGTTACATCATTAGATGATTCTCTACTAATAGCCATTAAATCAACTTGACTTGATTTACCCTTTAAAACTCTTAAAATTGCTAATGAGGGAGATGTTGCTCCAAGACATGATAATGACATAGCATTACCTGATCCACCAGGTGTTTGAACTATATTAACTTTAGAGAATGCTTCACATCTATCTTCTCTTTCATAGAAACCATTGATTACTTCAAATGGAATACCATCCCCTGATGCACATACAATTGTATCAATTTCCTTTATATTTATATTTTTAGCAATTTCTCTTGCATGTCCTTTATATTCTGTTTGTTGTACAGTTACATTACAACGACTTGCAATAAGTAATGGTTTTACCTTTTCATTATATATCTTAACTGCTTCACGTTTACCACTATATGGATTGATCAATACATGAAGATTTTTAGGTTGTTTAATAATATTTTTATCAAATGGATAAGATAATTGCATTATTTTTTCAATTATTTCATCAATATTTGCTTCACCGTCAATTTGTAAAATTTGAATTTTAGGTTTAAATTCACGTTTAGCATCTTCATATGGTAATTCAAATCCTAAATTCCCATTCTCTGATGTATGTAATTTTCCATCAATAGGATAAGCAAAGGTAATTTCAACTTCATTTTCAATATTAGATTTTGTTTTTTCAACATAAAGAATATTAAGAAATGGTATTATATTATTATGTCTTTGGAAACTACTCAATGACGAAATTCTTGTTGATGCAGGAATACTAATACAACATCCAGCATTGTCATTATTTTCAAGTTCATATGAGTTTAAAATTAATGGTTGACCTGATAATACTATCCCTCCACTCTCATAACTTATTTTACCTCTCATAATTGATCTGTTGATAAGTAGAATCTATATAATCTATATAATCAATAAAAAAGCTAGATCTCTTGAACGAAAAAAATGGAAATAAGAAAAATTTCGAAAACAATGTGCTGCTCAATGGCCCTTATTCATATCCGTCCTTTACTTTGACTGTTGAAACCGATAATACCATAAAAAAAAATAGAGAGAAAGTTAATGAGAAGAAAAAAAAAGAAAATTCGTATTTGTTCGTCAGCTACAGGATTCGAACCTGTGCGGGCAGAGCCCAAAAGATTTCAAGTCTTTCTCCTTAACCACTCGGACAAACTGACAATTGATGTTTTTATCATGCATTTTTTATACCATAAATTGACTTCAGAAAAGGAAATCATATATGAATTGGAAATAAATTCCAAAAATGTAAATATAGCTATTTAAGAAAAAGAACAAGAAAGTAATGAAAATACTTGATTATTACGACATTTTCTTATGTATTAAGATTTAAAATATCCTAATATCAAGTTTAGAGCATTTATAAATCATACACCATGAATAAATAATCAAGTTATACATCTTCTTTAACAATACGTTCAACAATAATTGTTACATCATCATAGTATTTCTTCCCTTTCGAAGACATGCCACGTAGACCATCCATACATTCCCATGGTATACTGATTTTTATTTCATTGATATCATTATCATGTCCACTAGTCTGTTCAATCAACTCCACCAAACAATTAACACTAAAAGTGGAAAATGATCTTGGAATGTAACGTTTATTACATTCTATTTCGATACATATATCTTCAGATATCTCCGTATCTGTATATTCATTGAGAACATTCACATTTGTATCAGTGGTGATGTTATATTCAAGTTTTACATGGGATGAAGCGCATGGAACGTTACCAACTCTAATTTGAAATATATTTGTACTCGTATTTTTGCTGTTAATTTGTAGACTTTTCAACAACAGTTTCCTAGTTTCATGTTGTAATTTAAAATAATACTCTTCCTTGCTTTTACATATAAGTTCCCAGTACTTCAATAACCTAATTTGTGATTTTATACTAACTCCATGTCGATAAATATATCTTCTCTTTGTGAAAATTTCATTTGCCTTCTCAAAATTTATTTGATAGATAATCATTAATATGGCACATGTTAAAGTACCTGTCCTTCCCTTTCCATGCTTACAATGTATGAATACACCATTTTGTCTACCTGTAGAAGATTCACTTCCTTCATCTAAAAATTTTAAAATATAATGTACCAATGATATTAGTTCTTTCACAGCGATTGCGTGATAATCAATCCAATTTACTTTAAGTAGTTCAATATTCTCCTTAAACTTGTTGCTTATCTCATAAGGTCTCTTCTCACCAACAAGATCTACTACGAGTACTTTATCATATTTTTCATGCAAGAATTTGAAAATCTGGTTGAAATTATCATCATTACTGAAAAATGGAACGCTCAATTTACTTTTGGGATAGGATCCAACAACAAGATTAGGAAGAATATAGAAAAGATCAATTAAAGGGAGAGCTTGTTGTACCACATTATCCGATAAGCAATTCATGATCTATAAATCATTAAGAGGAATGCTCATTTACATATATCAATACCGTTGGTTTAATATAAAGTTATTTAAAATAGAAAAATGCGTTTTTCCCACTTATTTGAATTACTGAGCCTTATTATTATTGAAACGACATTTGAATATTACAGAAGAAATTATAAGACCCGAAGAAGTCATATTAGAATTACTCAACAGTTAGGAAGATTGTGTGGTGGAGGCATAGAGGGATCACTCTTCAACAAAAATCAACAATGAGACGATAAACTGGAAACTTAGTAAGTCACTTTCAGAAGTTTGGTTCTCATAGAGAAGTTGCTACCATTTGATGATGTTGAAAATAAATATACCTAATCGAATGATATTAATGTTTCATATCCTTCAAAGCACTATTGATTATCTGATTTTATTTACTTATCATGGAACCACATCAGGTACTCGTAAATGGAAAATACATATGTCTAAAAACAACAAGTTTTTTGTTGATCTAATTGTTTCATGAGTGGATACAACTGATGATAATCATGTATTAACCCATTGTGATCATTCAAATAACCAAAATCACTGTGAAGAAAAGGGATGTGATGATTTAGAATAACTTAGATTGTCAAGAATATGGAATATCAAGATCTCTATTTTGGGACACCAAAGATACATTATACATCAAACGGGATCTCATAGTAATGACTTGGATGGAAAGAGACTCCTTGAACAATAGACCTGATGAGAAAAACAGATGTTGAGAATAGATTCAAGAAAAAGTGGTGATAATTTTATAATATTGCTAAGTTAGGGGTTCAAAGAAGACATGTAAATCATGCATCCACTTCTTGGAAATGTAATTATCCCATGTTCTTCTCTCGACTCTGCTCAATATTATGATGAAACAACGAATTATTCATCAACAATCAAATGAATCTATGTTTCATGATATTTGAAACATAAGTTCTGATTCACTAACTTTTCAATCAAAATCTTGATTTAATAAGATTTATACAGATATTTGAAAAACTACTTAAGAATACCAAATCCCCTAAGTTTGAATTGTTTCTGATTAATCATTATATCTTATTAAAAATTCTATTATCACCAAACAACAAAGACAAAAAACAAACTCTAGAAAACTATCTTTAAAACATGCAATTCTCAACCTCAAGTTTATTATCAATTTTAATGGCTGTTTCTACAATGGCAGCTCCAATTGCTGAAGCAGAAGCAAATGCGAATGCTATCGCAAATGCTGATGCTGAAGCTTGGAGATGGCACAAATGGTTTAGAAATCAAGCAATTTATAAAAGAGAAGCAGATGCAAATGCAGATGCTGATGCTGAAGCTTGGAGATGGCACAAATGGTTTAGAAACCAAGCAATTTATAAAAGAGAAGCAGACGCTGATGCCGATGCAAATGCAGTTGCTAATGCCGATGCAAATGCTTGGAGATGGCACAAATGGTTTAGAAATCAAGCTATTTACAAAAGAGAAGATGATTCTGATGGTGATGCATCTGATGTTGATGGTATTGTTTTTCAGTCTGAGAATGATGATGAAGAAGAGCCACTTGGTATTGCTTATGCATTCTCTGATGACTCCGAAGATGCTGAACCAATTGCTTTCTATCCAATTTATGCAAGTGATATCGAAGCACAAATTGAGGAATCTCAATCCTCAAATTCAACTGATGCTTCATTAAACAAAAGAGAAGCTGATGCCGATGCCGATGCTTGGAGATGGCACAAATGGTTCAGAAATCAAGCTATTTATAAAAGAGATGCTGGTGCAGATGCAGATGCTAACCCTGATGCTTGGAGATGGCACAAATGGTTCAGAAACCAAGCAATCTACTGATTTTTTTTATAGTTGGTTTTAGAGAACGTTGAATAACTCTTCCTAATTTTTTTGTTTTTATAATTTTCCTTTATACCGTTTTTATTTGATATCAATATAAGATTTATTTACTGAATATCTTTAGAAAATATCATTCTTCAAAACAAAAACAATCTGGTAAAATTATAGGAATGTTGAAAAATCTAATTAAAATATCATTTCCTAAGTTTTTCATTTATTATATAAAGTCTATAGGATTACGAATAATTAAAGTTACAAAAGTTTCATGCTAGTAAGTGTTCCAATGATTCACCCATGAGCTCTTCCATAATTTTAGCTAAACCTTCACGAACTTCCTTTTGGACGTCGTCATCATCATCTTCTAATAATTCAGCAACGATTGGAACGATTTGAGGTAATAAACTTAACCAAGTTTCACCAATACGTTTGTAGATTGTAGTGAGTGCTTTGATAGACCAGTATTTTTCTCTAGCAGTAGGTTCTTTGTCACCTATCACACGCATATGAGAGATAATCAAATCATTCAATTGTTTATTATGTTCATCAGACGAGGAGATATCTTGTGCTAATGAACATAATGCTTTGACCAAAAATTTACCAATAGGATCTTCAATGTTGGAAAGTTGTGATGTGAGGGCTTTAGAGATTGAATTGAATCTCGATGAAACTTGCCAATATTCAGTTTGATCATATTTGAATGAAGATGTAAGTGATATGAGTATCAATCTACGAAGTACTATATTATTCAATTCTCCACTTGAAAATTTCTCAAGTAATGCAACTGTTGGATCAAGAATATAACTATAATATGTAGTAATGATTGATTTCAAATTTTCTTGAAGTTTGTTGAAGAACTTGTAGAATGATTCTAATCTTTCAACATCAGATATATCAGTTGTAACACCTTCACCATCAAATGCCCATCTAATAATCAAAGCTAATAGTGGTCTAAAGTTTTTATCATTCAATTTCATCACATAAGCAATACCACATGCATGAATCATGGATTCTACTCTACCAATAGTGTTTTTATCAAATTTGGATACAGCACGATATTCTAATGAATTTGTCAAGAAAGTAAAGAATAATGTTGATTCTGAGACAGCAGTTGATTTATTCATATGTTCGATAGTATTTTGCATCGATCCTAGGAACAAACCTAATGCAGTAGCATCCAAAGTTGAAGTGAATTTCCATAACGAGCATAATGAAGAAAGAACAATTTTCGCATCAACATATTCAACAATAATATCAAAAACGTTAGATCTAATAGAATCAGAAACTGTACGAGCTCTCAATAAAAGTTGGATTATATCTTTAATATTTGGAGTTAGAAAGTTTGGAATTTTTTTGATTAAAGCTGAAAAGAAAACAACAATTGAAACTTGAATTAATCTGGAAGACTCTTGATTATTTTCAGCACATTCATCAAAAATTTTGAAAATTGGAGGAACAATTTTTGGGAATAAACCAATCATTTTAACACCAACGATGACAACAATACTTGTAATACAGTTGATAGAAGAAATTGTTAATTCTGGAGAGTCTTTATTAGTTAAACCACAATCACCTACAATAACACTGAGAAATTTAACTAGTTTTGCTGGTTCTATATGTTCCGCAAACCTATGAAATAGAGCAGCCATTGTATCTAAACAAGCTTGGGATAACTCGACATCTAGTTTTGATGATATTTTCTCCAATAGTGTTGGCATCAATAGAGTGATACTTTCATATGCATAAGGATTTTCGGTATGTTCAAGATTGAATTTGGAAGCAGTAAGAGAAATGAGATTCTTCATAGTCTTTAGTGAAGTATTTGATGATTTTAAGATTTCATTGACAGATTTTGAATAGTATTCAATTGGTAAGAGACTCAAAATATCACCTAATAGTTTGTAGAATTTATTTATGATTTCTGCATCTTCATCATTTGAATTTGATATATCAATAATTTCAAGTAAATATTTAACAATCTCCGAAAAGCTAGATAATAATTCTTCTGTATTTCTATCTTGTAAGATTTGAGATGCTATTTTCAATCTTAATTTAGGAATTGAGTTGGTACTTTTGGAATCAGTTAATGCATGTCTGATAAATGAAATCAAACCTTTCCTTAAGTTATACAATGCACCTTTATTCATAGAAACAATATTAGGACCAAAAATAACTCTTGATGATAATTCTTTGAAGGTTTGAGAATCTTTTTCAACTGGTTTATCTGGAATACATTTCCATAAGTCTAGGAATTTCTTTGCAGCATCTAATTCTTCCTTTGCAGAGAAAACTTGTAAAAATATAGTCGAGAAATCAACCAACGCAGAACAATCTCCCATTTTATGTTTCATATATGCATTAACGTATTGTTGACCACATAAAAATAAAATTAAGTGAATAGATAATCCACTACCTAAAGTTTTTGCTAATGTAGTGAATAAACGAACACGTCTATGTCTTGGTACATGAATGAATGCACTAACAAATGAAGCAAGTAAGAACTCAATCTCATCAATTTTACCATATTGTGCAGCATTAGCTAACGCAGGTACAACACAAACAATTGTTTGTTCAACAACATGTCCTGAGAATTCATCATCTTGACGAATTGTATGAGCTCCCATAAAAGTGAAAATCGGCATGACAGAATGTAAAACTAACTCTGGTGATAACGAAGCAAGTGCTGCTATAACTAACAGTAATTTATTTTGAACTTGTGGAGAGTCTGACGCTCTAATTGCAGACACTATAACATCTGCTCTGATAATTGATGGATCTTTGATTGGAACTTCCATTTCCTTTAATTTTTCAATTATATTTTTCAAACATGAAGCAATTGTTTCTTGTGCATATAAAATTGGTAATTTACCGTCTTTACCTAAGGTCTCTAAATCATCAAGAATAATGAAAATAATCTTCAAAAGTTCAAATGAAGGTTCAAAGTTGGTTTTCCTACTGAAAAATTCGGTAACTTCGACCAACATTGTGACCTTTTTCAAATGTGAAGATGCAATATCTGAAACTTCATCATCTTTCATCGCTTGTCTGGTAGTTTGTGAAGATCTTCTTCTTCTCTTTGGGAGGTTAGTTGAATTTGGAGAAGTGGTTGTTGTATTCAATGTACAGTGTTTTAATAGTTCGATTAAAACTGCATCTGTGATATTTATAGATTCTAGAACTTCGACAGGATCATAATTAACAAAGTTATCAGATAGATATTCTTCAAGAATATGGTTTATTATTTTGATTTGGTAGTCGAATTTGAAGGTATGAATGATTTTAATTAAATGATTCTTTGCCAACAATGATAATTGTTCGTAAGGTGATACCAAAGCGTTCTCTAAAAAGTTAATTGCTGATTCATTCTTTTCCTTTTCAGAGACTAGTGAGATGACAGTTGATTCGAATGATGATAAATCACAACCAGTTTCATTACATCTTTTTACCCATTCAGGTCTTTCTTTGATATAATTGTTGATAAGATCTTCAAATAGAACCGAAGGAGAAGCAGCACCTTTGACATTATTTGCGTTATAAATTGAAATCTTGATTAGATTCATTTTAATTGATGGAATGTTGACATATAAAGCATGTGATGCAAAAAATGCAAGATATATTTTGCCCAATTTTTTATTTGATAACAAAGATTGTAAACAATTGAATAGAGCTGTATTGTCAACCAAAAAGTTTGATGACAATTCATTCAGAGTTTGTAAAAGTAAAACACTGTCCTTTGGAGTAATGATTGCAATTTTATCAGAATCTTTCCCATATATAACGTCATCCAATAAGATTGATTTAGGAGATGTATTATCTTTCGAAAGTGAATATAAGAGTTCTATCAAATCATTTGTCTTTCTTCTAATGATTGGGGCATCATCCGTCAAAAGTATAATGACGATTGGTAAAATTGAACCAATGAAAATATCGGAATCTAATTCTTTTATTGAATTTTTCAACTTGATAATTGATAAGACTCTAGATTTGATAGGTGAGCTTGAAGTGGCAACTCTTAATAAAAATGATATTCTTGCAGGCAATTTTTTCAGACATGTTGATAAGAAGATATCTGTGGATTTGTTTAAAATACTTTTGAGAAATAGTTCTTGTAATGAGAGATATTTTTCCATAGTATCAGAATCGTCTGAAAGAAATGAAACTACTGAGTTATTTTCATTTTGTTTGAATGCTTCCAGTAGATCATCATCTAAAGTGGCGGAATTAACATCTTGATCAACATCAATTATTTCATCTCCATCACCATCAAAATTATCATTGTTACCATCTCTATGAGTATCTATACTTGAATCATCAAATAATGAGGTTTGAATCATCATTTCCAAGTCTGAAGGTGTAATATTCGATGTATCTAAAATGGATAAAAGCAATTCTTTATTATTAGTAGCAATGAATTTTAATAAATTTGTATAATTACTATTAGATTTTCCTGTGATTAATTTGATTAAATCGGATAATAGTAAAGTAATTTGTTCTTCATTAAATTTAAGTTTGCCTTTCTCTAATGATTCAATAATTTTGTCATTGATATCTAAGTTATAAGCAATTAAACTTCTCAAATAAACGGTTACAAATTTGCCGTTATTTTCAACAGATGATAAGAACTTCAAATAAGGAAGGGAATCATCAGTTAAGAAATTTGATGGTAGAGAATCTATAATGTTTTTAGGTAAAGGATCCAAACCATTTTCTTGAACTGATTGGAGGAGTTTAACAGTACAATTGAATGCCATAATTGAAGTCTTAGAAGACAATGAGGATAGAATTGTTTGCACAGAGGCGATAACGATGGATCTATTCAATGGAACAGCAGCAGAAATGACAATCAAAATAGTATATGCACCAAGTTTGGCATCATTGACTGGGGAGACTAACAAAGTACTAACACATTCTAAAGCGTGAGAAACTATAGTTTTCAATTTTTCAGAAGTTGTAGAAGATAGAGCAGCTAACGCTGAAATTGTCATTGAAGTGTAAAACATTATTGTTTTATTACAGATTGTTGAATTCCGGACTTCTGATTGGATGAATTGTGAGTATAAATTGAAGAAATCGACATCAGTGAAAACTTTGATTATGGAATTCTTTGATGGATTCTTATTTGATTTTTTGAAATTGATTGCCCAAGAGAACAATTTTGGTAAATCCGTAATAACATAAAGAATACGTAAAAATACCTGTTGATCGAAATAGGAGAGTGTTGATAGAAGTAGATATTCTGCATTATGAATGTTCATTTGGAATCTTCTTAAAGGCCACTCTGCAGCTTTAACAGAAATAGCTAAATGCCAATATGGAGATAATAATGACAGGAAATGGTTGATGGATTTATCTAAATTTTCATTTTCTTCCTTACTTTGGACTTGTCTGTCTATCTGGATGGAAGTCACATTGAAAATGGTATGTTTAAATTTAGAAAACCGTTTATCCAATTGTTGAAGACGATCAAATGCTTCTAGTGAATCATAATAAATTGATTCGAAATCTTCAGTTGCAGCAAATACAGGATCATGTATGAAGGAAATTGAGTGGATTTTGGACCTTTTCTTTCTATCCAAAGTAACAGCCTTGGAACGTTCTGCAATTCCTGCCAATTGCTGTGCAAGAGAAGTCATGTTTCAGTGGGCTAGATTGGTTTATAAAGGAGAAAATTTAAGATATTTCACCAAAAAAAAAGAATTCAGTATGTAAAGTGAAAAAAACATGAAAAAAAATTTTTTTTAAAGAAAAAAAAGAGAAAAAAAGAGAAAAAAAAAAAAAAAACAGACGCAAATTTCGGAAAAATCAGACCAATACTTTCCAGCCGCATCTTCTTTACATTTGACATATTTACTATTGAATTACTGTTTATTAAATGCATTATAATACAAAAACTATATAGTACAAAGAGATATAAATAGAGAAAGAGAGATAAAAGAGAGAGAGAGATAAAGAGAGTATGTGAGAGACAATTATTGAATTCTCTTGAACATGACAATTCCAATACACGGTTCAAGTTCAGGACATCCTGGAGGTATTGGTGCTGTAATGATTATATCAGGTTCATTACGACTTTGTTCTAGAACATCTGTAAATCTCTTTACTAGCTCTGATTGTCTATTACCAGCTCCATGATCATCCATATCACTGAAATCTTTCCATGGATCTAAAGCGTCAATTTCGGGTATTCCAGTCTTACTCATCTTTGCAAGATCAATTCGATACTCTCCACTGTCTTCTAATTTGTACAGACTTAATTTATGCATTCTACGATCTCTATCGGTATCTAATGGATTCGTACTATTAGGATCGATATCTTCATCTAGAAGGAAATCTTTTTTAGAATTATAATATAGTTCGGCATCTGTTAGATCCAATGCTGCAAGGTTATAAACCGTACCTATTCCGAAAAATGGAGTTTCATGAATATACAATAGAAATGTTGCGAATCCAGAAGGTGTATTACCAACACTTATTGCACATTTATTCATATATCGGAATGTCTTCTCTGTTATTGGTTCAGGTATATGTGTTATTATACTATTGTCATTCATATTCAAATCATTGTGATTATCGGTAATCTCCGACATTGAACTTGCCATATTGGTAGATATAGCATTATTATCATCCATTGTTGTTATCAAACAAAAAAAAAACCAGTATTGAAACCAATATCAAATTAATCCGAAGATTCCAAATATATAAAAATATATATATATATGTATATATATATAACCTCTCCTTTTTCTATTTAAATTTGATGTATTTAATGAAAGAAGAAGAAAACAAAAACAAGAGAGAACAAGAAGAATAAAAAAAAGTTAATGGAAAAAACGGGAATATGGTACCGTTTTTTTTTTTTTTTTTTAAATTTTTCTTCCTCATTTTATTATGCCCATAAATTGTATTCATCATATTCATCAATGATCTTCTTCACTCGTGTGGTATTTATTCAATCACCAGTTTATCTTTGATTTAATTGGATCAATTTTTTTCTTCTACAAATTAATATTCTACATGTTGGGGGGTATATTTACAACTATCCACTAATCATAAATTTGAATCGGTGGTATTTTGTCAGCCTTATAGAACCAATTCGATCCTTCCACTTCCTTTTTAAGCCATACTGTAGGGAACATAACAACGTTACCCTTAATTAATCTTAGCAACTTTAAACTACTGTAATAATCATAGACTCCATTATTGCTAGTCTTGTTATTGGTTTGCCCTCCTATTTTTTGATATCTTTCAAGTTCTGCTAATTTGGCTGTTCTCTCTAATCTCCTACGACGTTCTTTAATGTCATCAATACTGTAATCTCCAATACTTTCTTCTATCGTTTCATTATCTATATTCCCATTTTCACCATACGAACCTTCATCTAAATCACTTTTAAATGATTGCTGATACATATCGAATGCATTCTTCATCTTCTCAAATTCTTTATAATCTGTCCATGTTTGTACACTATCATCAGGTTGTACATGGAAAACCATTTGATAAATTATTGTATTTCTAATTGCTTGTGTTAACCATGTACCTTCATAAAATTTAATATCTAATGGATCTTCAAATCCATATGGATCAATAAAATCAGATTCAACTGATGGTAATAATGTTTTATCAATATCATCAATATTCTCATCACTTAATTGAATTAATGGTATATCTGTTATCAAACTTTTGACATTTTTCCTATTATTAGAATTAGATGAAACATGTGGATATGATGATGTTGATAATAAAGATGAAGATGATGTAGCTTTACGAAGGTCATTGTTAGTTGCTGCTGGGTTTGGTGGTTTCAGTTTCAAATCCTTCTTTTCCGGATTATTTTCCAAATCTCGACTTGAAATTCCATTTCCATTTCCATTTCCATTTCCGTTCTCGTTTTCCTTTTGCTTCTCTCTTTCCTTTTCATCATCATATTTACCATTTCTAAAAAGATGAGATGTTGAAGTAACATCATTATGATTATCTCTATCCTTCTTTTCTGCTAAAATTTTACAGTATAATTTCTTCAGATAGAATAATCTTTTAATCATTGTCCATCTATCAACATTCACTGAATCTTGTTCACTAATATTGATTTTGGATTCATCAATCGGTTTTTGTGCTAATACTTCCAGAATATCCTCATAATCCGGTAATATATTAGTCTTACTTTCATAAAAAGATTCATTCATACTTGTAGTGTTGATATCTTTTTGAATTTGATGAACCTTATCAAGTAAAAATCTATTTAGTTGAATTTTAGCATCTACATACGATTCTGAATTGAAACCATCATATTCTCCCATAACTTCATTTCTATGATTTTCATTTTTAATTCTAACATCTGAAGATAGATTCTTAGCACTTCTAATTCCAACATTTTCAACACCTGCACGATGATTAAAAGAAAATGAAAATTCAAGATCATCTAAAGATTTAGATTTATCACATTCGTTTTCAATTTTCGAAAAATTTGATATCATTTCACTTGTTAATTTCTCCTTATAATCTTCATTTGAACAAATTTTATTGAATTCTTCAGTTCCTTCATATAATCCAAGTAAATATCTAGTACCTAATTCAACCATTGAACTTAGTACCTGTGAACCTTCATTTTTCTTCAAAACAGATCCTTTAATACCTTTCTTAGAATGACAAAAATCTTCAATCTCCTTAAATCTTCTCTCAACTAAGTCTAATAAATCAACATCAACTCCCAAATGCTCACGCATTAAACGTACTCTTAAACTATGTGAAAATGAACCAACATGATATGTTTTACCATCCATTTTAGATTCAATTAAATCTTTATCTCGAACAATTGCACAAACTTCAGAATCTCTGGAACCACGCATTGATCTTTCATTAATATTTGCACTACCAATTATTGCAATACGATCATCAACAATCATAGTTTTTGCATGAATATATAATTGCTCTGTAGTTATTAATTGTTTAGGACCAATTAAACCCCATTTTCTTAATGAATAAAAGGTAATATAATCTTCTGGTTTAATACCAACACGACGTAACCTTGCAAATATTGATGTATCACCCATTGAAATTGACATATATTGACATTGCATAATTAATCTAACACTACCACCTTCTTTGGTATCTACTTCAGCTTCAAATCCTGGCATTAAAGGTATAACAATTACGGCTTTCCAAACTTCACCATTTTTATGTGCAGTTATAATTCTATCAACCAAAGCATCACCAATTTGATTTTTAACAAGTGAATTATCAATTTTACAACTAGTAATGAAGAATTGATTTTCAATATAGACAAAATGTTCACTTTGTTCAATACATTTAATATAAGCATTTTGAATACTTTGTTCATGTTCTTTTAATCCTAATGACCATTCACCACTAGATCTTAATAATTGAACTTCACAAGTACCCTTTAAATCAAGTTTTTGTAATTCTTCATCTGTGAAAGGTCTCGGAGGAACTAATAAAGGAGTTGCACGAGATGGTCGTTTCTGTCTTAATAAATAATTCCATCTTTGAATGAAATGTCTTGATAAATCTCTAGCAACTTGACCCGATGTCATCATATGAACATCATGCCATGGCATTCGTGGAACATAATCTCTATCATACATATCAGCATGAGGTAATGCCAATTCAAAGAAATCTTTTTTACGAGGATTTGAATAATCTTTACCTGGAAAAATTTGAAATTGTTGTTGAAAGTCATATAAATTAGTAGGTATACTAATATTATCATTGGTATTTTCCTTATCAGAATCATTATTAGGATTATTGTAGTTTGCAGATTTATTCAATGATAAAGGTGATGATGTATTTTTATTTGAATCTGAATTTGAATTTGAATTTGAGTTTGAGTTTGAATTTGAATTTGAAATTGAAATTGAATTTTTATCATTAAATTTATTTTTAGTAAATGCATATTTTGCATCATCAGTTAAAACATGATCTGGTGTATCATATCTACCAAAACATAAATCAATACCACCTAAAAATGCAATTAAATTATCAATAATTAATAATTTTTCATGATGTGCCCAAAAAAAGACATTTTGCATAATTTGATTAGGAGATCTTAAAACAAAAATATTTTCATGTAAATCTAATAAAGAATGTTTTGTATACATTGAATCGGTAACAACAGTATTACCAACATTTCTGTAAATAATAATGAAAATTTTGACACCTTGTCTAGCCTTTTTCTCAAGTAATCTATCAATTCTCCAATTTTGATTACCATTTGCAGGTCTTCTTAAATAAAGTTCTGGAGATAACCACCAATCATGAATATATATTACATCTTTTGCCATTTCGATTGCTGAAGATGCAGCATACCAATAATCTCTTGCATCAACAAACCATTGAGCATATGCATTATTTCTAACAGGTGCAAAAGAATCAAATCTATGAGGTTTACACCATTCAGTTTCATTGATAATTTTTTTGAAAGCAATAGCCCATTGTAAAGTGAGTTTCAAATTTGTTGATAGTAAACTGATTGAACGTTCAGAATTAGTTAATTTAATTGTTGGATAAGATTTTGAGTTTTTTGTTAAATACCTAGGCATTTTTGATTCAAAATCAATCATATTACCATCATCATAATCGATATTATTAGCATTTTCATTATTATTATTATTATCATTATCATTATCATTAACATTATTAGTATTATTGTTATTTTCATTGAAGTTATGATCATCGTTAAGATCATTTATATCAGCGATGTTGATTTTTTTAGAAAATCCATGAATCGATAGTTTAGTTTTTGAATCAATTAAAAAGACTTCTTCAGGAGTAGTTGATATGATATTTGATGTATAAAGTAAAAACGAATCACCTAAAATGCACCATTTACTTGTATGACGTTTAACCATTTCACCGAAATCATGAAATTTGAAATGACTAACTCTCCAACCTTGTTTACTTGCAGATGATACAATAAATAAATAACCTTCTTTCCTTTTCCTATATATTTCATTTGATAGTAATATACTGAATGGTGATAATTCAAAGAATTGTAACATACCATTAGATTGTTCTTTAAACGAAAATTGTTTAATTAATTTATTAAAATATTTTTGAATATCATCTCTATAATGTTGATTTATTTTAATCCTTTCATGTAATTCATGTAATTCTTTCTTTTGTTTTATATATTCCTTAAAATCATTTTCTTTATTTTTTTCATGTTTCTTTTCATTTAATTTATCTTTATGTTGCTTTAAATTACCAAATGCAACAGTTGATAGTTTAGTTATAGTATGAGAGATTGAATGAATTGAATGAATTGATCTAATTGATTGAGATGAAATTGATTCATTGGTATCTTCCCTTCTTAAAGCTTGAGGAACCATTGATTGATCATCAATTCTTCCATCGTTCCCCTCAATTATATCATGAATACTATTATCTTGTTCATTATGTATTATATTTTCATCATGGTTTCCATTTATAGTTGGATTAATATTATCATTCTTTAGATTTTTATTAGTTGTAGAACTTACTAATTTAGAATCTTTTTCATGTTTGAATAAACTTTTTAATTTTTTATGATGAGTTGGTAGAATAGGGAATTTAGGTACAGAGAAATCTTTAGAATTAATTTTATCAGGTCTTTCCTTTGAACTTAATTTTAATAATAATTTATGAAAATTAATTAAACTTTTCGAATCTTTTTCCAAATCCCAACGTAATACATGATCACCTGCACCATATTCTAGATGAAGTCTGAATATTCTATTTTTAGCAAAAGCTGCCAGTTTTAATAATTCATCATTCCCTAGAGAAGATAAATGATGATTTTTCTGATCAATTGTATTTATAAGTTTATTATTATCGATAAGATTCATACTTATATTTTTAGCAAAGATGTTATCAAATGTTTTAGTTTTAGTTTTACTCTTACTCTTATTCTTATTTTTATTTTTATTTTTATTTTTATTTTGATTATCAGAATCATTATCATTATTATTAAATTTGAATTTTAGAAAATAAACTTCTTCAGTAATATCTGAGAAATAAACACTTAATAAAGGTAACAATATTGGACCCTTTTTAATACCATTTTTATCTTTAACAAACGATGAAGTAAGACATAACATATCAGCATAACCTAATAAAAAAGTATCAATCATGAAAGCATTTTTTTCATCATTTTTTTGATCTAAATATTTTTGAGGATCATTATTCATAAATTTAATTGCATTATTTAAATGATTTATATCATCCAGATTGATATTAGTTAAATTAGCAAAATTTTGATTTAAAGATGAATTTTCTAAAGAATTAGTTTGCATTGAACGTAAATTTGAATTTTCATAATAATGTTCAAGAGGTGAATGTTTCCAAGTTGAATTTCTATTTGGTAAAGTAATTGGTTCATTTTCATATTTCAAATATTTAATTGCTAAATTTTCCTTTTCCTTTTCTTTTTCCTTTTCCTTTTCTTTTTCCTTCTCCTTCTCCTTTTCTTTTCTATTTATAGAATCAATTTGTAAATCTTGTAAACTATCTAAATTTAAATTTAATTCTGAACGTATTGAATCTACTAAATCAGATACTAAATTATTTTCAGTTAAAGAATTATAATCTAATATACTATTACTACTATTATGAATCTTATTATTATTATTTATATTTAAATGATCAACTTTATTTAAATATTTTATTTTTTCATTAATTGATTTCATATGATTATAATCTACTGATTCTCTAACACCTGAATCTTCGAAATTATTAGTTATTAAATGTTTTATATTTGAAGAAACCAATTTAACAGTTTCATTAATTGAGATTGAACCATCCATATAAGATAAAGCAGCTTGTAAAGGATTTAAATTAGGTTTATTATTTATGATTTCACTATTTTTCAAACGTTGAGCAATAATATAATCTCTTAATTCTGAATCAGATTTAGTATTTGAATTTAGATAATGTTCTTGTGTATCATAATAATGAGATGAATTTGAATTTGAAGAATTTGAAGAAACTTTCAAATTGGATCCATTGAGTTGATCATCATCAGTGGACATCTTTGATTATAAAGAAAGAATTGTTTTTGTTTTTGTTTTTTTGTTTTCAAAAAGAATATAAGAAATGGAAGAATAAATGAAAAGAATAGAAAGAGCAAACATTATAACAATATAATAAACAAATAAAACAATGAAAATAAGGGATATTTTTCATTTAATGCGAGATAGAAAATTATTAATTTAATGTATTTATTCATGTATTTTTATGTATTCATGTATTCATGATAATATATTCATGATATAGTTTATAGAAAGAGATTGAAAAGATCTCTGAGAGTTATATATACATATATATTTAACAAGTGTAGAATATAATAGAATAGAATATAAATAGATTAAAATTTAGATTCTAATATTTTCTTAATATCTTCACAATAATCACCCTTTATATGAATACTATTACTTTTAATAAAACAAGTATATTTGGAACGATCTATATGAGGTAAAGCAGCTTGAAGATCATTTCTTAGTTGAACAACATTCCCCTTAACTCTTTTAATATCTGTATATATAGCTTGAGAACGGATAGTTCTATAAACAGGTAAATTACCTGATTTAGTACGAGCAATTGAATATGAAGCGATTGGAGGTTTAGTTGATAGTTGAGATAGAGAAACTTGAGAAAGAGAAGGTAATACTTTTGATAGACGAGCTGCAGTTGCAGCTGATATTGGAGGTAATGACATTGATGATTAAAGAAGAAGGAAATGAAGGAAATGAAAGAAAAGAAGAAGAATAAATATCTAAAAGTAATAGAATTGAAATAGCTGAGCATTTCTTCAGAGAGACGATGAACTTTTTTTTTTTTTTTTTCTTCTCAAATAGACGCGTCTATCTCATTGAAGAAATATAAGTTGATATCTTTCTTCCAATTAGTTATTCTTCTATTCTTCTATTCTTCTATTGTTTTATTCCTTTATTTTTTTATTCTTTTATTCTTTTAGTAAAATATTATATATTCAATAGACTAGAACAGATAAAGCCGTCGTAGGAACAAAAAAAAGAAGGAAAAAAAAGGAAAAAAAAAAAGAAAAGAAAAGAAAAGAGAAGAGAAGACTAGTGGGTAAGGATCAAATGAGTAGACCTAGACTTATATTACTGTTACGTCATGGAGAATCAGAGAGTAATCGTGATAAAGAAATCAATAGATATATAGCTAATCATAAAGTTGCATTAACTGCTAAAGGTCGAATACAAGCAGAAAATGCAGGTAAAGAATTAGGTGAAATGATTGGATCAAATGAAGATATTGCATTGTATACATCACCATATCTTCGTACAAGGGAGACAACTTTAGGAGTTTTACGAGGGTTGAAAAGTACTGGTTGGAGTGGTAATTCAGGAGTTATTGAAGAACCAAGATTACGTGAACAAGATTTTGGTAATTTTCAAGGTTCAGAAGAAGAAAGGAAACAATTATGGACTGAAAGAGCTAAATATGGTCATTTTTTTTATAGATTACCACAAGGTGAAAGTGCTGCTGATGTTTATGATCGTTGTTCTTCATTTAATGAAACTTTATGGAGAAGAATAAATTCAGGTAAATGTCCACCTGTTGTTATTTTAGTAACTCATGGTTTAGCTGCAAGAGTTTGGTTACAAAGATGGTTTAGATGGAGTGTTGAATTATTCGAAGATTTACAAAATATTAATAATTGTCAATGGATAGTATTACGTAAAAGTAATAGAGGTTTCTCTGGTGAAGGTTATTCATTAGAAACTCCATTGCGACGATTCTCAGGTGGTTATTTACTTGGAAATGATGATGAAGATATGTTGGAATTTTGTTATGAAGATTCTCCAATGTTATAAATCTTTAATTAAGAAAAAAAAAAAAAATCCATTCATTCATTCATTCATTTATTTAATTATTCATTTATTAATTTATTTAAATAATTTATAATACATTTAGATAAAAGTACTATTACTATCAATTGTATTGTATTGTAGAGACTTTAACACATTCAAAAACTTTAATTTCCCACAAATAATACCATCTTCCCTCTCATTCCCTCTCTCTCTCTCACCCGGGATACAGAAATCCCGGAGCGAGTGATCATTTTCTATTTTCATGATTTTCTTTAATTGTGGTGTTGGTAATAATAAGACTTATATATTATTATTACAAGATGTCTGTCTCTACATCTGCTTTTCTTCTTCTTCTTTTCTTTTCCTTTTCTTTTCCTTTTCTATACTTTACCTTCCTTTTTCTCTTATTATACCTCATTTTTTTTCAAATAATAAACAATGGCTAGAACTTTCTTTGTTGGTGGTAACTTTAAAATGAATGGGTCAAAAGACTCAATTCAAACAATTGTTGATAATCTTAATAATGCTAAATTAGCTGATAATGTTGAAGTAGTTTTATGTCCACCTGCAACATATATTGATTTTACTGCAAACTTGAATAAACAATCAATCGTTTCAGTTGGTGCTCAAAATTGTTATCTTAAACAATCTGGTGCATTCACTGGTGAAATCTCTCCACTTGCAATTAAAGATTGTGGTGCAGAATGGGTCATTTTAGGTCATTCTGAACGTAGAACAATTTTCAATGAATCTGATGAATTTATTGCTGATAAAACTAAATTCGCAATTGAAAATGGTTTAAAAGTTATCTTATGTATTGGTGAATCAATTGATGAGAAAAAAGCTGGTAAAACTTTAGATATTTGTAAACGTGAATTATCTGCTGTCTTAAAGGCAACTACAACTGATGATTGGTCTAAAATTGTGGTTGCTTATGAACCAATTTGGGCAATTGGTACTGGTCTTGCTGCAACTTCTCAAGATGCTCAAAATATTCATTCAGAAATTCGTAATTATCTTCGTTCTCAAATCGGTGATGTTGCAGATTCTGTTAGAATCTTATATGGTGGTTCTGCTAATGGTAAAAATGCTCCTGAATTTAAAGATAAACCAGATGTTGATGGTTTCTTAGTTGGTGGTGCTTCTCTTAAACCAGAATTTGTCGATATCATTAATTCAAGACAATAAATAAATAAGAAAAGATATTAATTTATAGTTTACTTATTTTTATAAATCATCAATTTCTTTATTTATGAAAACATCCAACATATTATCAATTCCATTAATATCTTTAATTAATTCACGATTCCTCTTTATTGCTCGTCGTTCACATTTACTTATACTACCACTTACCCCAATTGAATCCCAAATAACATTTCTCCCATCTACACTTGAAACAAAAAACATCGCACCAAGAACTTTCTCAACTGCATCACAATGTACACGTAATATTCCTGTAGATGTATTATTTGAAAAATATTTAATTGTAAATGCATTCAATGTCTCTGCTAATCCTACATCACCAAAATTTTTCAACATTGATGCACGTAAAATCGTTATTAATGTTTTCGGTTGTACATTCGTAGACGTCCTCTGATCCTCACAATCGGGATATCGTAGTTGGAAAAGAATATATCTAGTCTTTAGTCTTACCATTGTTCATATATAAAGGTTGTATGCATAAATAGATCAATCATACAACATCAATTCTTTAACTCATTTGAAAATTCACAATTTTGAAACTTTATATGGAAAAATGAAAGAGAAAAAAAAAAAAATTTTTGTTTTGTTTTCTTTAAGCCGCCGACGCGTCGGGAAAAAAGTTTGAAAATAAACAAGTATCAGCCACCACCAGCCACTACCCCCCACTCATCATAAATTTCTCTCAATATACCATTTGTCCATTTTCCCTCACAATTTTTCACAATTTTCCAATACAGCTTTAACATATAGATTATTCGATTGATATCATGAAATCTTTTCTTTTTTTTTTTTTCAATTCGTTTTCATTTTCATTTTCATTTTTCAATTTTCATTTTTTTTATATATATTTCGTATTTCTATTCTGCTTCTCCCCTTCTTTTCTTCAAGTGAATGTTAAACAAGAGAATACAGAACCGTTTATTCTCTGTTAAAATGTCCAACTATATAAATCCATTAACAAATCCAAAAGTTCAAGAATGGCCTGCAGCAAAAGTAAGAGATACTTTCCTAAATTATTTTAAAGAAAAGGAACATACTTTTGTTCCATCTTCATCAGTTATACCACATGAAGATCCAACTTTATTATTTGCAAATGCTGGTATGAATCAATATAAACCAATCTTTTTAGGTACAGTTGATCCATCATCTCCTTTATCGAATTTGAAAAGAGCAGTTAATTCTCAAAAATGTATTAGAGCAGGTGGTAAACATAATGATTTAGAAGATGTTGGTAGAGATTCTTATCATCATACTTTTTTCGAAATGTTGGGTAATTGGTCTTTCGGTGATTATTTCAAAAAAGATGCAATTAATTATTCTTGGGAATTATTAACTAAAGTTTATGGTATACCAAAAGATAGACTTTATGTTACTTATTTTGGTGGTGATTCAAAATTAGGTTTAGATCCTGATCTTGAAGCTAAAGAATTATGGTTATCTGTTGGTGTATCAGAAGATCATATATTACCTGGTAATGTTAAAGATAATTTCTGGGAAATGGGTGATCAAGGTCCTTGTGGTCCTTGTTCTGAAATTCATTATGATAGAATTGGTGGTAGAAATGCTGCTTCTTTAGTTAATGAAGATGATCCTGATGTTTTGGAAATTTGGAATAATGTCTTTATGCAATTTAATAGAGAACAAGATGGTTCTTTAAAACCTTTACCTGCTAAACATATCGATACAGGTTTAGGATTTGAAAGATTGGTTTCACTTTTACAAGATGTTAGATCTAATTATGATACTGATGTCTTCTTACCTTTATTCTTAAGAATTCAAGAAATTACTGGTGTTAGACCTTATTCCGGTAAATTCGGTAAAGATGATGTTGATGGTATCGATACTGCTTATCGTGTTCTAGCAGATCATGTACGTACTTTAACATTTGCTTTAGCTGATGGTGGTGTCCCAAATAATGAAGGTAGAGGTTATGTGTTAAGAAGAATTTTAAGAAGAGGTGCTAGATATGTTAGAAAATATATGAATTATCCAATTGGTAATTTCTTCTCTCAATTAGCACCAACTTTAATTGACCAAGTTAAACATATCTTCCCTGAATTAAATAAAGATCCAAGTTTAATTTTTGAAATTTTAGATGAAGAAGAAGCTTCCTTTGCAAGAACTTTAGACAGAGGTGAAAAATTATTCGAACAATATGCTCTTATCGCTTCTAAGACACCTGAACAAACTTTATCTGGTAAAGATGTTTGGAGATTATATGATACTTATGGTTTCCCAGTTGATTTAACTAGATTAATGGCAGAAGAAGCAGATTTGAAGATTGATGAAGAAGGTTTTGAAAAGGCTAGATTGGAATCAAAGGAAGCTTCTAAAGGTAATACAAATAAATCAGGTAAAACTTTATTAAAATTAGATGTTCATGCATTGGCTAAATTAAATGATGATAATATTCCGAAAACTGATGATTCATTTAAATATGATACAAAAGATATAAATGCTAAAATTTTAAAAATTTATATTGATGGGGAATTCATTGATTCAATCGATTATGATAATTTCAAAGGTAAACAAATTGGTATTTTATTAGATAAATCTCCATTTTATGCAGAACAAGGTGGTCAAGAATTTGACACCGGTAAAATTGTCATTGATGGTAAGGCTGAATTTCAAGTTGAAAATGTTCAAGTTTATGCTGGTTATGTTTTACATACCGGTTTTATCGAAGAAGGTCAATTCAATATTAATGATGATGTAATTGCAGGTTATGACGAGTTAAGAAGATGGCCTTTACGTAACAATCATACAGGTACCCATATACTCAATTTTGCATTACGTGAAGTAATTGGTGATGGTGTTGAACAAAAGGGTTCATTAGTTGCTCCTGAAAAATTAAGATTTGATTTCTCTCATAAAAAAGCTGTTGAACTAGATGAAATTGAAAAAATTGAAAAAATTGTTAATCAAACTATTAAAGATAATTTAAAAGTTTATGCAAAACCTGTTGATCTGGAAACTGCGAAAGGAATCAAAGGTTTACGTGCAGTTTTCGGTGAGACTTATCCAGATCCTGTTCGTGTGGTTTCTGTTGGTATACCCGTGGAAGATTTATTAGCAGATCCATCTAATGAAAAATGGCTTAATTATTCAGTTGAATTTTGTGGTGGTACTCATGTTGCTAAAACAGATGATATTAAAGAATTCGTTATAATTGAAGAATCTGGTATTGCTAAAGGTATTCGTCGTATAGTTGCAGTTTCTGGAGCAGAAGCAAGAGAAGTTCAAAGAAAGGCAGTCGAGTTTTCAAAACTTTTAGATGAAACTGATAGTTTACCATATGGTGAATTAAAGGAACGTAAAGTGAAAGATTTAGGTACTGAATTAGGTAAACTCTCCATTAGTGTCGTTGAAAAGGCAGAATTAAAGAAGAAATTTGCTAAAATAGAAAAAAGTGTCAAAGATGAAACAAAATTACGTGCTAAACAAGATACTACAAGAGTAATGAATGCTGTTAAAGATTTTTTTGCTCAACCTGATCATGCTGAAATTTGTTCTTTATACGTTAAGGCAAATGCAAATGCTAAAATTGTTGCTGAAGCAATCAACTATATGAAAAAGGAACAAAAAGATTCTTGTCTTTATTTAGTTATTGGTGAAGATAAAGGTAAAGCTGCTCAAGGTGTCTATTTGAATGAAAAGATACAAGGTCAAATTGCTGCTGTTGATGTTGCTACTAAAGGTGCAGAATTTATTGGAGGAAGAGCAGGTGGTAAAGGTAACTCTTGCCAAGGTATGGGTGATAAAGTTGAAGGTGCAAATGCTGCTGTTGATGAAATCAGAACTTTATTAGAAAAATTATCTGTTTAATCTTCATTCTTTTATATTTTTTTTTATAATTATTTCTCATCCATTCTATAAACTTGTTATATTATTACAACCACATCTATTAATTCCATACTCAGAGAACTATAAAATGAAATAATCATGTGTCATTAAATTGCAACACGTTATTTCCTAATATATTACGAAAGAAAGAGAAAAAAATTTTCTCTCTCCACATAATCAATGATTACCTAACCGTCTTATCTACATAAGTGGGACTCCAATATACATAAACATAGGATACTTTTCTCTTGACTCTAGTCTATTCTACCAAAGAACTCATAACATACACCAAACTTACAATATACCCGACATCGTTTGTTATGAAACGAAGTATTTTCACTCCGTTATGTGTGACTCTCTTCTATATAGTAGGAATCATCAATGCAATTCATGTACTTGAAGTTTCTAACTATACTGCTATACCTTCATTATTAGAACTTGATTCACCTAAAGTTAAGAATATAGATAGGTATACATCATCTATTGATACAAATTCATTAGGTATAATACAAGAATCAATACCTATTCGTGTATCTATCAGCTATAACAACATTCTAGCATACAAATTCCAACCTGATATGTCACCTGAATTAACTCGTTCTTATCAACTTCTTGTATACTTATCGGCATCTATGTGCGATTTACCTTCAACTTGGGATACTTATAATCCATATAATGGACTTAGTATATATTATACATTTGACAGAGAGAATGTAGAATCATTACTCTATGATCAAATGTCGGTTTTAACATTCCAAAACGGTTTTGCTGAAGCTCTAGTTGAAATTTTCATTAATGAAGATAGAGATGATTATACATTATACATTCTTTTGGTGCCTGATAAATGTGATGATTGTGATTCCAATGATACATGGAGTTTAGAACTTTCAGCATCTCAAACACAATCATTGTTTGTGTATGATACTGAACCAAGAATAAGTGTAATTGATGTTGATTATGATTCTGTTCTATTAGAAGCTGAAAGTAGAATATTCGGATCTAATAGATCTTACTCTCTATATCTTTTTGAGGATGAACATCCAATACCAGTGGGTTTGAATCAATCCTTCTGTTCTATCAAGGCGAATTCCAAAGCAAAACATGTCCTAAAACTTGAACTATCTGAGTCAACGAGTCTTTCAAACGTTTTCGTTATTTCAGAATTAACAATTGCTAAAAAATATTCAGCAGTTTTAGTTGTTGACTTCCTAGAAACTCAATACGGTGGAGGTGTTTTCCAACCATTTACATTTACAATGTCAGAATCAAAATCATGTAAGTTGGTTTATGGTTTAAGCTTCTGTGATGAAGTAGCTTATTCCGTTCCTATATCTTCAAACTTACTATATAATCAAGAAACATGGAATGAATTCATATCCAAATATGATAATCACTCAGAAAGTTTATACCAACCATTTGATTATGCAATGCAACAAATTGCGTGTGATACAGAACTCGATGCTCGATATTCTCCAATAAGAACTTGCGATGACTGTAGATATTCATACAAACAATGGTTATGTGCAGTCACTATACCTAGATGTGTATCGACATTGAAGTCAGGACCTTATAACAAACCTTACAAAGCAATAACTGGTAGGAATAAATTTATTGAAGAAACTATCAAACCTCCATTACCTTATTCTGAAATATTGCCATGTTATAATGTATGCGAAGCAATTGTACGTGATTGTCCATCTAAATTCGAATTTCATTGTCCTCAGGATGTAGAATTGGCAAAATTAAGTTATAGTGATCCAGCATACAACGTTTTCAATACTAATGATAAACGTTTGATTGAAGAATTACAACGTGATGGAGAACTATACAAAGTTTGTAACTATCTGGGAGAAAATAATAAGAACAGTAAATTGAAATGAATTTAAAGACTTTATATACATGTAGAAATTGAAATTATGATTTTTGCTTCTTCTGCGGAGGTTCATCATTATTACCATCCACTTCACTGTCTATATTATCATTAGATGATGGATTTTCTTTCTTATGATTCAAAGAGATTGATTTTTCCATTTCTTCTCTAACATTTATATTACCATCTTTAGATTCAAGAACTTTTAAAAGTACAGGTGCCCATACTTCCTCTCCATATTTTGTAAAATCTTCAACTTCAAAGACGTTTGTGTTCAGGTCCCATTGTGCTTGTTTCAATCTTATCAATTTAACCATATATGAACTAGATCCAACACAACGTCCAATATCACTCAACAGAGATCTTATATAAGTACCAGAAGAAACGGTTGAATCAAAATGCAATAATGGTGCTCTATATCCATCATCTTCATATACATTTTTATCATGAATTATACGCATTTCTAATGGCAAATCTTTATTATCTGGATTCTTTGATAGCCATTCTTTGGAGAATGGAACATCATGATCATTTAATGTTGGGTTGTTTGCAAGTTGTTCTGATATCGTTTTACCATCTTCTCCAACCTCACTTTTAAGAAATATATAATTATGTTCCTTCGATAGTGTGTCTTCTTTAATATCCAGATCATAGATTTTAACTTCTCTACTCTTTATTTGACGAGGTAATGGTAATCCTTCTCTTGCATAATCATATAATCTCTTACCGTCCATTTTCAAAGCACTGAATATTGGTGGTGTTTGATCTAATGTGCCAACCATTCTATCTTTGCATTCATCCAGCAGTTTACGAGTAACATGATCCACTTCAGTTTTCAGTAAAAGTTCACCTTCACTATCACCAGTAGTTGTTGAACCTCCTAATAATCCTACACATTCATATTTTTTAACAGATCCATTCGTATATTCACCCAACTGTTTGGTACCTGAACCTACACCAATAACCAAAACACCAGAAGCAAGCGGATCCAAAGTACCACCATGTCCCATTTTCAGTTTATTGGTTTTCCATTTCTTCATTCTTTGTTTACCAAGGGTTTGATTTCTAACATTTTGAAGTTTTTTCAATGAAGCCTGTGAAATTGAAGATGCAGATAAAACTCTATTTATTTGATCTAAAACTGTACGAGAAGTTACTCCCGATGGCTTGTTTATTGCAAAAACACCATCCATCAGTGCCTTGGTGGACATTCAAAATATCTTTTGACCTAAATACAACTACAATATATATACCAACCAATGCATTTCCAAATCACAAGAAACTTCAATTGAATTTCAGTTTTTTGCATTTTACGTCTGTTCTCTTTTTTTTTTCTCTGATTTTTCTTTTTTTTCCATTTTCCGATAATTTCCTGCTTTTGGAAATAACAAACAACTCAGATGAATGATAGTTTTATTGAATATTACTTGTTCTCCCTAATTGTCGCAATACATATATCATAATTTTAATTGTGAACAACTAAGTGGTAACTAGATTTAACAATGTCTCAGAGCAACATTGGAACAGAAATTGCGGATCAAATCATTGCCGATTTCACGGCTTTAGGGGCCGAAGCTAAACGGAAGAACTCTGAAGTCAAGCATGCTTGTGATCACTCAATTGAGATAACTCAACCATTTTCAAGTAATGCAAATAAACCACTTTCAACTTCAGAAAAGCAATTGGGCTTTCAGAGGACGGCTAGAAAACATCCAGAATATATCACTCCAATTGTGATGGCTTGTAATTCCAAAAACCAAAAGCTAATTAGTCTAGCAATCAAGCTACTTTCGAAATTCATACAACTACAATTATTACCTGATGCAGATTCTGTATCTGATTCTTTAGTGGATCCAATTGGATTGGTGGTTGACGCTCTTTTGAATGCATCAAATAGTACACCAGAAGTTCAGATTAAATTACTGCAACTTCTTCCAATATTCATGCAAATGTATGCTTTCAGAATCAATGATGATATATTATGCAATGTTTTATTCATTTGTTCTAATCTACAATCAGTAAATAGAACCCCAATAGTTATAAATACAGCACAGGCTACTTTCTCACAGATGCTTGATATTATCTTCGAAAAATTGAATTCGGTAGATGGGAAAACTTTGGAAGCTGACAAAGAATATGAAGTAAAAATTGAAGATTCCAAAGTTATCAAAGTTAAACAATACTCATATGATGCACAAAGAATTGTTTCTGATTTGTGTACATTGATTGAACATCATAAACCATCATTTCTGAAAACTAACTATATAACTGAAGATTATGGTTTTGAAGTTTTAGAAAGTTTACTAAAGAATAATTCAGTAGATTTCATGGAACATTTGGAATTGACATTTATATTGAGAACAAGAATTGTTCCTATATTACTCCGATTTCTTTCATCTAGTAAAGATTTCACATTGATGGTAAAAGTAAGTAGAATTATACTTTTGATACTAGAAAAAGAATTTGATGTGCTCAAAATTGAATCAGAAGTTACATTAACCATGCTAACGCATATACTCAGTAAAGATTCTGGGGCACTTTTGTGGAAAAAAATTATTATCCTGGAGATATTTGTTTCAATATTCAAAAATTCACAACTGATTAGCAAAATCTTTTTAGAATATGATAACAATAAGGAGAGTGAAAAAAAGGGGGTAATTGCCAACTTTTTATCTGTTTGCTCTTCAACCATCAAAGAAAACAAACATCTGCTCAATACTGGTGATCTCATTCAACCTCCTCCATCAGATTTAGAACCAACCACTGAAAATAATAATCAACGCAAGGCTGTCAATCAGATAGGATTGGACTCGAAAAACTTCAGAAAAGTGATAAAATATATCGATTCGATGGATAAGCAAGAGCCACCAGCTATTCCAGATCATTATGATCTATATTTGATAATGCAAGTCTTAATAGGCTTATCTGATTGTATTCAATCATCGACGTTAGCTATAATGAAGGCAACAGATCCAGTATTGTGCGTTAGTGATGCATACTTTGAGGAGAATAAAGATATAGATTTGCAAAAAGCTTATTACTCAGTCTACAATTTGATTAAAACTACTTGGACTTTTCAACTAGATATTACTGATGTATTTATTCATTCAACTATAGATAATGAACTATTTTCGAGTTCTCTCAAACTGCTTGAAAATTTATGCTACTGTTCTGGAATGTTCTCAAATAACATAGTTAAGCATGCACTTCTAAGCTATCTTGGTAAATGTACATTGAAACTTGATGGTACTAATGGCTATAAGAGCAGAGTAATGTCAATTGGTGAAAGTATTGTAGGTACTATTAGCTCAACTTTTGGAAGTGCAGTTACAAATATTGCAAATCAAGGAACTGGGCACCAACAGTCAACAAATCTTCTAAAATTTTATCCAAGAACTATAAATACTAGACAAACATTGTGTTTTCATACTCTTATTAGATTAGCTGTATCACTTGGAGCACAACTAAATGATGACTGGAAAATAATTCTCTCTGTTTTACAATGGATCAGCTATTATATTGATGGTCCAACGGGCTACCATAAAAAGGATATCCCACCGGTATCACAACATTTAACTAATAGAGACTTACAAATAATAAGTCACTGTTTGAGTGAATTTAATAAAAGTATATTCAATCACGACGAGAATACATTTAAGGAACTGATAAATACTGGAATCATGTTATCTGAGCAATTGACAGTGCTTGAAAGTATTGATGAATTTGGACAATCGCCAATTGATGAAAATGAGGAAATCCAACCCTGTATTTTCAACAAATTGTTCTTTGTTACAAAAATTACAGATCTCTGTGTGATTAATCCAGTGAAATGCTTGATTTTACCCGAGAATATCTTGAGTACACTGAATGAATTCTACTCAAAGTTGGTTGATAATAGAAATTATTCAGAGGATATACGACTACTTGGAAGTAGATCATTCAATAAGATCATTAAAACATGTGCCGAACAAGGTTTTGAAAGCACCAATACTGAATTACATCTAATGACAGAAAATAAAATATTATCTAATATGTGTATGTTTATGAGGAAACTTTCTGAACTTCCAATGTCAAAAGAGCTTTTAGTGGCAAACAATGAAACCGAAATTTACTTACAAACCTTAGATACACTCAAGTATATCATTGATAAATATGGTAGTCTGGTGACCAACTCATGGGTAATAGTAACAGAAATGCTAAACTTTCCCTTTTTGATTATTAACATATGTGATTCAGAAATTCAGAAAGAGAAAATAATTCATGATAATATAACATCGATTATAAAATCTTCATTTGAAACTTTAAAAGTTATTTTGGATGAAATGTTGCAATCAATTCCTAAAAATCAATTAAAAGTTATAATTGACAGTTTATACAATTTTGTCAACCAAACATTTGACTTGAATATTTCATTCAATTCTGTTAGCTATTTCTGGATTATTAGTGATTATATCAAGGATAAACTGGAATCTCTGGCTTTGGATTCAAAAATAGATGATATAATGAAAACAGAAGATGAATTGATTGATATTATAACAAGTACGTCAATAGCAGATGATCAATATTATCAATACTTATGGATATATCTCGTTTTAAAGCTAGCTAATACAACTAATGATGGTAGAACACAAGTTCGTAATGGATCAATTATCACAACATTTGGAATCATTGAATCGTTTTTATCAGAAGCTTCGCTAGTAGACCTCTTATATAATATTGTTTTAAAGCCGGTAATTTTAAAAACCGATACATTTGAGCAGATCAAACTAATGAAAGTTCAAGAACAAAGAGAATGGATGGAGAGTTTTATCAATATTGTAAATGGAATGAATAAGTTCCTTTTAAAACAAACGAAGATAGAAGAAAATTGCTCGGATAAGAATTTGAAGTTGTTGGATGGTGTCCTTACATATTACATTAATCTCTGTAATTTGGACTATAATTGGGTTGAGCTCAACTACCAGATATTCAAAGCATATGCAGAAATACTTCAGACTTTCAAAGATAAAACAGGTGAGCTTCCAGATCAATACTTAGAAGTGTTATATCAACCTTGGTCATCAGTGAAAGTGAATTACAATTTCAACAATCCATCTCTATATCAAACATCATTGTGTACTTTTGTGAGTTGCTTTCCATTATCTTTCGAACTTTTCAAGCCAATTATCTCCGCTTCGAAATTTGAAAAAATGCTAATGGTTTTAAATTCATGTATAAGATATCCCATTTTAGTTGATTCAAGAACAGATGATAAGAAATGCACAAATTTGCAAAAAATAATTCTAGATAACTTAGCAGTACTAGAAATTGATCAATCCAATCCGTCCTTCATTATATTTGAGTCACTATTAATTCAACAACTTAATATTATTGTCGGTCTTCCATTTCACACTAGAAATTTGATTTTCAGTAAATTGGGAGATAAGGGCATCCGTATTCCATCATTTGTGGCAGCCAGTTATTATGGTATGTTGATCCTCAACAAGCATTTGAAGATTATCATGGAGCCAAAATTCTTTAACGGACGTTCAATAATAAAGATTACAAAATCGTTATTAGAACCTACAAAACTCAAGTCAAATATCATTGTGACTCCACCAGAAAATATACCAGAAACGCTGCTCAATTCCGAGGTGGAGGATAATGACTCCGATGAGGAAGGTGTGTATCTATGGATGGTTAGTTTCAAAATGCTAACTGGAATTGTCACAAATGTCTTGCAACATGTAATGAGTTTATCCGAGACTGAATTCAAATCTAAAATATATGCAGATTCGTTTGACCAACTCTTTCAATTGTTTGTGGAGGTTTTTGATTGTTGCTTTATTTCCAACAGCTTAGAACAAGTAGCTGATGATTTCAATCTGAAACAATATCACAGTTTAAAACCAATCATCTTTGATTTTGCTAATAAATACTATAAATCGAACACTTCATATCAAATCAAGGTAGAATACATTGAACATATCATACTCTCACTGTGGAAATCTTCCTTCTTTTACAAACATGATCTAATAATGGAATCCATTATACCAACTGAAGAAGTAACATCAGACACGATTGTTGAACTTTTCACATTACTCTGTGATGACACTAATTGGAATATCTATAGCAGTGTTGACGGCATTACAATCAACAGATGTTTACGTCATTCTATGGTTTCATTCATTGACTTGATAGAATTAACCAATACAGATAAATATCCTCATATTTCAACAATTGCAATAAACTATCTCATTACGAGATGTTCTTACGGCTTGAGGAAAGTATCAATGGAT
Organism: Pichia heedii; assembly: GCA_030579495.1. NCBI lineage: Eukaryota > Fungi > Ascomycota > Pichiomycetes > Pichiales > Pichiaceae > Pichia > Pichia heedii. Next base: position 342,372 of record JAKTRA010000008.1, on the reverse strand, counting down.
GCTAAAATACTAGGTAACATGCCGACTTCAAATGTACAAAAAATCGAAATACAGTATATTATTGATGGATTGCTCTATGTTTTGAAGGAGTTTACACTAGATGATAACTCTGCTTCATCGAAAGAAATTTTAAAGCCAGCATATCCGTTGATTATTCGATTATTGCCAATAATAGACAACAAAAAGGTGGTGCAAAAAATAAACAGTGTTTGTATTCAACTAATGAAGTAGTTTTATGTGTAGACTTTTCAAATCTGCTCTACTTTTTTTTATATGCTATGAATTTTTTATATGCTATAAATACAAAACTATAAATATATGAAATATCGAGCTCTATCCCTGGTATAACTTATAACATAAATGAAGAATATATTCTTTTCCTTACAAATAGTGATATTCACCACTTTGGCGTTCTGGACTGAAACTCATATTATGTGACATATCGACATAATCGTCATATAAGTTATGTTTTCCAGGATTATAAACAGAAGCTAGGTCAGGCTGGATGCTTTGATTTGGTGACCTTTCAATATCATTACCATCTTTCCTCAATTGTTCAAACTCACGCCAAGTCATTTGTTTGATTTGAGAACCATCAAATTCTCCCTCAACATCACCATGAGACCCTTTATCATTTCCTTGTGTTTTTCTAGTATCACCCCAACTGAAATCATCAAATTTCCAATACGCATAAATCGGTAAAACAAAATTCCAAATTGGTAAAGCCATAATATAAACAATCATCCATAAAACATACATTAAATTTGAAACTGTGACCAAAATTAAAAGAGCTGGTAGACCTAAAATGACACTCATAAGAATTAATGATATTATTGGAACGTTATCAGAGAAAATGGAAAGCAAAATAATGACGATTGTAAAGCATATAGATGCTGGTAAAATGAGTGTACCAACCAATTGAATCATAATAATGAACTGCATTGATAAACAAAAGGTACCACATAAATCTTTAACTAATGCTAATTCCATTAAATTATGAACAGTGGAGTTGATCCACCGACGGCGTTGAGATAATAAAACTTTGAATTTATCTGGAACCACAGTCTTACAAGCAGCTTTTGGAACAAAAATTTGCTTACGTCTGGGGAATGCACGCAACATCAAAGAAGTCAAATATCTATCTTCACCTAATAGTAACAAATTCTTTTTATGTAAACTTTTCAAAACATTATCTGAGTATTTTTCAACAATTTCAGAGTTAGCTAGAATAGGAACCCAAACATTTTTACTTTTAGGTGATTTGATACGATACATACAAAAGCAACCAGGTAAACATGTAACACTTCCAAATACTGATTCAAAAGCCTTTGACTGATGATGTGAGATATAATATTCAAAAACTTGAATTGCAGTTACCCAGGATTGGGATTTATTTGAGATTTTAGTTTCACCACATAATCCCATAATTTCAGGATCTTTTACTAGTTCTGCGACCATATGTGTTAAAGAATCTGGATAAACCAAAGTGTCGGCATCCACCATCAAAACTGATTCATACATTGTTGCCATTAAGCCAGTAATTTGCCAAATTGCTTTCAGCATTTCATATTGTAATGGTGTCATTCTTTCATTGAATGTAACAGCTTGTAAAAATGACATTAAAATAATTTGAGAATCTCGTTTACCTCTATTACCGGGTTTAGCTGATGATAACTCATCATAAGTTCCACATTTAACAACAAGTAAAATGGGAATTTTCTGTTGCTTTTCGACTGGCACGGTAGATTCATCATATTTATAAAATCCAGCATAAACTTTTGCCATATTATGTCTCTTTGAACCATATGCAACAGAAACATATGAGAATGGTTGAACTTCATCTTGTGGTATAACTAAATCAGTCATCATGTCTAAACATATTTCTGGAGTAGATTTATCATTACCAGCACCAGTAATTAACCCATCACATATAACGACAAGTAATTTATGAGAATTTGGATAATCTGTTGTTGCAATAGAATCAAGTGTTGTTCTAATACCATCAGCATCTTCTGAGTAACAAGTAACTAGACACATATTATGAATCAATGGATAGCCAAAGGGTTCCCAATTGACGGGAGGTTGAGGGATAACATTTGATGATATCAAAGAAGGGTCCAAAGTTTCAATTTCATTGTCTTCAAATGGATCATTTGGATTAGTTTTGAATGGATTAATTGTTAAATTGCTTGTACTTAACAATGATGAACGTGATATACTCCTAGATCTTCTTTTATTTTCATTTGCCATTATATAAGCTTCTGTTGTCATTGTAATATATTTTGGTTGATAGTTTTTAGAGCTGACCACATTTTCATCCATCGAATTTTCACCAATAAACTCACTTATATCACCACCCCAAGAAAGTCTAAGTTTCTGTTTGAATTTACTAGAAGAATGATAATCAGCTCTCCTTTTTGGCGGAACATCTGGGATCGGTGCTGAATTATAGGGATCATCAACCCAATCATCGATTATATTATTTCTTTCATTCATTTCTTTAATAGAAGTATACGATACACCTTGATAAGGAGCAATAAACCATTTGAAATAGCATGCAATAAGAAATTGAACAATAACAATTGATAGGACAAAAACCAGACAAACATAAAGAACTACAGTTGATGCAATACATCCAACAGTTGAAGAATCAACAACACCTACTTTGGCGATTTCTACCAAACAATCAGCAGCTTTCCTCTGACCAATGTCTGTTAACAACAAAGAAATATCATAACCTTTCAAAGTTTTGTCATTTTTGAGATCGTCAAATAATCTAGGATATGATAATTGATCACGGTAAATCCAATCTAAAAATCCCATATCTATAACATTACCATTATAAACCACTAAATTTCTACTTGAATTAGTTATATCATTCCAAGTGTAATATATATCGCCCTGAATATGGAGATTATAAAACTGTTTTCTAGCATCTGAAGAGGTATGACAAGCATATCCAGGATAATAATCAAAATCAAATGATGGAGTAGTTACTCCTTCCAAATTGATCAGTTTACATGGCATATACCATGCTAATTCATTACCAATATGAGGGATGTCACAGTTTTCCTTTGGAACAATCAATCCTTTACAATTTCCATTAACATTTTGAAATAACAGACTACCATCTTTACCACCGGCATTTATGGGTGGGTATAAAACATTTGTACCGGCTTTGATACCGGGAGCAGCTGGATGTTTAGAACGATCAAGATCATAAGCTCTACCGTTTATGATCATATAACCAGATAATGTATCTCGAAGAGTTAATTTTGCTTTTAAATTAGTACAAGTAGTTCTTGTAAAACCAAATGTTAAAAAACCGGTAATGATTAATATCATTAAGATAATGGAAATCAGTCCCATTTTCTCTCTCCATGCATACTGTCTATCTTTTGTCTTCATTCCAAATAAGCTCAATACTGAACCAGGAGCCCAAAATGTTAATATATAGCAGTAAACTTTCCAATATGGGAAACCACCTTCATCTTCTTCTAAACTCTGTCTTTTAGGTGGTATTGCGGTATAGCTGCCATCATTATATGCATTGCTTGAGCTTACAAGTGGTTGTTTGATATCGTTGTTAGTGAAATCATTATGTATTTCATTATTATTATTATTATTATTACTATAAGTATCATCATCATTGAATTCATCATTCAAATGAAATATTTCTTTGGGTTGTACCTTTGATTTCCTATCATATAATTCTTCATCAGAGATATTATGTTCCTCGACATCTTCTAGTCTAAATTGGTTTGATGTTGAGTGGATATTATCTGAATCAATTGAATAGATGTCGTTATAGTGCATACTATCCATAGGCGGGGCAGATAAATTTTGCAGTGGTATATCATTATACTCATTAGGTGAGTTCAATCCTATTTCATTATCCAAGTATTGATTATTCTTACTGTCATGATTTTGATTTATTGGTGCACTTGAGGGATATCTGTTTTTATTATGAATACTATTGAAAGAAATTGAATTTGTGATCGATTGTCTATATTTAGTACTATTTCGATATGATAAGCTCTGGAAGGAAGATGGTCTAGCACGATCTCGACGAACCAATGACCTTTTCCTACCCATACTGCCAGATTCTGGATCAACAGGATCATATACAGAATTTGAGGAAATGTTATTTTGACCAGCAAAATCTTGGTATGGATGTGGCACTATATTATGATTTTATTTGTTAGTATTTCATTCACCACTCCATTCTCCTTCTGTTACTACTTACTTTTTCTCAAGAGACTATGATAATTGTATAATTTATGATTTCAAAGAAAGAACAATATTCTCTTATTGTAAATATATTGATGATTCCCTTGTTTTTCTCCAATTTTTCATTTTTTTTTTTCTTTTCTTTATTTTCCTTCTTTCCTTCTTTCCTTCTTTTTACTTCTTTAAATTCCCATTATTTTCATTTTCGAGAATTCCTCTTTTCGGATTATTGCCCTTTTGAGAAATAATTGGAGGGCAACAAAGGAAGAATGAAAAAATTTGGAAAAATCGCGTCTTGTTTGATTTTTTTTTTTCTTTAGAATAAAATTTGGTGTCAAAGTTTCACTAATGGATTAAGTAGTAGTGGTTTTATTAGGTTTATTTATAGTTATAGAAGAATTTTTACTTTGATCAAAGATTCAATGTCTGATAGAAGAAGTCCAAGAAAGAGATTACATCGTCATGATGAGAATGACTCCGCTAATGATGGAAACAGCTCTGATGAAGATATGGAAATGAATATTCAAATGAGTAGTCCCCAAAGAACTTCAGGGTCAAATAATCGTAATAATCTCTTGAGCTCATCTCCACCACTCAATGATTCCATCCCAGATATTGCCTCATCTCCGAACGTGGAACCTTTTGCAAGTGATTCTGAAGAGGAAAATCTTAGTGGAATTAAAGATGAAATTGAAGATGATTTACGTGATTTAGATGATGAGATGGAAGAAGCAACTGGAAGAGATCTTATTGGTGATGATATGATGGATGATTATAGGGAACGTCCAGAAGTGGATCATTATGATGATATCAATATCGATGATGATGCCGTAGATAATATGGATATAGGTCAAAGAAGACAAGTTGATCAATTTTTAGATAGAAGAGATGATCTTCATAGAGCACAAAATTTAGAGCTCGATGATGATGAAGATGATAAAATGAAAATTAGATCAGAAGATGAATTTGGTCTACCAACACAGAGAACAAGGAGAAGATTTGAGGAAGATTTAAATGATGAAGAATTACCATCAAATGAAATCACATATGCTCAATTGATTGACGTAAAGGCACCATCTGTTCTTGAATGGATTTGTCAACCTCAAGTTACAAGAACTATTGCTAGAGAATTTAAATCCTTTCTTTTAGAATTTGTTGATGACAAAGGTAGATCGGTTTATGGTCCTAAGATTAGAGAAATGGGTGAATCGAATAGTGAATCTTTGGAAGTTTCTTTTAATAATTTACTTTCATCAAAGGCAATTTTAGCAGATTTTTTAAGACAATGTCCTGAAGAAATTATAAAAATCTTTGATGTCGTTGCAATGGAAGCCGTAGAAATTCATTATCCAGACTATACACAAATTCACTCGGAAATCCATGTTAGAATTACAGACTTCCATGATTTATTGAATCTGAGAGATTTGAGACAATCACATTTGAATAGTTTGATCAAAATTAGAGGTGTTGTTACAAGAAGAACAGGTATATTTCCTCAATTGAAATATATCAAATTTGACTGTCCACAATGTAAAACTGTTTTAGGTCCTTTTTTCCAAGATTCGAATCAAGAAATTAGAATCAGATATTGTTCAAATTGTGAATATAGAGGTAAAATGTTAATCAATTCAGAACAGACGGTTTATAGAAACTATCAAAGAATTACCGTTCAGGAATCTCCAGGTTCAATGCCAGCAGGACGTTTACCTCGTCATAAAGAAGCTATTTTACTCTGGGATTTGGTTGATATTGTTAAACCTGGTGAGGAAATTGAACTTATTGGTATTTACAAAAATTCATATGATGGTGTTTTGAATGCCAAAAATGGTTTCCCAGTTTTCGCAACTGTTATTGAAGCAAACAATATCAGAAGACGTGAAGGAGGTGGTGATAATAATGATGAAAATGGTGATAATTCCTCTTCTCCATATAAAATTACTTTGGAAGAAGAGAAACTATTCAGAAGTATGTCTAATCAACCAGATATAATTGACAAAATTATATCTTCAATGGCACCATCAATTTATGGTCATAAATATATTAAAACTGCAATTGCATGTGCTTTATTTGGTGGTGTTCCAAAAGATGTTAATGGTAAACATTCAATTAGAGGTGATATCAATGTTTTATTATTAGGTGATCCAGGTACTGCAAAATCACAAATCTTGAAGTATGTTGAGAAAACTGCATATCGTGCAGTATTTTCAACTGGTCAAGGTGCATCAGCTGTCGGTTTAACAGCTTCTGTTCGTAAGGATCCAGTTACAAGAGAATGGACATTAGAAGGTGGAGCATTGGTTCTAGCTGATAAAGGTGTTTGTATGATTGATGAATTTGATAAAATGAATGATCAAGATCGTACATCGATTCATGAAGCGATGGAACAACAATCTATTTCAATTTCAAAAGCAGGTATTGTTACAACTTTACAAGCACGATGTTCAGTTATAGCTGCTGCTAATCCAATTGGTGGAAGATATAATAGTACAGTTGATTTACAAAGAAACGTTAATTTAACTGAACCAATTCTTTCAAGATTTGATATTATCTGTGTTGTTAGAGACTTATGTAACCGTGAAAACGATGAAAGATTAGCAACTTTTGTAGTTGATTCACATATGAGATCATATCCTGAAGGTGATGATGAAATCTTTAACAGTGATGATGAGGATGAGAAAATGTCAGATGATGAACTTAATGAAGAAATCATTAATATGAGGAGAAGAAAGAAACTAGAGAAGATTAGAAGAGAGAAAGAAAGTGAAATTTCACCAATACCACAAGATATTTTAACAAAGTATATCTATTTTGCAAGAAGTCGGATTCAACCAAAATTGAATCAAATGGATATGGATAAAGTTTCACGTGTATATTCAGATCTCAGAAGAGAATCCAATACTACAGGATCTTTCCCAATTACTGTCAGACATTTGGAATCTATTCTCAGAATTGCAGAAGCATTTGCTAAAATGAGACTAAGTCCTTATGTCTCAAGTATAGATCTTGACCGTGCAATCAAAGTTGTCGTTGATAGTTTCATTGGTGCTCAAAAGGTCAGTATAAGAAGACAATTACAGAGAAGCTTTATGAAATATACTTTACCTCACAGACATTCATCTGCCAACAGAACCAGATTGAATACTACAGCAATGGCTGTTTGACACTGAGACCTTTTCTATTTTATAGATATTATGTTATTTGTTTATTCTTTTTTACATTTCTTTCTTTATTTGTTCTTTTTTTTTCATTTGGTGTTTTCCTTCTTTAGCTTATTATACCATGTACTATAACTACTATTTAATATATTATATATTTCCGTTATTTGCTGCTACTCTTCTATTTACATTGAAACTATTACATAATCCATGAATTTCAAGTAAGCGCTAAATATTGACATTTATTCGAGTCTTTCATTTTTTTTTGGTTGATGATGGCGTGGTTGAATATTCGATGTTTCTTACACCCATAATCTCTTCAACTGAATACTGTTACTATTATCTTGTACCAATCTCATCCACGTATTAGGAGAAACAAGATATGTCATCTTCTATCAAGGATACGGATCTAATTGAACCTAATGATATTTTTTACTTTGTGCCTAACTTAATTGGTTACTCAAGAGTAATAACATTACTTTTATCATTCATAACTATGAAAAATTATCCAATGCTTACTATGGGTTTCTTATATAGTGCATCATGTTTATTAGATGCTTTTGATGGATATTATGCAAGGAAATTCAATCAATCTACACAATTTGGTGCAGTGCTAGATATGATTACTGATAGATGTTCGACTTGTTCATTGATTGTCTTCTTAGCAGTATTATATCCTGATTATTTTATCACATGGCAAATACTAATATCATTAGATCTTGCATCACATTATGTACATATGTATGCACAAATTGTTAGTGGTTCCTCAAGTCACAAAAAGATGAAGGAAGGTGCAAATTGGTTGCTAAAACTATACTACGAAAATCGGACTTTTCTATTTCTAGTGTGTGCATTCAATGAAACTTTTTACATTGCACTTTATTTGAATTATTTTGATGTTCTCTATATCCCTGGTACTTCAACTGATTTATCTTATTGGCTAATTGTTGTATGTACTCCAGTATGGGCGTTCAAACAAATTTGTAATGTTATTCAACTGATAAATGCTTGTCAAACTCTTGCTGAATTAGATGCAAAAAAGATTAATTCCGAAAGAAAACTTAAATAAAGTTAATCACTCATGATCAATCAATTTTGACTATTTAACTCTTTTCTCTGGTACAATCAATAAAATTTTATGAACCGTTTCCACCCTCTTTCTTTCTTTTTACTTGTATAGTTTACTAATAAATTCAAGTTCATTATCGATTTTGTTATAATAAAATAATCACCAAAAATTTTTAATATAGAGCCAATCCAAAAAAAAATAATAAAAAATTAAAGGGGTCAACTGGGAATTGAACCCAGGGCCTCCTGCACCCAAAGCAGGAATCATACCACTAGACCATTAACCCTTTTACGATTTTGTAAATTTTACAGCTTCCCTTCAATATAATATTTAGTTGTTTGATTTAATTCAGTTTATAAAAGAGATTTTTATGATTTCTTAGCATTTCTTGAATGTTTTTAATTTTTAGAGCTCATTCTTTAATCATCAGATTTTTTTAAAAATCAACGACTTTAAACGATTTTATTCTTAGAGTCATTACATTTTACTTAAGAAAAACTGAAAATGAAGAACATTACTAAAAATCAACCCGTTTCTATCAAACGAAGAATATCAATCTGTTACTTTTCTCAATCGCTAGGAAATACGTAAATGTAGTTAAAAAACTTCAATGAAAAATCTACATGATCCCTTTATCATTCGGAATTAGGTTATTACATGAATTATTGAGCACTTATATCCCATAAATAATGTGTCAGATTATCTCTGCGGTGGATCAGTGTATTGCTATTCTATAGTTTGCAAATCTTCATGGCATTTTGTAGCCAAGTCGATCAATTGTAGCAGTTATGCGTGTTCTTGATTTTCTTATCATTTGACATAAAGGACTATTACAATCTATTATACTCTTTGTATGTACCTCAATTTATCAACGGAATCGGAGATCTTTCATTAGACTAGAGTTCTAGTGAGAGTTTTCCCATCCTTGCTTTATTGATGAACATATCAACAATTTAGCAAACCTAATAAGCGAGTTCGAAGTAAATATGAAAAAAAGAAAATGATAAAATGCGAACTCATCTACATTCGATACTCTGAGTTCTTAATTATTCCTTAGAGCTGTGCATTTGATAATTGCTTCATTGGAAATGCAGGACGTAGATAATTGTGCTGATACTGAGAGTAAAGAAGAGAAGGTACCAATTGAGAATAATGAAAGTTTAGCAGACGTATCACCAAAAAAAGCGAATAATGAGGTTATCATCTCTAATGAACTAGTGAAGAAGTCGAGTGTGGAGAATGAAACTAAACCAGGAAATAAAGGTAAACGACTAACACTACAAGAACGACTTGCAATGGCGTCACAGAAAAAGGGTAAAATAAATGAAGGAAAAGATGAAACAAAGTCGAAAAAATCTAAGAATAGTCGTAATTTTTCAGAAACTTCTAAATCTATTGAAAAAAGTGATATATCTGATGGGAATAACAAAGATGGAAGGAATACGGAGTCAACTGAACTCAAGGATATAGTTACTGAAGATTTGGTATCAATTGATTCGGAAATTTTTAACAAACTTGAGAAATATATTGAAAACAAATTAATGAATGTTGAAAATTCGTACAAGGACAAGATTGATAAGTTAGAGAAAAGTCTAGCTAAAAAAAATAATATGTCGACTTCAAATGTAGATACTGACCTACTGGAGAAGCTTAAGTTGAAGGATGAACAAATACGTGATTTATTAGACGAAGGGAATAAGTTATCAAAAAGGGAAGTAACACTGAATCAATCAATCAAGAAGTTGAAGAATCATGAAAACGAACTAGAAGCTGAAATTGAACAACTAGAAAAGATCAAAGAAGAATTGACCAAAAAGGTTGAGATATTGGAAGAGAAATCGATTGAATGTGATAAAAATGCTAAACTACTGGCAGAGGAAAAACTAGCATATGAAACATTAAACAAAAAATTCGCTTCATTAATGATTGCTAAAGATAGTTTAACGGATGAACTTAAAGAGATCAAACTGAGTAAATTAGATGTCCAATTAGAGCAGTGTAGGAAAGAATTGAAAGATAAGGAAGCCGAACTCACAAAAATCAAAGATAAATATGAGAAGCTAGAAATTTCAAAGAAAAATAAAGAAGATGAAACTTCACTTATTATAAAGGAACTTGAGAAGAAGGTAAAAGATAATGAAGTTCAAATCTCTGATAGAAACCAGGAAATAAAGCGACTTGAAGAAACTATTGAAAAATTAAGGTTTGATACTGAGAATATAATACCAACAACTACTAATAACAACAATAATGAAATCATTCAACAGCAATATGAAGAAGCACAAGAGAATTGGAAATTAATTGAAAGTTCATATTTGAAAAAAATCAATGATTTTGAGAATCAAATTGAAGAAGCACAAAGTTTGAATATTAGCTATTCTAAAAAGATCAAAGTTCTGATTAATGATTTGAAGCAAAAATCCTTAGATTATGATAAACTCGATGAACATAATCAAATGATTGAAAGTATAGTTGAAAGACTAGAGAAGGAGAATGAAATTTTGACTCAATCAAATAAAACATTGAAAGAAGAATTGAAGAAAACTGAAATTGAATTCAGTAGAGAGAAGGAAAATTTTGAAAAGCAAATTCATAGATTAGAACATGAAAAGGAATCTATTGAGTCAAAATTGAAATTACGTAGTAATGATTTCAATACCAATCCTATTTTGAATGGAAATAATAGTTTCTATTTACAAGATTTATCATCATCTTCCTTATCAATGAAGACAATAAACAATAGAGGGAATTCTAATAAAAGATATTCAACTCAATTAGGTGAATCTACTATGCGACCAAATTTACACTCATCATCAAATAATTCAACATTTTCACTCTCCAAACTGAACAGTATTCAACCAATGACACCACATGATAAGATTTTGAGACATCAAAATTCTATTATATCAATTGATAGTTTAGAGAATGACAATGATTCAGAACGTAAGAATATTCCAGATAATGAATTCAATGGTCCATTAGGTATAAAGATGAATCATCATTCATTATCATCATTTATCAATGACTCACCCAAGTTTGAAGAAGGAGATAATGAATTTTTGGTTTCAAATGATGAAATTCCGTTAGGAATGGATGCAGAAACTGAGAATGGTATGAACACACCGATAATTGAAAGTGACGATAATCATATTGGTAAAAATATACAAATGATGAATAAATTAGCATCGCAGATTCGAATACTTGAGCTAGAAATTAATACATTAAGAGAGGACAGTAAGAAATTAGAAGAGGAGAAAGAAGTTGCAAGTACTGAAATAATTAAATTAATGAATGAAAATGAAAAGGTGAATGAATTACGAGAAGAGATCAAAGAAAGAGATTCAAAAATCCAAACTTTGGAAGAGAATTATCAAAAAGTGTTGATAATATTAGGTGAAAAGGAGGAACGAATTGGAGAACTTAACGCTGATATTTATGATTTGAAGGATTTACTCAAACAACAAGTTCAACAGATGGTTGAAATGCAAGAAAAGATTAATAATTTGAATAATAGTAAATAAAGTTAATGAAAATTATAGAATTTTTTTTTTGATTTTTTCATAAATATCTAGATATTACCTTGTTCTACTGCTAATTTAGTATGTTCATCGATATCATTAGATTCCCAAGGATATGCAATCCATTTGTCAGGGACATTTTCACCAGCTATGTAAATACCACCATTCATTAAATCTTTATTAATTTCAGCTCTCTTTTCTTTAATTTTGTTATTAACAACATATATTGAGAATTTTGTATTACCTATATCTTTACCTGATTTATCTGCCTTTTCCTTTATATCATTGTATAATTCAGTTAAAGCATAATGTAAAGTAGTTCTTGTATCATCGACTTCATCTACAATTAGGATATTTTTACCAATCAAGGAATCGAAATGTTGAGCTAATGCACCAAAATCTAACCATTGAGTACGGATAACTTCTTTACCAATAGTATCAGAGCCTGTACCCATATCTTCATAAAGTGATAATCCAATAGCTTGAATTGGTATATTTTTTTCACCTTGATGTCTTAAAAATGTACGAATAATTCTTGCTGGAATGAATCCACCACCACCTATAGCAATGATAACATCTGGTTTACCTACTGTTGATAAGATTTCATTGGCTGCCTTTTGACAGAGTTTATGAACACAATTATATGATATGTATATTTTATCTTGAGACATGAGTTAGGAACTAGTTGATAGTTGAACAGATGAATGAAGCAACCACAAATTGAATAATATTAGTATTATAGAATTTGTTGAAAAGAGAAGAAATGAAGGGAAAAAAAAAAAAAATTTTTTTTTCTATGGTATGTATGGTTAATGAACTTTTTTTTTATACAGCTTTATTAAATTAACGATACTTTTATACATTCAATTATCATCATCAATATTATCATCATCATCATTGATGAGATAATTATCTTCTACATCTTCTAATTCATCCCCATCACTATAATCGAACCCTCCTTCACCATCGAGAACAACACTAGCACCTTCAATATTAGAATCTCCTATATCGATTATATCAGTAGTAGTGGTATCATTTAGTTGATTATCCATCATTTCCTTACGAATAGTCAATTGATCGTTCAGTAGAGTGAGTTTACCTGAAAGTTTGACCATGTTTATCAAATGTTTTGATTCATTACGTAGAATTGACTGTAAAGATTTCAAATAAGGAATTAAATCTTTATTTTTGATTAAAATTGAACCACGTAAGATTAGAATAAATTTCAACCATTGTTTAACATCATCAATTATTAGCATATCTGAATATAAATTGTTACTTTGCTTTTGGAAATCAAACACAATTTCACAGCTTTTCGTGAATAAATTGAAGATTTCATTTACTTCTAATAATGTGATCAACGATTGCGTGAATGAGACATTTCTTGATAATATTCTGGAGAAAGTTTTTGGATCATTCAGTGGATCTGAGTCTACTATGAATGGTTTGAGAAGATTTTGTAAATCATAAACAGATGATATGGTATTTCCTAGATCCTCACCATTATCATTATTATCATCGTCTTCTTCATCTTGTCCATCGTCATCATCATCATCATCATCTTCAGCCATTGGTTCACCCTCACCTTCTTCACCTTCTTTTTCTTCTTCGTCATTATCATTATCATCATCATCATCATCTCCATCTTCTTGAACTTTGATTTTTTCTTGTTCATTATCATCTAAATTTATTTTTACAGTATTTTTCAGATTTTGAATATTGTTAAATTCCAAATCTGTAGTTTTAATAGTGAAATGATCATACCAAATCAATTTAAATTCATTATCAATTATTGAAGAATTAACTTTAGGAAGAATGATAAGAGATATTATTATACCAATTTCATTAGTTTTCAATTTAGCAAAGGGAGAAGATTTACCAATATTAAATAAATCGATTGAACCATCAGATAGTGTTACACTTATGATATTATAATCTTTCAGGAAATTAAAATCAGTGATTTGAGAAGATGCAGTGTATGTTTGAATTGAGTTATTGTTAGTTGTATCTATTTCAATTGATTTCAAGATATTTTGATAGGAAATGTAAAGATTTGAATTTAAGATTGAGAATTTTGAAGAGAGGGATAATTTTAAATTGAACTTTGATAAATCTATAGTTTTCTGTAATTTGAAAAACTTATCTAGTAAATATAATTGGGAGTTTTTCTCAGATATAAGTAATAGAGATTGATTGTTGTCATTATAGATAACTTTTGAAATTGATGAATCTTCTTCAAATGGAATTGAACGAACCAGACTTGGAGACGTCGATGAGTATAAGTCAATGGATGATAACGTTGAATTGAATGTGATTATATCGTAGTCTGAATTTCTGGTAGAAGAATAAATGACATCAATTGCAGAGAAATTCGAATCTGAAGAAATTTTATTGATGAAATCATCGGATTCTGGAGAGTAGACGACAATTTCTCTTGAATGAAGCCAAATCACGAGAAAATCATCAGAGTTGGTTGATAATGTATCTTCATCATCTGGTGATGATCTCTTCTTTAATGGTTTATTCTTTGATTGTATCCAATGAAAGGAACGTGGAGGTTCTTCATTGCTATAATCTAAACGACGACCCGAAGGAAGCAATGCCAAATGCGTATTAGCCGGATGGCAAACAAGAACCGCGATCGAGCCAGCAGGAGATGTAACTGTTGTCATTATGGATGATGAGAGTATTCGTATAGTAAACCTGTTTAAAATGGAGTTGTTATAATCAACTTGTTGTAAATTTCAAGTGAAAATTTTCTTTGGAAGAGAAAATAAAAAATAAAATTGAGAAAAAAAAAGAAAAAAAAAAGAAAAAAAAGTTTACGTAATATCGCCAAATACGGTAACTCCTTCTCCTTCTCTTTCTCTAAGCTCTTTCTCTTACTGTGTGTATTGGTATTATCAATTTCATTAGTAGTAGCTGTTGTTGTTGTTAATAGGATCGTGTTTCAGCACAACAGTCATCTGTGTCTGCCAGAGGACCAACACCTATATCTGCAAGCATTTGTTCTGCTACTGTCGGTTCACCTGACATATCCAATGTTTGTAACAATTGCGTTTCTCGACGATTGGCTGCGTCAATATCTGCTTGTAATGCAACAATATATTCAACTGCCCTAGTGAGTACTTGTCCTTTATTTGGTCTACCATCTCTTGTCCCCGTATTACGATCCAAGTCTTGAAACATTTCTGGTGGAATTAATGCAAGCAGTTGGCTGATTCGTTCATTAACACCATCTCCACGTCGTTGTGCTGGTGTTGTTGTATTGTTGGTGTTAGAATTGGTTGTATTAGCAGTGTTAGATGTATTAGTCGTAGTATTAGTATTGGTTGTATTAGTTGTACTAGCGGCATTGGTATTGCTACCATTATTATTCATACTGTTATTACCTGTTATTCCACTATTAACTGTATTCTCCTTTGACATTCTTTATTCTTTATTCTTTAATTTTTAGTATAATTGAAAATGTGAATTTGAATGATTATGATACTATCCTCTAGAAACTTTCTTACAAGGAAGAAAAGAAAGAAAACAATAGAAAAGAAAGGAAAAGAAAGGAAAAGAAAACACTAATAAGATCACCTTGATAAACGAATCGCGATATTCCACTATATAAATTCATGTTATGTGAACATTTGCCATTTGCCACTTACCATTTGCCACTTGTTTGTAATAATATCAGTGTTTGATAGTTTGATACAATAAATTAGTGTTATATATTCTCCTTTAAAACAATCGCAAAGAAAATGGTGGATTACTCTAAATGGGATACACTTGAATTATCCGACGATTCCGATGTTGAAGTTCATCCAAATGTCGATAAAGCTTCCTTTGTTCGTTGGAAACAAAGAGATATCCATGAAAAGAGGGCTCAAAGAGATAGAGAAATTAAAGGTTTGAAAATTCAAAAGGAAATGTATACTGCTCTAAATTCAAGAATGGATAAATTGGTAAATACAATCTCAGATGATGAAATTGTATCAAAAGATGCAAGAAATACATTCATTGAGAAAACTTTCGATGTAAATGAAAAATGTACTTTGGAGGATGATGATCAATCTCCAACATATAATGAAATGATGGAAGATTTATTTACTCAAATTGAATCTGATTTAATTAAAGAGGGTCAATCAATTACTCCAGAAAATATCAAGGCTAAACTTTCAGAACATAGATCTAAAACAGAAGCAGTATTGAAACAAATCGATCCTAAAATTGAACAAATCTTATCAGAAAAACATAAACATATAACAAGTGATGACCTTCATGAAGGTTGGAATACTTCATTTATTAATAAATCAAGTAAAAATGATAAAGAAAATGAGAAAAAAACGACAAAATCAGTCACTACTATTGAAACTTTAAATTCTCCTCCTTCATTAGATTCAACTCAAACTTCTTCTTCAAAACCTTCAAAACCAATTTCAGAATTAGGAGAATTGGAATTATTACCTGAAACAATAGAATTTTCCAAAATTACAAATCTTAACCAATCTTGTAATTTTATATTATCTCATTCATACATTGCTTGTACTCATCAAAAGGATGCATTATTAATGAAATCCTTTGATTATGAATTGGCAGATGATCATAAAAAGGCAATATTAACAATCCAAAATGCTATTTTATTACAATTTGCATCGGATATCTTTGAAAATCCACCAGATCCAAATATGCCAATGCCAATGCGTATGAATTATATTAAACAATTATTCAAACAATTACAATTAGATTCTTCTCCTGGTAAAACTGCTTATGAACAAGAATGTTCAAGAATGATTAATCATGTTAAAGAACGTTGTAAAATCATTAAAGCGGAAAAGGAAAAAGAAGAAGAAAATGGTAATGATGGTGAATTAGTTGAACAGATTCAACTTAGAAGTATGGATCCTGATACAAAACTAATTGTAAATATACCTGAAAAGGATACAAAAGAATATAAAATATATGAAGAATTACCATCAGAAATGAAGGAAGCTTTGAAAACTGGTGATTTAGATGAAGTTAATAAAGTTTTCGCAACTATGAAAATTGATGAAGCAGAATTAATACTTGAAAAATTTAATGAATCTGGTGTTATTGGAATTCAAGCATTATTAGAAAATGAAGAACAATTTAAAGAATTAACTGAAAATCATGAAAAATTCAATAAAATGAAGGAAAATGCAGAAAAGATTAATTTGAACGATAAATTAAACGAACTAATATAGGGTAATATTTTTTCTTTTATATATAACTACTACTTATACTTTTAATTCAATGTTGGCATTCTTAGAATTTCCTTTTCAGTATTCTTTGAATCTTCTTGTAAAAGTTTCAGAACTTTTGAATTTTCCCACTTTGCAGGTAATGGAGTAATCTTGTAGTTTTGAGTTGCCCAATAATAAATATCCCAATCCAACTCATCCAATAATTTATCATATTCTAACAACATTTCCATATCGAATTGATTCAAGTATTTTTTAGCAAATCTAGATAATAGTAAATCTGTCTCCAATATACCTCTCTTTCTACTTTGATAGATTAATCTCTTACGTAACTGTTCAATAGATTCACCTTCACGTTTTAATGGTTGTACTTTAATAACTATATCATTGTTTTCATCAATATAGAAATTCTTAACAGGTTTACCTTGGATGAAACCTTGTGGTGCTGATTTTTTATTGATAGGAACAGGATCAGCCTTTGGTGTTTTAATAGCCCAACAACTAGCCGATGTGTGTATTCTACGGCTAATCTGTGCAATTCTACATTTCATTATCATCATAGTGTTATTCAAGATTCTTTATATTCTTTAATGAAAAAATATTGAGAAAACAATAAAGAAAGATGTTGATTTGATGAAATGTGAAAAAAAAAGAAGAAAGAAAGAAACAAAGAAATACTTTTCTTGTTATTACTAATAGTTCAATTATTCATTCTCCGTATTCGTTTCCGTTTTTTCATTTCTTTCTTTATCACACTATTTATCTCTTTATACCTCTCTATTCACACATACCATTCTATGTCTGTCAAGAAACATAAACTTGAAGATGATGTGGCAGCTTCTGCTGAGGATATCTCTGCTAAACATTCATATTCAATCATAAGTAGAATAACCAATGAAACTAAAATTCAAATTGCTTTA
The DNA here is from genome assembly GCA_030579495.1 of Pichia heedii. Taxonomy (NCBI): domain Eukaryota; kingdom Fungi; phylum Ascomycota; class Pichiomycetes; order Pichiales; family Pichiaceae; genus Pichia; species Pichia heedii. Next base: position 324,270 of record JAKTRA010000008.1, on the reverse strand, counting down.
TCATTGAAAGGAGGTCATATTTCATTACCTGATTCAATATTAATGAAAACATACGATACAGCTCGTGATTCTAAAGCACAAACTATTTCAATCCATTCAGGTGTAGGGTTTCTTGATCATATGTTACATGCACTTGCTAAACATGCAGGTTGGTCATTAATAGTTGAATGTATTGGAGATTTACATATTGATGATCATCATACTTGTGAAGATATTGGTATTGCATTAGGTGAAGCATTCCATGAATGTATTACAAAGCAAAATTTATTACGTGGTGTTAAACGTTTTGGTGTAGGTTATGCACCTTTAGATGAAGCATTATCTCGTGCAGTTGTAGATTTGAGTAATAGACCATTTGCAGTTATCAATTTAGATTTAAAACGTGAAAAAATTGGTGATATGTCTTGTGAAATGATTCCACATGTTCTTGAAAGTTTTGCATCTTCTGCTCGTATTACTTTACATGTTGATTGTCTCAGAGGTTTTAATGATCATCATCGTAGTGAATCTGCCTTTAAAGCTTTAGCAGTTGCAATGAGAGATGCATTTACTAAAACAGGTAGTAATGAAGTTCCTTCAACAAAGGGTGTTCTCATGTAATTTTGAAAATATTTACACTTCCAATTAGACTTACAATTACAATTACAAGTAAACAAAAAAAAACAAATAATTAATCCTACTATATTCCTTATAGATCATTTTCTAATTTAAAACGTTCTTGTCTCCAAACATTGTATAATCCTAACGATCCACTAGCTAATCCTAATGCTACATGTAATGGTTTATACATATTCCAATGAAAGATATATTTGGCATCGAATATCAAATCACATGTTAGCCGTATAGTGTTGATTTTAATGGTCGTTTGTTCTCTTTTAATTTCAGAGAGTTCATTAATGTAATGATCATCACAATAAACTTCTTCCTTATTCTTTCTGTTATTCACATCACTATCATTTCCATCCTCATCATCATAAATATCTAAATCAACCCTGTGATGATTCTTACGTTTGATATCATTTACAATACGTTTCGTACGAGCTTTCACCTTTTCATTCAAAATAATTTTCAATTCTTTATCTTTGAGCAAATTCCATTTATTCCAATCATTATTCAACCCTAGCAAAATTGTAGCCATCCAAGAATAAAGTTCATGATCCTCAGCAACTTTGAACAAGGAATCACTGAAACTATCTCCATTTTTATTGATTAATAGTTTGAATCTATATAGTAGTAACAATTCATCTGATATTGCGTACCAGAAATTAGCCATTTGAGAGATTAAATCCTTACTTGTCCAGTATTGAAGTACTTTCTCTACTCTTACAGCCGGTCCATCCAGGATTGTTTTATCTAACAATGTTTTCAAACTCCATTTGATATGATTACTGAATTTCCATATTCTGAAAGGAATCGTGCCCGCACGTAGTAAATGTCTATAAACATTGAGACCTTCGAGTAATAACGATAATTTATTAGTCAAATATGCTAGAAAGATGACGATTGTACGATGGATACTCTTTTTTGATAGGAATTTGGTATAGCTGAGCAAGAATTGTGAAAATTTTGTAATTAATGGAATCATTGGAAGATAGTTGAGTTCTTTACTACTAGTATCGTATACATGATCATTCTTTGATTCATCGACAGTATTTCTCCTTGGTAAAATGACACCAGTTTTAGTTATACCCAATTGTTGACAGACTTTGGCATTCCCTGCACCGTGCACTTCATTCAATGCAGATATTGTTCGAATAACATACTGTACAGTCTTGGCGAGTTTGTCCTTCCCTGTGAGATTGTTGACACAAGCACCAAAGACTTCGAAATTAGATACGTGACGTTTATTTGAGGAGGATGATAACTGTGTTGTTTCTAATCGTTCGTCACTGTACGGAGCAGGAGGTACTTTTTTCAACGACATAGCTGTGATTCCCCAGTTGTAGAGAAAGAACAGAAAGGAAAAAGGTTGTGTGACCAAATGTTGATGAAATTGTATTTTGCGAATGACTCAATCGATTAATACTCCTCTATCTCTCTATCTCTATCTCTCTCCTTTTCTCTATCTCTTTTTTCTTCCTTTCAGTAATACAACAATGTCTGACAGTTCATTTATTACCAACACTACCTGTATACATGTATCCAACTTAGAAACATCCGTTCAATGGTATGTTTCATCATTTGGTGTATCAGTTTTGAAAGAAGTTTCCACTCCTGAGTACAATTCCGTCTTTATTGGTATGGAGAATGGCAACAAAGGTTTGGCTGTTTCGGAAAGAAGCGGTGTCATTGAATTGAGATATCTCAAGAATAGTCCAGCTAATGTCAAAATTTATAGTGGTAACAGTGATCCATACAGAGGATTTGGTCATTTATGCTTTTCTGTTTCTAATATCGAAGAAGCACAGAAACATTTGCTTTCTCAGAATGTTAAATTCAAAAAGAGATTGGAAGATGGTAGACAAAAGAATATTGCATTTGTTCTTGATCCAGATGAGTATTGGGTTGAATTGATTGAGAATGAAATTAACAAACAACCGAATGTTTATGATTTATCTTCCAATAAGATGAATCATACAATGGTTCGTGTTAAGGATCCAGTCAAATCTTTACATTTTTATAAGGATATTTTAGGTATGAAGTTATATTCTAAGAGAGAATTCCCAGATGCTAAGTTCACACTATATTTCTTAGGTTATGAACACAGTAAAGGATATGTCGAAGGATTGGAGACTCCTGTTCCTCAAGCCGGTAGAGAGTCAATCATTGAACTAACACATAATTGGGGGTCAGAAAATGATGATACTTCATATTATGTCTTTGGTAATGACGATTCAGTTATTGGATTTGATCATTTCTCCATTTCTTGTAAAGATTCAGTTTCATTTATTGAAAAACTACAAAAATCCAACGTCAAGTTTGCTTCAAATAATGGCAAATCAGCTACCATTACAGATCCCGATGGATGGAGAGTTGAAATACATTCCTATGATTATTTGAACTAGTATGTGCAGCTTCTTTATTGTGCAGCTTCTTTATTACATTCCATTTTATTCTTTCTCCTGTTGTTTTTCCTTTTTTTTGTTGTATAAATACTAACATTATAGCTACATTGCAGTACATACAAACTGTGAAAACCCTATCTTTGATATTACATAATGATTATACAATGATTACACATCACTGTCTTCTTTTGGTTTGAATTTCAAACTTATGGAATTCACACAATGTCTTTCGTCAGTTGGAGTTTTGAATCCTTCACCTTTAAATACATGTCCTAAATGTCCTCCACAATTACTACACATTATCTCTGTACGTATAGTACCCAAACTATTATCAGTTTCCGTTTTGATTGCTCCTGGTATACCTTCATAAAAGGCAGGCCAACCACATCCGGAATCGAACTTAGTAGTTGACTTGTATAAATCCTGTCCACATCCAACACATTGATAGAAACCTTTTCCATCGAAATGGTTATATTCACCAGTATTTGGTCTCTCAGTTGCTTTCTCTCTTAACACTGCAAATTGTGCGGGTGTTAAGATTGCACGCCATTCATCTTCAGATTTAACCTTATTAGACATTGTGTAAAATCTAGCTAGGTTATTCCGTATAGAATTAAGCTTAATATAGTTACTTCTAATGGAGTACATTTTACAAAAGAAGAAAGGTTAGTTAAAGAAGAAGGACTGGATTCGACACCCCCCCATCTCTATATCTCATAATCCTCTCGCTAAGATTTCTTCTTCCAATTTATGCCAATGTTTTACCAGATGTATAGATTTTACAACCACAACAACTAAAATCATGCAATAAATGTAGATCGAGAAGGGTTAAATGTGATTTAATAGTGCAAACTTGTCATTTATGTACCAAAGGGAACGAAATTTGTGATATTTGTAGTATTGCAATGTATGATTCCCAAACAGTCTATGAATTACAGAAACGTATACACGAATTAGAGAAGTATCAGAAGATCAATGAAGATGAAAAAGAGCAACCTACATATATGTCGTTGTGGAAATAATTATGTTAAAGATCCTGCTTCTAATATCTTCACTGAAGATGGATCATCATCGAATTTAAAGGATGGATTATATATATATACACCGATAGACCTAGCGACCGCAATTTTTTACAAAAAATTTCAAAAAAATTGGAAAAGCGATTTTTAAGTTTCACCCATACAAAATTAGTATGAATGTTTGCACTGTTCGGAAAATCCGGAATTTTGACAAATTGTTTTGAAAACCAATTACGTAATATACATTAGATCACGTGATTTGTGAACTTTAAAAGAAAATGTGTTACCGGGAATCAATTACTACAAAGAAGATGTATCATCATTGCATCAATTTTTTTGAAAAAAAAACAACAACAGTAGAAACTATTTCAAAAAATTCACAAGTCACGTGATCTAATGTATATTACGTAATTGATTTACAAAACAATTTGTCAAAATTCCGGATTTTCCGAACAGTGCAAACATTCATACTAATTTTGTATGGGTGAAACTTAAAAATCGCTTTTCCAATTTTTTTGAAATTTTTTGTAAAAAATTGCGGTCGCTAGGTCTATCGGTACTATATATATAATCCATACTAAAAATGTATGGGTGAGACTTAAAATTCACTTTTCCAATTTTTTTTTGAAATTTTTTGTAAAAAAGTGCGGTCGCTAGGTCTAACGATGTATATATTGTAATGTAGTTCGCAAGATATACTTACGTAAGCAAATATAATTGTGGAGAACGTCCATTATATAATTAACAGTTGTCGACATTTAGCTTTATAGGATGTTTATAGTTCTTATAGAACAAGTATTGTTTGGTTTACAATCGTAGTATACACATACGTCACTGTAGATACAATGGATAAGAGTCAATACACCCAACCAGGCAGAGCATCTTTATTACAATATATATACATATACACCGTTAGACCTAGCGACCGCACTTTTTTACAAAAAATCTCAAAAAATTGGAAAAGTGGATTTTAAGTCTCACCCATACATTTTTAGTATGAATGTTTGCACTGTTCGGAAAATCCGGAAGTTTAGGAATTTTTTGAAAATCAATTACGTAATATAAGGTAGATCACGTGACCTGTGAATTTTAAAAGAAGATGTGTTACCGGGAACCGGTAATGAGGTAAAAGGGTCTGGACTAATTAGGAAAGTAGTCCGAGGTCTTTACACGACACTAGTATGACAGACTCTTATACAAGCATCAAAGTTGAGAGAAGATGATTGGAGAGAAAAAGAGCGAACTGTAAATATATCCACAGGTGGGGATTATTGGAGGAAGAACTGATTCTAGGAGTAATTGAATAGAACAACGAACAGTACAACTGAAGATTGTATAGTATAGTACCTATATATATATCTTCAAACCAACAAAAGCCTAATTTATATATTAAGCACAACTTTGTCAAAATGGTTTCTACTGTTGTTGTTTTTTCAAAAAAATTGTTGAAATGATGATACATCTTCTTTATAGTAATTGATTAATATATCCCGATTGTATACATCATACCTTTTATAGCAAAACCACAACATCTCCTGGACCAAACCATTCAAGTCTTCATCATCATAATTTAGCAACAAACCATACGATTCCTGAAAAAACTCTCTGAAACACTGAAGAAGTTGTTCATGTACTACCATCTCAAATCTACTAGCTGATTTCACCAAGCATCTTCTAATCACAGTTTCCTCGAATAGGTAAAAGACTTCAGTAAGAAGAAACATATAAGAAAGACATGAAACATTAGTTACTCTTTCAAAAAAATATGATTTGAAATCTTTTAAGTAAGAAATATATGCCAAAATTTCTCTGTGATAAGGTTAGTATATCAAATATTGTTAAATAAAATAAAATAAAAATATACATACTCTAGTTCATCCATTGTCTTCATCATTAAGATATAATTGAATAATAATTTGGGGTTGGTTGCTGTAATAATGTTAGTAATTCAGATGCTGTAAAAAAGAAGAAAATAGAAAATAGAATGGTACTCACCAGATATTAGATAGATAATGTTATGAAGTTTAGAAAAAATTGATAAAGTATTTGGTTTATCTTTAAAAAAAGAACTTATCCTGTATAGAAGTGTTAGTATATCAGACATTATAAAGCAAAATAAAAAGACATTCACACAACTATACTCTCTCAATTAATTAAAAAATAGTTAGTATTTATTGCTTGTGTATAAAGGTATAAATTATAATACTTTCTCTGTGTTCTATGATTTAATTCTTAAAATCGATTTGTGTAAAGACCAAAATAAAAAGGGACTAAAAAAAAAAAAGAAGAAGAAGAAGAAGATAGAAGAGAACATTTCATATGGTAATCCATTTTATTTAGTTCATCAAGATTATTGATTAGTTCAATTAATTAACTATTTATCATTATTTAGGTATATCAACCAATATTTAGTAAACATAAGTGAAATGAGGATTTTCTTTATCAGATAAATCATGTTGTAAATTATCTTCAATTATTTTAATTTCTTCAATTTCTGAAGCAATTAATAATTGTTTCCTTCTATTTTGATATTTAGCAACTAAAAAGTATAAAACCCCTGTAAATGCCATAATTACGAAAGATGCTTCCATTGCATGAATACCCATTGGATAAGAAGGAGCTTGAGAACTTTTGAAAAAATAAGGACCAATAATATTACCAACAGCATACCAAACAGCAACTGATACAGACATAAAAGTTTTCTTTGTTGTACCTGAAGTATTTGAAGAAGTTAATGCAAGCATTAAACACCAAGGAACATTATAAAATCCCATTAAATAAACACCAGCTAATGAAGCATTCCTATCTTTATGAGGATCTAATTTATTAACCATAATTGAACCAGCAAGTGCAGGTAAACAAGATAAAACCCATAATAAACATCTTATATTATCAATCCACATACATAAAGCAGTTACTATTATACCACCACCCATTGCAACAGCAGCTTGAGGAGATGCCATCAATGTTGTCTTTAAAGCTGAAAATCCAAAACCTTTAATAATTGAAGGATTAAAATTTGTTATACCTGAATTTGTAATTGCTTCACAAATTATGAAAGCAACAATAATATAATATTTTGGATCTAATAAACTTTCATAGATATGATTTATATTAAAAGTTGAATTATTATTAAAATTTGATTTTGTACCAGTTTGATTAGTAACTATTCTTAAATAAGCTATTTGTCTTTCCCTTTTATTCAAGAACCAAGCAGTTTCTATATTATCAGGTAAGATAAAGAATAAAATAATTGAATAAAAAACTGTTATTGCACCATAAATAATGAATAAATATTTCCAAGTTGGTAATTTACCATGAATTAAACCAATACAATGACCGAAAACACCACCTAAGATACCTGCTAAAGTATTAAAATATAAAGTTGTTCTTAAAGGTTGTTCAGATTTTGTCCACCAAATTGAAGCAATTATCATAAAGCAAGGTAATATTGAAGCTTCAAATACACCTAAAAAGAATCTTACAGTTACTAAACCAGCAAAACTATTGCAAGCAGCCATACACATTAATATACCACCCCAAAAACCTAAACAAATTGAAACAAATTTACCAATTTTAACTTTAGGTATTAAGAAAAAGCAAATAAATTCACCTAATAAATAACCGAAATAGAAAACTGAAGCAACAGTTGAGAATTGATTACCAACTAACTTAGTATCAATTTTTAAATTATAAACAGCTGCAATACCTAAAGAATTTTTATCTAAAAATTCTAAAAATGCAATAAGGAATAAATTTGTACAAATGAATAAATCAATTTTCCATAAAACTTTCCTCTTTATTGAAGGATTTTGTTCCATTTCTAATAAAATTTGATTTTCTTCATCTTTTGATGAAAATAGTAGGGTATTTGTTGATTGTGTTAAAGATCGAGTTGAATCTATTTCACTGAATTTTTGTTGTTCCTCTTTTTCTTCTGTATTGAAACTCTCCATTTGGATGCAAAGAAATGATTAATGATTAATGATAAATGATAAATGAGAATTGATAAATGATAAATGATAAATGAAAACTTAATAGTATTATATCTAGTAGTTTAAACTTCTAAAATAAAAATCAAATGCAAATTGAGAAATGAGAGAGAGAGAAAAAAAAAACCTAAACCGTTGATGATCTGCAACTTTGAATAGAAATTAACTTATTGAATAAGATAAAGCAAATTAGAGCAATAAAATATATAGTAAAAATACTATATACATACAACTGATAAAATCAAATAAAATCAAACAACTGAAATTAGTCGAAATGTGAATAAGTCTATATCGGAGATTCCGAGACATGATAAGATGTTTACTAAGTAAAATAAAGAACGGAAAAATTTTTTTTTTTCATTTTTTCATTTTTTCATTTTTTTCCATTTTTTTTCCATGTTTTATTACTCTTTTAGGTAATTTGTCCATTGTACTGATGTGGGAGTCTCAAAGTGTATTGGAGGCTCGAGAGAGAGAGGGGAAAAGAGGGGTCACGTGCGTGGCTGCGGGGGTGGCTGGTGTGTGCGTGGCTGGTGCTGCTTATTGGGACATTCTGTACACCATGCGCGTCGAACAACGAGTCTCGTATTATAAGATAATATTGTAGTAAAGTACTAGAATAAAGTATCATAAATAATTATATATAAGTATAAAGAATAAGAATAAGATATATATATATACATTAGAATAATAGTAGTCGTAATAGTAGATATATTTAATATATATATATATATATATACTAGTAGATATTATACTATAAGATTCCAGTTCCAGTTCCATTTCCTTTTTGAACAATGAGCCAATCAAGTCATCTTAATGGAGATCATTCATATGTAGAAGATCCAAGAAATGAAAATATTCAAATAGGTATTAGAGATGGTGTAAGTTTAAAATTTGAATTATTCCCAAGAAATGAAGCTAAAATATCAGTTTTCGATTCATCTATATTAGTAGGTGATGGAATTTGGGAAGGTTTACGTGTTATAAATGGTAATGTACAATATGCTTATGAACATTTTGAAAGATTATTTCAAACTGCTTATGCTTTATGTATAGATTTAGGTATTACAAAATCAGATTTATTAAAATTAATTTATAAAACAATCGATTCAAATCCTGGTATGTCAAATAGTAAAGATATTCATTTAAGATTAATTTGTACTAGAGGTTTAAAATCAACTCCTTATCAATCGAAAAAGGTAAATATTGGTAAATCTTTAATTATAATTATACCTGAATATAAAAAGGTAAATGAAGAAACTTATTCAAATGGTCTTAGATTAATGACTTCTTGGGTTAGAAGAGGTAATTCAGATACTAAAGATGAAATGTGGAATCATCTATCAAAGGCAACTGATATTTTAGCTTGTAATACTGCTGATAATTTAGGTCTTGATGGTGCTTTAATGTTAGATAAAGATGGTTTTGTTAAAACTTGTAATGCAACTAATTTCTTTATTATACGTAAAGGTGAACTTTGGGCTCCAACTAGAGATAATCAAATGCATGGTATTACTAGACAAAAAGTATTGGATTTATCTAGAAAAAATGGATTAATAGTTAAAGAATTAAATTTTACAATGACAGAAGTTTATACTGCTGATGAAGCTTTTTGTACTGGTACTTTTGCATCTCAAATACCTGTAAAGCAAATAGATGGTATCACTATTGGAAATGGTTCAATGGGTCCTATTACAAAACTTATTAGTGAACTCTATAAAGAAGATGTATTGAAAGATGTACAAACTTCAAGAGAAGATACACTTAAAAAACTTGAATAATATTATTTATAAAATAGAAAAATTTATTTCTCAAATCAATGAATCAACAAATCAACATATCAACAAACAAATCTATCTCTAATATTTTTTCTTTCTTTCTTTCTTTCTTTCTTAGATTATTTCTTTGTAGAATTTCTCTATACTAAAGTAATGGATAATAAATTAACACCCACTAAGGATAGAATAGACTCTAAATATATTCTCTCTTCCCCATATCTTAAAAAATCACCACTACCAATACTACCTCTACCAATTGATAAATACACCGAGGAATTAAAATTCAATAGTAAAAACAATGATGGTAAAATTGAAATTTTCGATAAATCTATAATAAAGGAAGTCAATATCCCACCTGTAGGTACACTTATAGAACAACAACCATTCTTTAATAAGGAAATTGGTACAAATTTTATCAATGTATTGCAAAATTTCAACAAACAAATGGGTAAATTGAATCAATTGAATAATACACTTGTGGAATTGAACGAATCATTAGGATCTTATCTTTTCGGACTTTACCAAAATGCATGGTGTGTTAATCTCAGTGATAGTACTATATTCTCGGAGAATATTATGAAAATAAGAGAAATTGTAAAGTTAAAGGAGGAAATCAAAGAACTGGAGTTACAGATTGAATTAAAGAAGAAGGAAAGAGTTCATTCAAAGAATAAGATGCAACCACCATTAATACCACGATTATCATTATCCAATCGTATATTCTCATCATCGAAAGAGAGTTTAAATAAAAAATCAAGATTCAATTCTAATAATTTTAATCCTAGTTCAAATTCATCCTCAGTACCGAGACGTCAGTTCCTTAAAGCTGGTAGTCGAAGTAGAAATTTCAGAATTGATAAACTTAGAAGTAATTGGAAAAAAGACAAAGGAAGAGAGAGGAGAATCAATGATAATAACACTAGTCATAATCGGAAAAGCAATATACTGGGTTTAAATATTGATTATGCAACTAAGATCAATATCGATGATTCCATTGATTCAAGTATGAGTGATACAAGTGAAGTTCAAACATTGAATACAATTAGAAAGATTCAAGATAGGGACAGGAGAAAGATGGTTGAATCTGTAAAAGCAAGAAACAACACTGAATCATGGCAAGTTAAACACAACAAACCATTCAGATGATAGGAAATAACGTATATTTCTATATATATATAACAATTTATATATGTATCAATTAAGGTTTTGGGATATGGATACTTTTCGAAATCATTAAACAACCTTGTAATACATAAAATATCGATAATGGATGCCATTCATATGGTGTACCTTCCCATAATAAACCAAATGGTAAATTATCACCAATTAAATTATGGTTGATTAAATAAGATAACATTAATACAAGCCATAGAGAAGTTGGAATTGGTAAACCTTCGAAGTATTTAGATTTACCATATTGATCTTTTGGAATATTGGTAACAGTGACATTGAATCTTGCAAGTCTACCTAATCCACATAAAACCATAAACACTAGATTAAGTACATCGGCAGTTGTTTGCATACCTGTACAAAAGGCGATTATCGATGGTGCAACACCGAAAGATATTAAATCCGCTAATGAATCAAGTTCTTGACCAATTAATGAAGATTTATTTCTTAATCTTGCAACTTTACCATCGAAAAAGTCAAAGAATAACCCTAAGAAAGTAAAGAAAATTGCACGTTGAAGATAATGTGTCTTTAATGTTAATGTGAATCTAAGACATGAAATAATTGAATAGAACCCTGAAAATCCATTAAGCATTGTAATACAATCTGCCATATGTAAATTTCTGATAAATGATAAATGTCTATCATCGTTAGTAAATGCTCTAATTTCAGTTTCATTCGGTGGTGGTAATGGATCTTCATGTAATGAGAAGATGGATGACATAGATGATGATCTTCTCTTAATTGTTTGGAATCCTGATGTAATTGCTTCATTATTCAATGATTCATTCTCTGAATCTGATATAATTGCACTTTCTGCAATTGGTATGCTATCATTGTTATCATTATTTATATCCAGATCATCCATTCTCTTTGAAGCCATCACTCTATGCAGAATTCAGTATACACTAGAGAGACTGAAACAAGAAAAGAAAGAGTAACACATAGACAGACTCACATATATAACATAACCACACATGTGTATATTATATATGGAAGAGCCAATCTCCCGTCCATTTCTATAATCTTTTTTTTTTTTTTTTATTTTTCAAATTTGCATGTGCGCAGTCCCTCAAAGACGTTACAGTCTTATTACTATTAGAAGCTTTAAATTATAAATAAGATATTTCATCTTCAATTATAGATACGATATCTCCTCTATCTTCTCACAACATCATCAATACAACGTGCTACATAGGCTACATTACCAGGATTCAAACCCGCAATTGATGCACGTCCACTGGAAACTAAATAGATTCCATGTTCGGATTCTAAAGTTGCAACTTGTTCAGGTGATAATCCAGTAAATGAAAACATACCTTGTTGTTCAACAATATGATTCCAATTACCAGGAGTTTCTAAACGAATCAATTCGTCAACTAATTGTTTCCTCATATTTTTGATACGTGATGACATGGTAATTAAATCTTGTTCCCATTGTTTGTATAATTCTGGTGTATCAAGAATTTTTGAAACAATTTTAGCACCATAAGCAGGTGGATTAGAGATTTCAGATCTAATAAGCTTAGCTAATTGAGATTGAATTGCATTTTGTAAAGCTTCATTTCTTTCTGGTAAAATGATATGCATTGCACCAATTCTTTCACCATACATACCAACATTTTTAGCAAATGATTGACAAATTAATAAACCTGGGAATTGATATTTACTACCAATATTATTAACAGCTTGACGAACTGCCCATGCATCTTTTGATAAAGATCCACTTGAAAATCCTTGATATGCAGAATCAAATAATGGTAAATGACGCTTTTTGGATAATGCATCTAAAATTTTAATCCATTCATCTTTATTTGGATCCAAACCTGTTGGATTATGTGCAGTTGCATGAAGTAAAAACACAGATCCTTCAGGTGCCTTTTCAATACTTTCCAGGAAACCTTTCAAATCTAAGGATTTGGTATTAGTATTCCAATATGGATAAGTTGCAGTTTCTAAACCTAATACATTGAAAATTTGGAAATGATTTGCCCAAGTTGGATTTGATAAGTAAATCGTTGGTAATGAAGAATTACTTAAATTATCTAAATTTTCAGATTTGTAATGATCTTTAATAAATTTACCTGCAATATGTAATGCACCTGTACCTGATAAACTTTGAATTGAAATTAATTTCTTCTCAATTATAGCTTTAGAATCTTCACCAAGGATAACTCTTGCAGCAGCGGATGTAAATGCTGGGAAACCTGAAATTGGTAAATATTCATGATTATAATCAGATGAATTTTGGAGCATGTTTTCTGCTAACCTAACGGATGGCAAAATCCATGGTTTACCATTGTCATCTCTATAAGCACCAATACCTAAATCAACTTTGTTAGGTCTTAAATCTTTTGCATATCTACCTTTGAGACCAAAGAGAGGATCAGGTGGGAGTTGTTTAATATTAGTAGCAAAAAAACCTCTAGACATTGTTGGAAAAGGAAGAAAAAGAAGAAGAAGAAGAAGAAGAAGAAGAAGGAACAACTACAAAGAAGTTAAAGAACAACAAGAACAACAGCAGATACACAAGACCTTCAAGTGGGTTGGTGGACAATTTGGTTTCTCCACATTGTGTGTTGACTCACAAATTGATTCATTTCGCTTTATACACATTCTTTTTTTTGTGGCTGTTGCCATTTTGGGACATGCACCATCAACACCAACACCTGGTCTACCATGGATATTCTTCTTCTTCAAAATATTAGCAACCACTTATTGTAGTAAATATGGATCTTATTGGAGAAATAGTGGAACATCCAACTGAGAAACCAGTGGAACCAACGGATCGTCCATTAGTGAAACCCTCGGTGCAAAAACCAAGTAAATGGAGACAGAGACTCCAAAAGAAGGGTATAAATTCAATCTCTGGTGTAGTGAATAATGATATCGATATATCCAACAACACCAATACTTTATATACGGTAGATAAGGAGACGAATTTGAGGAAATTCAAAGATACCTCAAATCGTAAGTTAGATTATAATGGATTATCCGAATCAGAGAAAATTCACCAGGAAAATATTGAAATTCTATCAAGAATGTCTGTTGATGAAAGGGAGGAAGCTAAAAGAGAATTATTAGATTCATTGGATCCAAAAGTTCTTCAAATGTTAATGCGTCGTTCCGCTAGAAAGTATGGGGATAAAAATGATGAAAATAAGGACAATCATGTCGAATATAATATCAATGATGATCCATTATACCAACCAGTTGAAGGTTCAATGGGTACATGGGTTGGTGGCCAACATGAATTAGATAAAGATGTAACAGTGGAATCAAAGGAAGAAGAAAAAGGGAATGAGGAAACTAATACCATATCGTCAAATACTAGTTCACTTAAATCAGCTTTAAAGGCAGAAAATCCAATCATTGATAATGCTGAATTCCCGATTAATTCAAATGGAGACAACAAAAAATCGAAAAAGATACGATTCAGTAAGGAATCTAAAGTTATATATCTTGATCAATCTGAAAAAGTCGAACATGAACAAAATTCAGATTCAGATGCTGAATGGGAAGATGTTGAAGATATAAAAGATGTTTCTCCATCTCCTGAAAATCTATCATCAATCGACGACGATATTGGTCCTTCATTAGAAGATGCCAAAAAGATTAAAAATGAAAAAATTCAAGATATAATCAATGATTCAGCAACTACTAATACAACAAAAATAGGAATTCACTTCCCGAAACCGAATGAACCATATGAAGAACTAGACATTAATGATCCTAAATTTAATGATAAATTATATGAGAAGTATTTTCCAGATTTACCTAAGAATCCAGAACAACTTGAATGGATGAGACCTACATCGGTGAATGATATACCAAAGGAAATCGAGTATGATTCCATCGAATCTGTTAGATTTGATTTCAAAGGTAACATTATTACAAGTGCAAATATCCAAGATTATCTTACTGAGAACCAAGGATTATTCAATCATTCACAGAATCCAGAATTACCAGGTTACACACTACCGGAATTAGCACATTATTTAAGATCGACATTCCCTGGACAAGTTTGTATTGCTTGTCGTACTTTAGGTAGAATAATGTTCAAATTGGGGACGTTGGATTATCAAATTAATGAACAAATCGATGATAATTCAAATATCAAAAATCAAGGTACTGAAAGTTATTTCGAAATTGAATGTTGGAAATTAATAGATAAATTGAAAATTATCCAATTGTTGAATATGTATTCTTCTGATAATCAAAAAAATCTATCAATTAAAAATTATGCAATTGATGCTTTATGGTTATGGAAAAAATGTAAAGGTGATGAAAAAATTGAAAAATATAAAGACAGTGAATAATTTAGTGAAAAAAAAATTTAGTAGATAGTTGATTTTTGTAAATAGATTAATAAATCATTTTATTCAGTGACAGTTGTAATACTCACTTTATTGATTGTTGAATTGAGTCTTTCATCTCTAATTACCTTGTAATAATGATCGGTGAAATCTACAGCATTCATACATCTCAAAAATTTCTCATCATGTGTAATAATGATTAATTGGAAATTTTTCTGTGCTGAACGTTCTTTGATAATCGAATGTAATGATTTGGCTAAACTTTCAATATTCTCATCATCTAAATTAGTAGTTGGTTCATCTAATGCAATCATACCAAAATTCAAACAAAAACATTCAGCTAATGCAATTCTAATTATAATTGATGCCAAAACTTTTTGTCCAGCTGAACATCTACCTCTCATATCTAACTCCGTACCATTCTTAATCATAACTACACGATAATTATACGATCTATTGTTATTTGCAATCGAATCAGTCTGTCTTTTAGCTGCAATTGGATCAGATTTAATCTTGATAGTTTCAATATCATTACCCATATAGGTCTTTTTCCATAATTCATCGATTATATTATTGATTTTAAACATTTGTAATTGATGAAACTCAATAACACCATTATCTGTAGCCTTATATAAAGTTGTTAAGTCTGTTGCTAATGCTAGTTTAGTCTGTAATTTAGAATATTCATTGTTATATTTAACATCAATATCTTTGTAGTCTCTTTCAATTTCTTCTAATAAATCTTTCATTTGTTTATTAAGTTGTGTTGTTTCACCAATTTTAATTGCATAATTTTTTTGATTCACTTGTTGAATTTCTTGTAAATTATTAATCTTTTCTAGATAATCATCACGTTGTGCTAATGCTTTGGTTAAATCTAGTTCTTTAATCTCTTTCTCAATATTGATCAAATCTTCTTCATATTGTAATAAGTTTAAATTCGATCTAATATTACGTTCTTGATTAGCTATATTAGATGATAGTAACTCTAATTTCCTCAGTTCTTCGTTATCTCTAGATATCGATTGTACTAATTCTTCAATCTTATCCTTGGTTTCATTTAATTCAGTAATCAAGTCGTTTCTATGTTTACATGTTTCATCATTGATGTAAATATCAATTTGTTTATGAATTTCTGTTATTTCATCCTCATAATTTTCAAGAATTGACAATTTATCATCAAACTCTTTCATAAAATCATTTTTAATACCAGTTTCTCTATCTAGCACAATTATGAGTTTGCGTATTTCTTCTTCAATTTCATCAATTTTGGTTTTTGAGATTTGAATATTGGATTTGATTTCATTAGTATGATTTTTAGTTTCTTGAATTAACTTCTCTAAATTCACAACATCCAGAGATTTTAATTCCAGCTCATTGATTGATAGTTTCAATTTATTGATATCATTATTCAATTCATTTGCTTCTTTATATTTCAAATCTTTATCAATCGTTAGTAATTGTATATCATCTCTCGTTTTCTTGATTTTATCATTCAATTCAATTTCAGATCTCTCTAATTGTGATATATCGAAATTTGAATCTCCATCATTGTAATTGTTTGATAATTTATCCTTCAGTTTCTCGATTTCACCATCATTTAGTTTCAACTCATTCATAATATGTGTGTATTTCAATACATCATCTTCTATATATATCAATTTCTTCATTTCTGAATCAGTTGAATTCAGTTCATCGTTTAATAGCGTCAACTCACTATTTAGTTCATTGATTTCATTACTAATATCTTCGTGTTTTTTGTTAAGCTGAGGTATCAATGTTTGGTTTATTTCATTGATTCTATCAATATTTGTCTTGAACCTTTTCAGTTGATCAATAATTGATTCTTTTAATTTGATTTTGTTATTATCATCTGATCTAGAGAGTAATTCATTATTACGCAATTTCAATAAGTCAAGAAATTTAGATAGTTGGTTAGTATCATCAAATTTACGTCTACATAAATAGCAAATATTTTTCTTTTCAGCATGAATTATTGCACGTTTATTGAAAGTAGCAAGAAATTGCATATCTTTGATATCTTGTAATTCTTCATTATAGTTATCTTCAATTGTCTCTAACAAGAATGTATATTCTTCAATTGTCAAGTCATCACCGTATATAGACTTATAAGATTTCTTCAAATTTGCGAATTTATTACTAAGGTTATTCAATTCATCTGTATACTGGCTTTTGTGTTTCAAGATATATTGATCATCTAATTTTAATTTAGATATTTTATTCTTAACATTATTAACTTGTTCAGTTTGCAATTTGATTGAATTTCGGAAACCTTCTAATTTATGATGAAAAGAAGTTGCTAATTGATCAGTAACATGGTAAACTGGTTCAATTCTATCTTTGAGTTTATTAAGTTCATCATTTTTGTAAGTTTGAATATCATTCAATAATCTGAGTTTAGAGAGTATATCAGAATCTAATCTTGATAATTTCAACTTATTTTTCACTGTCTCTAATTCCAATTCCAACTTATGCAATATATCTGTTTTAGTATTTAGTTGATTTATAATTGTATTTAGTTCATTATTGTTTTTCATTTCATTTGATATTTTCTGCTTAGCCTCTAGTTGTTTACGTAAAATGGTAAGATTTGACTGATCCGTTGATATATTTGAGAATTTCCTCTCTAATTGTTCTAATTTACCTATATTAACCATGTAATCATCATTCATATACTCTATATGTTGAGATTCTTTCAATTTTTGTGTTTTGGCATTATTCAAGTCACGAGTTATATCTTCTATTATTGAATCATGATTTCCGATAACCTTTTTACGTCTTTCTCTTAATTCAATGGTATAACTACTTAATGATTCCTCCAATGTATTAACTGATGGATCATAATCGAAAAATTTCTTTGAAATTATTTCAGATTTTAACTGTTCAAGACGAGTTTTCCTTGCATTATTTTCATTTTCCTTTGCATTTATTTGACCCATTGAAATATTCTGTAAATCAAGTTTCTTCCTAAATTTCTCTAAATCATTCGTTTGAACTTTTATCTTTTCCTTGATATTCTCAATATTTGTTAATTGGGATGAGATAATATTTTGGAAATTATCTAAATCTTCTCTCAATCGAACAATTGGTTTATTCAATGGTTCTGTAGTCAATTTAATCAATTCGATATTCTTCAATAATTTTTCTTTATCATGTTTCAAAGAATCTATTTTAGATATTATTCTTTCATAATCTTGATTTGAATTATATAAATTTGATAAATCATTGTTGATTTTCTTCAAAGTGGCATCAATTGAAGAAATTTCAGTGTTGTAAATATCAATTTCTTTAGATAATTGATTAATTCTTTCCTTTTTCATATTTGATTTTGATTTATCATTTTGTAAATGTTGAACATTATTGTTGATTAACTTAATATCTGAATTGATTTCTTTATTTATTGATTTTATAGAATCCAATATTTTGATAAATTTAGAAGAATCGAATATTTCATCGAATTTTTTCTTCAAAACTGAAGATTCTGAAATTGGCCAAAGAGAATCATCTTGATGACAGAAAACAACGTAATTGAGAATTGATTTAGATACACCTAAATGATAAGGAATCAATCTTTCAATATCTGCAATTTTAGAGCTAATTGTTTGCTTTTCACCATGATTGATTGCCATTAATTGATTTTCCTTAGTTTTGAAGCTGATTGATTTAGATTTAGAGTTTTTAATTGACATTAGTGTTTTACTCAATATCATATTGATTTTTTTATTATTCACAAAGGCTAATTTTATTTGAGCCTTTGTTTCATTTGAATTATGTAGGTTAGGATCATTGATGAATAATGCACCATTTTTAGTATTTGGAGGTAATTCATTAGTTGTAGCATATCTTAAACATTCAATTATCGTAGTCTTTCCTGAACCATTTGTACCCACAATGAGAGTCAAAGGTTTACCAAATTGGATAGTTTCTTGTGTTTCATCTGAAAAGGAGCGGATACCACTAATGGAGAGCTTGTAGATACTAGCCATACAAAGTTAGAAGCAGTGGAATACATGAATAGAAGAATAATAAAATGAAATGAAGTTGATAATGAAGAAGTGAAATTGGAATGAGCCTTAAATGAAGATGGAAATTGAAAGAAATTGAAAGAAATTGAAAGAGTGTTATAATCAATGTAAGTGAGTGAATGGCTGCGCTTTTTTTTTTTTTTTTTTCAAATTTTCATTTCTTTGTGTCCAATTTTCCAATAACTATAATTATTACACATTCATTTTTTTTTTCTTCATTTATATACTGTTTTCTTCACCTTTACTTCTTTCTGGTTAATGAAAGCAGGGAAGTTTCTTCTGCAACAGGTATTTAAGAAAATGAGTGAGAATTTACAAGACAGCTGGATATTACCAGCTACAATTCCTTCTAAAAGTGTACTTAAATTATACAATACTCTTACTCATAGTAAAGTTCCATTTAATCCAATTGAAGAAGGTAAAATCAAATGGTATTCATGTGGACCAACTGTTTATAATTCATCCCATATGGGACATGCAAGAAATTATGTCAGTATTGATATCAATAGAAGAATTTTAGAAGATTATTTTAATTATGATATCACATTCATTCAAAATGTTACAGATATTGATGATAAAATTATTATAAAGGCAAGAGAGGAAGAATTGTTCAATAGATTTGTTAATAAATTAGGAGGTAATATTAGTAATGATACCATTAAAGAATTATGGGAAGCCTGGGATTCATATGCATTTAAGAATGTTGAATATAAGGGTGAAAGAGAGAATTTTGGTGAATGGGTTAAAGAAAAGGAAAAGGAAAAGCAAAATTTGACAAATGATGGTACTGAAAATGCTAAATTATCTATGCATTTAAAAATATTGAATAAATCATGGAATTCATTGAATAATTATGGGAATGAAGATTATGAAGAATTTTTGAAAAATACTAAAGATATTATTGTACCAATTTTAGATGATAAATTTAAATCTACTATAACTGATCATAGTATTTTCCGTAAATGTTCATCATATTGGGAAGAACAATTCAATAATGATATGAAGAGACTGAATGTTAGAGAACCAAGTATTATTACTAGAGTTAGTGAATATGTTCCTGAGATTGTTAAATTTATTGAGAAAATTATTGATAATGGATTTGCATATGTTAGTGAAGATGGTAGTGTTTATTTTAATACAAGTAAATTTGATAATGATTTAAATCATCAATATGCTAAATGTCAACCATGGTCAAAGGGAGATATGAGTTTAATTGAAGATGGAGAAGGTAAATTAAGTAATAATAATGGTAAGAAGAATTCTAGTGATTTTGCACTTTGGAAATCATCTAAGATGGGAGAACCATATTGGGAAAGTCCATGGGGTAAAGGTAGACCAGGATGGCATATTGAATGTTCAGTTATGGGAGGAGATTTTGTTGGAGAACAAATGGATATTCATTCTGGTGGTATTGATTTAGCATTCCCACATCATGATAATGAATTAGCACAAAGTGAAGCATATTATGAATGTAAACAATGGGTTAATTATTTTTTACATACAGGACATTTACATATTGAAGGACAAAAAATGTCTAAATCATTAAAGAATTTTATTACAATTGAAGAAGCCTTAATGGAACATACATCTAAACAATTAAGATTAATTTTCGCATTAGTTCCATATAATAATGGATTAGATTTTAAGAAATCATTATTAAATGAAGCCAAATCAATTGAAGGTACATTTGATAAATATTTTAGTAAAATTAGAGCATTAATTAGAGAAAGAATTGAGATTGATAAAAATAATAAGAATGGATTTGAAGATGTTAAGAAATATGGTGAAGAAGAGAAACAATTATTAAAAGATTTTAATAAAATGAAGGATAATATTCATGAAGATTTATGTGATAATTTAAATTGTGCAGGTGCTATTAGACATTTACTTGAATTAATCAATTTAAACAATATTTATATTAGTAAGAAGGATAATAAAGATATCAATATTGATGAAATTAAGAGAATTTGTGAATATATTAGTAGGATGTTATCAATTTTCGGATTTAAGATACGTTCAGATAAATATGGATGGGAGAATGAAGAAATTGGAGAAATAGGAGATGGAAATGGAGAAGAAATAAGAGAAGGAAAAGGTAAAGATAGAGAGGAGGTTATTATGCCAATTGTTAAATTATTAAGTGAATTTCGAGATGAAATTAGAAGACTTGGAATTTCTAATAAAGAAAATGAAATTAGTGGTAAAATATTGAATAAATGTGATTTTATTCGAGATAAACTTGCTATTGAAATTGGTATTGGATTAGAAGATAGAGAAGGAGAAGATAATGGAGCATTAGTTAAGATGATGAGTAAAAGTGAGATTGAAGAATATAAGAAGAATATCGAAGAAAGAGAGAATATTAAGAAAGCTAAAGAAGAGAAGAAAAGATTAGCCAAGGAGAAAGCAGCTAAAGAGGAAGCAGAAGAACGTGAAGGTGCATCTATAAAACCTATTGATCTATTCCGTGATTCTAGTAAATGGAGTGAATGGGATGAAGAAGGTATTCCATTAAAGACTACTGAAGGAGAAGAAGTTAGTAAATCTTTGAGAAAGAAATTAACTAAACAAATGACTGCACATATTAAATTAAGAGAAAAGTATAATATGTAATAGACCTGTAAATTATAATGTTTGAATATACTCTTGAACATTCATTCTTTTAAATACTTTCTTTATAATAGTTGAACTCTCTTTATAATTTGTAAGTTCTTCAACACTTTTTTTTTTCTCTGTTTTTCCCCGCGAAGAAGATGAGAAAAAAAAAAAAAAAATTTTTTTCCTTTGAACGAAACCAGTCGATTCAAAATTTCTCACACTCACAGCGGATCTTGTGATTTCTTTGCGGATATCTCGACAAATGTGTGTGAGTTTGGGTGGGTGGTAAAAAAAAAATGGTAATCTTTGAATATTTGAATTTTACAACGTATTTTAATACAACTTTAACGTTTTAGGTTTTATTTTATTCTTATTCTTATTTTTATTTTTATTATCATCCTACTTCTTTATATCAGGCACCTCTCCTCTTAATAATAGGAATGCCGTTTAACTTCAGTGCAGATCTGGCTTGCTATTCTCTTGCTCTATCTCAGGGCCATCAACCTAATCCTCCTTCCTCTCTTCGGAGATGTCTTGCTTCCGACAATTCGGACAATTCGGACATTCCTAATAATAATATCCATCCTATATCTGGAAAATCTTCTAAATTAGATCTTCTAATTCATACTGCTTCATCTGTATCTTCATCATCATCTAATTTATCAACTTCTTCAATCTCATTAGAATCATCGAATATTCAATCTTCAACTGAAACTCATCAAACTCCGATTCTTCAAAAATTTTCTTCCTCTCTTGATATTTTATGTTTACATGCCCAAAATGAATTACAATCTCATTTACAATCTCATTTACATTCTAATATAAACTCTTTAAATGATCATCATCAACAACAAGAACCACAAGAACAACAACAACAACAACAAAAATCAAAGAAAAGAAAATTAAGGGGGAAAAATTCTTCACTTGAAAAATCAAATATACCTTCTTCATCAATTAATAAATCAATCAAATCAATCAAATCAAATAAATCAAATAAATCAAATAATTCAAATTCAAAATCAACTAAATCATTATCATCTACTCCTTCATCTACTTCATCAACATCATCATCCACAACTACTCCTTCATCATCTTCCCCCTCTTCCTCGTCTTCATCCTCCTCTTCTTCCTCTTCATCCATTGCTATTAAATTAGCTTCTCCTTCACTTCATACAAAGAGACAACGATCTGGTCCTTCTTGTGATTGTTGTAGATCAAGGAAAATCAAATGTGATTCTGAAATTTTCATTTTGTCTTCTCTTTCAAATATCCCTTCTTCAACAATGAATAATGAATCTCATAACTCTCATATAGCTCATTGTCAATATATTTCAACTGATATTAATTCAAAGTATCAATTCTTCAAAATCATAAAAGATGAAGAACATTCTCTTAATAATAAATTAACTTCTTTTAATTATTTACAATTTAAACCTTGTTCTGCTTGTTTAATGAAAAATTTAAACTGTTCATTCTCAAAAGGTTTTACAAGAAATGATATAGTTAAATTCAATAAATCAGAAAAATCTTCCTCTCCAACTCCTCAACAATCTATTCCTCAATCTATTGAAGAACCTGTTTCTCAATCTATCTCTCAAGAATCTATTTCCCAAGAATCTATTTCAGAACAATCAGTCCCACAACCTTCAACACATCCAGTTTCCCCACAACCTAAAATCTTACAATCCAAAATTTCCTCATCTTCCTCATCATCTTCATCTTCCTCTTCTTCTTCATTACTCTCACAATCAAATACATTACCGACACCTTCTCCTTCAGTATCTTCTCCAATTTGTTCAGATTTAGATGATCATTCAAAGACCAATACTTCAAACACTACATCAACTTCAACATCAACTTTAATTTCAACTTCAACACCAACACCAACACCAACATCAACATCAACATCAACCTCCAACTCAAACTATGCATCTCCTGCCTTGAATTCTAATGAAATTCAAACAGATATAGAAAATGATGTAGAAACTTCAAAAATATCAATCAAAGAACGAAAAACTTCAAAGAAAACTTCTTGTAAAACATGCAGATTTAAAAAGATAAAATGTGTTAAATTAAATAACTTAGATTTTTGTCAATACTGTAAAAAGAAGAATATAATTTGTTTATTTGAATAATATTACAAATAATCACCTTTGTTTCAAATAATCTTTACTTGTAACACCTCTATTAGAGTATATTAGATTAGATTTATATTTTCTAGATATATAACTTATAATCTATATAAATTTTTCTTTGTATCTATTTATTTTTCTAAAAACGCTATTTATCAAATCCTTGTTAAACACATTCAATTAAGTTTAGGTGGAATAGGTGGTTTTGGTGGTTGAGGTGGTTTAGGCGGTGGAACAGTAAGTTTAGTTGATTTAACCTTCATAGGTGGTTTAGGTGGTTTAGATGGTGGTGGTGGTGGTGGTGCAGATGGTGCAGATGGTGCAGATGGTGCAGATGGTGCAGATGGTGCAGATGGTGCAGATGGTGCAGATGGTTTAGGTGGTTTACTTGGTTTGGGTGGTGGAGGTATACTAACCAATGGTTTAGAAACTGGTGGTGGCGGTACTGATACAGTAGGTACTGTAGATCCTATAGGTACCGTTGAAACAGTAGGTACTTCTTGCACTGCTTGTGATGGAGGTTTTGGTATCGATGTCACTTTATTTGATTCCTGTTGTGTAAATGGATTAGGTTTATTACTATAAGATTGTTCTCTGAAATGATTATTTCCATTATATTCATATCCTTGATATCCTGGATTATACCCTTGATTATATCTTTGATTATATCCTTGATACCCTTGATACCCTTGATACCCTTGATACCCTTGATACCCCTGATACCCCTGATATCCCTGATATTCTTGATACTCTTGATACCCATGACGGCCTTGATATTCTTGAAATCCCTGGTTATATCTTTGTTTATAGCCATATTCAACTTTTGATCGTTTATTCATATTATCTTCTTGCTCATTTCCTTGATCATCTTCAATACTTCTCTTTTCTGAATTCCGTTTATCATTATCATCATTATCATTACTATTCCTTCCTCCCGTTTCAACTCCCGTTTCACCACTTAATTCATTCATAAAATTTTCAAATTCTAAATCCATTTCTTTACTCTTCTCATCATCAATTTTACAATCTTTAGTTAAATGTCCAATATTACCACATTTCTCACATATTAACTTATATGTGAAATTACTGGATTTACAATCTCTGCCTATATGTCCAAATTTATGACATTTCTCACATTTAGGTTCAATATTTTCCCTAAATGTACCATTCAATTTAGCCAATTCTCTTAATTGATCCCTCTTAAGATCATTCTGTCCAACTGGTGAGAAAATCGCTTTATTCATAATCTGCTCACATAATAATTTTGCCTTTTCAACTTTCTCAATAGAATCGGCACTTATTAGACAATGTAACTCTTCCTCTAAATTGTTTAATTCAGGTGATATATTATTGGTATTCTTACCACCTTTAATACTTCCTTGACCTCTAATACCAATTTTAGCTCCTGATTCTTCTTGTAATTTCTTTAATGTATTACCTCTTGGTCCAATCAATAATCCAATGAAATTAATCTCAGGATATTCCTTATTCTTAATGTACAATTTATCAATATATTTACTAGCCTTTGGTTTATACCATTCAGGTGCTTTATATGATGGTACAATATTGAGTAATTTCTCAACTAAAAAATTCCTTTCATTCTCAAATTTCTTTTTATATCTTAATTCCCTTGTATTGTTTCTTTTACCCTGGTTATCATAAATAGGTGCAGGTGATGGAGATCTACCTCTAACATCTGTCTCATATTTCAAATAATCTCTACTTTCAAGAATCTCACAAATTTCATGAATACGAATATAACTTATATAAGCATCTATTTGTTCACTACTTAAAGTATTCAATATTTGTGTAGGAGTAGGGATTCCTGGATTGAAATAAATCGCCTTCCTACTTACTTCACTCCATCCATTGGAAACTTCTTGTTTACGTCCTCTGAATTCAGATTCCATTAATTATTGACAAGTGAAGAAAAAGTATCAAGAAAGAGAATATTGGAAATAGAAATGGAAATTGTTGAAATTGAAATTGGAATAATGTTGATTTGTAGAAAATTTGATATTACCTAATACGGTAAGTTATCAAATTTCATATCGAATTCTATCGAATTCTATCCAATTCTTTCATATTTGATAAGTTTTCATTAAACAAATCTATCTATATGGATCAATAGCAATGTTCCACAGTTCATTTATAGCATTCCTTTGATGATGTGAACAAAAGAACACATCAGAGTTACCTATTCAATTATTCAATTATCTACCATGCAGTTTACAGAAGGGTTTACTTGAGTGTTCATTGAAAAGAAATATGTGGTTGTTTTTTTTTAATTTCCTTTACTCTACAGTACTTTTTGAATGTTTATCATGGTTTAAAATTGTCTTACAATATTTGCCTATGCATTCTATTGGTTGTTCCATAGATATTTGGTAGGAGATACAACTTAGAAGTATGGAGCAACTAGGAAAATGCGAAATTTACATGGATGTCATGATTTATCATTTCAACTACCAAATGGAAGATTATTTAAATCTAGATATTGTTCCCATCCAAAAAGTATTACATTAACATTGATCAAAAATGCCAACTCCAGAGTTATGAAATTAACAGATAAAATTACGTTTCTACATTGGTGAGATTGGATGGACAAATGTACTACTCACAGTGGTTTGAGGAAGATTTGTGTGTACATGCTGAAGAATAATACCACCAGTTGATTACACTGAGCCATCGAACGGAGTATTCAAGGATTAGAGCTTGAACTGAGAAATTTTATCATGCAAGATGGAAATGCTCTTAGTCATTCACAAGTTTCACAACCAAATGCTGGTAATTTTTTCTTCGAAAAAACCAAGTTGATGATATTGAAAAAGGAAAATTTCACTAATAGGTATGGATGATAGTAGAAACTATGGAAAAGTTGATAAAATTATGATATCACACTTCAAACATTACAGAGTTCAATTGAACCAATAAAGGATGCAGCTGATGTGAATAATATCTAAAGTGATGGTAATAATAATGTCAGGCAACGTGGCTGAATTTGGAAGTTTCTTAGTATCAGATACAGGTGCAGAACTATCACTGATTCAAGTAATGTACTATCAGATCTTGAAGCAAAAAAAGAAAATGATATGAATATAACTAGTGTTGATGGCTGAAAAGTTGTTGTTTTTGAAACGGGATATTTGTTTGTGTAACAGCTATTGCTTGGCACACTTTAGAGCTAAAAAGCCCTCACCAGTGAAATAAGAGTGATGGGGCCCGACCACTCGTCCACCTTCCTTCTCTATACTGAAATACAACCTATACACTATTGGAAAACTCAACAACCAAATTACCGTTTTTCTTATTGTATTATGCGGCCAAGTAGCGTTTTCTCAGAATAGCAAATTACCCAATTAAGCGAACGGTTAAACGTCACAAGACCTTTAAACTGAATCTTATTTTTTGACACAATTAGACCGTTTATCATCTTGGCACATGCATAAACTATTTGCTCATATTGAATAGTAATTCTCCAGTGTGTTTTTCTACATAGTTGTCTACCGTAATATTGAAATGGAAGAATACTTAATTATCATGATTTGATCAACCTGTTCAGAACGGAAGTACTATTGCCGCCTTTCAACCCACTCTAATAATATGAGCAAATTAGAGACAAGATAATGGTTATGACAAAACTCGTAACTCAACTTGAATTTGCTCATCATGTTCAGTTTTTTATTGTTAAAGATATAGAGAATGAGAGAATTTAGAATTACCAAGCAATGAAATAGACTCGTTATGAAATAGATTACTTACTGAAATTGTAAAAATTTTTCATTTTTCATTCCTTATAATCTGTATAAATATTGGACTATAGACATGGTTTTAGCTCCAGAATGGTGATTATATGGAAGAAGAATAGGAGAAGGAAAAAAAACAGTTTTCAATTGATAATTCACTTCAAACCATCGTGCAATCATGGAAGCAAGCTCTTGGACTGGTAAGGATATTATGAAACAAGGTGTTTGGTGTATCAAGGATATTGGTACACCAGCATACACAAAGTTGAAGAAAATTTCTCAAAAGGAGGTTTCATATATGGATCAACCAAATTATGGTTATTACATGATATATTTTTGTGTTGTTATTATTGCTCTCTTCATTGTCAAAAGGTTGATTTATTTTTTTGCTGATAAAAATTCAGTCATGGTTAATCAGAGTTCTAATTTTGCAAAAAGATGGTATTATAAAGTTGCAGCATTTAGTAGATGGATTAGTTATAGAAGATTACCAAATATAATTTGTGGAATCTTTCAATTACCTTCTTCCTTAGGTAATTTCTTGATAATAATGGCAGGTTGTTTGTATATGCTTTGTTATACATTTATTCCTAAGTTTTGGTACAGAGAATGTAGAGGTTTTGGATCTCCACCTCTTGCTGTTAGAGCAGGTTTACAATCAACTGCCTTGATTCCAATTATAATTATACTTTCAGGTAAGACAAATTTAATCTCACAAATGACAGGTGTTTCTTATGAGAAGTTGAATGTTTATCATAGATGGGTTTCTGTTATGTGTTTTCTTTTAGGTTGGGTTCATACAATTCCATTCTATATTCAAGCTGTAAGAGAAGGTGGTATTGAAAGACTTTCATGGTTCATGTCACATAATAACAATTTATATAAAAATGGTATTCCACCATTAGTGTTTTTAACAGTTTTGACAATTTTTTCACATTCTTATATTAGAGCAATTTGGTATGAACTTTGGCTTCAAATTCATTGGATTTGTGCAATTGGATTTTACATTTCTCTCTTTATTCATGTTAAAGGATTAATAGATGGATACAAATATTTGATTGCTACCATTGTGTTTTGGTTTGCACAACTTTTATGGAGAGCAGTGAGCAAATCATTTATGAGACCAAATAAAGGATTTTTGAGAACTAATAAATGTAGAATGAAAAGATACACCTCAAATGGAGATAAGGATCATTATTTTGAATTGATAATTGAAAACTCAAATGATTTTACTTGGGTACCAGGACAACATCTATTTATTAGAATCCCAGGGCTTAGATGTTTAGAGAATCATCCATTCTCTATTGTATCCTATTATGAACCTAGAAGTGACACGAATATTAAATTGGTTATCAAATCGTGTGGATTTGGTGGGTTGACCAGATATCTGTATGAGAAACTACCTGATACAGATTACACAGAGTCCAATATTTTAGTGGATGGTCCATATGGTGGTTGTGAGAGACCAATTGATGGCTTTGATTCAGTGTTTTTAATGTGTTCTGGTACCGGTATATCTGCTATTTTGCCATTTCTCAATGATGCATGTGTTAAAATGACATCAGGTGAAAGTATTTTGAAGGAAGTTAGGTTCTATTGGATTATCAAGAATTTGGACAATATTGAATGGATTTTACCTGAACTTCAGAAAATAATCAAGAGCTACGGTGATTTATTTGAAGAGGGAAGAGTGAATATCAATATCTACTTTAAGGAAGAATCGACAATGGCAAACAAAGAAACTCTTGATGCTATCAACACTGAATTGACATCGAGCTCTGATTCAGAAGATGAAAAAACTGGTCAACCACTTTCCGATATTAAAAAGAGAGGAAATGTTAATCTAATGAATGAAAAGCCTAATGTCAGTAAACTCGTACAAGATCTGTCTAGTTGTTTGAAAGAGAAGAACATGTTTGTTGTATCTGGATCTGATTCCATGAAAAACACTATTTCCAACGGTATTGCAGCACTTCAAAGAGAAGTTTTCAACAATAACCATGTTCAGGAGGTTTACCTACACTCCGAATCTTTCGGATGGTAAATATATCCTGTTGTTTACACTTTACGCTATATACTTTATATAACATTTAATACATATTTACATCTAAACCATTGACCATTTACTCTGCTATCATTATCAACCAGTAAAAGACTCCTTTTTTTTGAACATTACAAGACTCAGCGTCGATCGCACCATTTCCATCAATTTCTTCTCATCAACTTCGTCAACTGGTTGAAAATATTGTAGTTTTTTTTTCCGCACAGTTAACACAACTTAACTCAATTTCATGTAACTTCCCCTCTTTGGAAAGCAACAAGACAATGGCGATTCAACAAGTTAGCAGAGTTGGTGGTCCAAACAGATGTTTTGGTAC
The DNA here is from genome assembly GCA_030579495.1 of Pichia heedii. Lineage (NCBI taxonomy): Eukaryota > Fungi > Ascomycota > Pichiomycetes > Pichiales > Pichiaceae > Pichia > Pichia heedii. The sequence goes on along the minus strand of JAKTRA010000008.1, from coordinate 294,090 downwards.
CTTCCAAAAAGCGTTGGAATGCATGACTAACGAAAACACAAAGAGTAACGATGAATGTAAAGCTTTCATTGGTGATTATGTAGAATGCAGAAGACACAAATTAGAAACATACAAAATGGTTATTATGCAACAACATCTTGCAAAGGATAGATCTGATTTAGATATAGAAAAAGTTGGTGCTCCATATGTTAAAAAGAGAGATTATCTTACACCAAAGACTTTAGGTTTAGTCGGTGGTGATGATCATGCTATTGCAACATCAAAATTTTAATTTCACAATATTTATCATATTATCCATATTATATTATTATATCTTATATACAAAGTCTTATATACAAAATCTTTATTCTATTTATTCTTCAACAATGAGTATCAAACATAATACTATATTATCTTAAATTATATTATATTCTAAATAATATGTTATACTTTATAAAAGATACTTTAAACAGGTCGACGTTTCTTACTCCACTTTTCTCTCAAACTAGAGACATTTAATTCTTCAACAACTAATCCATCTTCATTGAATTCAACTTTCTTCCTAATCTTACCAAGTGTATTGAATCTCTCAGAATCATTATTGTTTTTCTTATTACTCTTATTATTGATATTCATATTATTACTAATGGTATTGGTATTGGTATTATTATTATTATTATTATTATTATTACTATTAGCTCCAACAAAATTCCCCTTCTTCATTTCACCAACATTTTCACTAAAATGTGGTATATATTTGAAAATTTGTTTACTATAAATTTTATTTGAACCTTTGATATTTTCAAGTTGTTTAACATATTCAAATGATTGTTTCAAAATTTTATAAACTGAATCAAATATTAACTGCCTAAATTGATATGTCGTCAATCCAATATCTCTGTATATTTTCTTACTCATGAATTTAATCTTTTCTCTGAATTTATACGTATATTCTTCATTTCTGATATGTCCTGTAATATTATTTTCCTTCTTATATTCTTCATAACTTAAATGTGTATTCCATATACTAACAATGATTTTTTTATTACGTACACTTATAACTACACCAGCAATATCATCCATGATTAACTTATTAAGTTCTTTATTACTTAAAGTTTTATTACATTCGATATCGTCAAAATCGCTATTATCTAATACTTCCTTTGATAATGGAATTGATATATCTTTATCGATGAATTGACCACTAATCAATTTCAACAATAATAATTCCCAAAATATACTCAATGCTAATCTAATATTGAATTTTTGATTACTATTGAAAAAGCTGAATGACCATCTACCACCAATTTTATTCATTTCATCTTCCCATAATGGTTTAATACCATTTTTGAAGAAGAAATATTCAGTATCAATTGATACATCTTCAATATTTTTCAAATTAGAGAATGATTCCCAAAATTGTTCAACACTATCGATAATTTCAGTTTCTTCATTTGAATTACTGTAAATTTTAGGGAATTTCAAAATCATTGTATCTTGTAAATACTGTGCATCTCTTTTATTAATTTCAATATTCAATGATTCTTCATCTTTCCCCTCATTCTCCTCATTACCATGTTCTTCATTATAATTGTCCTTTTCATCATCTTCCTCTTTTGATGACATACGTAAATGTTGCCAAAATGACCATTCGTACGATAATTTATGCAATGAAGGGTGTGGTTCAGCAATTTGGCTTTGGAACTGACTGAGAAAGCTAGGAGTGTCAAAGATCCTAGACATAATTTTCCTTAATTAAATATGTATATACAGTGATATCTATCCCCTCCTCTATACTAAATAAAACTACAATAAAGTATAGCAAACTTAGATAGCTTTTGACATGGTACATTTTTTTTTTTCAATTCGCCTTTGCACATGACAATTTTCCTGAATTTCCTTTTTCCTCGTAAAAAGAAAGAAAAAAAAATTTTTTTTTTCACTTTCCTTGTTTCCATGAGAGATATTAAGATTTGCTTAATGGATAGAGATTTCTGCTAGGAATGTACGTGTGAAGTATGTATAGAGATGTTAGTCTGTACATTCAATTATAATGAATGAGTTATGATCGTATAATATTTGTAATTGACGTATATGGTTTACGTATATCTATAGAAGAAAAAAAAATAATGTGTGGCATGGTGATAAGCTTATCTGTTCATTGTAGGACAGTATTTTTTTTTGTTTTGGTAGATATAGTAAATGAATATTGTATAGTAAAATTTAGTAAATACGCCAAATAACGAATAGAAAACTATGAGATGATAGAGAAAATAAATAAATAAATAGCTTGAGTTTAGTAAACAAAGGTAAATAAATAAGAAGAAAATGAACAAGAACAAGAACAAGAATAGGAATAAGAATAAGTATGAGTATGAGTATAAGTATGAGTATGAAAATGAGAATAAGATTATGAGAAGAAGACAGTAATTAGTTTTCTGAAAGTGTAGTTGCATAACTTGGAGAACAATCGCAATCATTATAATCCAAAGTACCTAAATCTTTTGTTATTGAATGTGTGTCATTATGAGATTTCAAAGGTATAGCATGGACTGAATCATCTATTTCAGAAGAATAACTTATATTTGATGATGATATATCATCTTTATTATTGTTAGTGTTGTTTATTATATTGTCATTATTATTATTATTATTATTATTATTATTATTATTATTGTTAGTATTATTGTTACTATTATTATTATCATCATGATTATAATCATAATTTGAATCTTGTGAAGCTTTTGTACCTATAACTGAGAATTTTGGTTTTTCATTATCATCTCTCAATTCTTGAGTTTCATCACGTTCATAATAATCAATTTTTAATTCATGAACAATATCAAAACATTCAGCTAATAAAGCAGTGACAGTTGCTTGACCTTCAGGAATTTGGCCTTTAATTACAAATTTACCATCAATTTTCATATTATCTATTGAATCAAGTTTTAATTGATAAGGATATAATTCTCTAATTGATGATATACCACCCATTCTTTTCAAATCTAACAAACATCTTCTAATTGTTGATAATTGATTATGAATTGGTTGTAAAGATTCTGATACAGGTTCTGAAGATTCCAATAATTTATAAATAATAGCAAAACAAGATCTTAATAAATATAGAAGAACAGATTGACCTTTATAATCTTTATTTAAGAAATAACCATTAATTCTTGAATTATCGATTTCAACTAATTGTTTTTGATAATTGAAAATATCAGTTGTTCTTAAAGTCCATCTTTTTGTTAATAATAAATTTTCCAAAATTGATTTTAAATTTAATAATTTTTGATAAATTGAAGTTAAATGAGGATCAACTCTATCAATACCTAATTGTAAATCATTTAAATAATTTGAACAATTATCAATTAAACCTTTAATTATACCACTACCTTTCAAATTTGAATTATTTGAGAAAATTTTTTCAGCTTGAATTTGACAATTTTCTAATTTATAAGATAATTGATTAATTTGATTATCATCATGAATATTTTCAGTAATTAATTTAAATAAATTATATTTAATATCTAATAAATGATCCATTAAAGATTGAACATCTGGAGATAAATCTGAAGTTTTATCCATCATAAAATTATATTCATTAAGACATATATTCAATTTTTTATTTAATAATAAGATTTCTGTATTATTAGTTGTATTATTTTGTTGAATAATTTGAGATATTTCATCCAATCTATCTTTAATTGGTTTTAAATCATGAGGAGTATAAATTGAAGATTCATTTAAATGTTCTAATAATCTTTGAACTGTTGAAAGAGAAGCATAAGTAGCAGGAGCAGTATTTGATAAACCACAAGTTACAAAACATAAAGATAAAAGTTGGAAAATTTCATCAATTAAAACATCGACATTATTAATATTATCATCTTGCGGGATATCTGAATTATTATTTTGTGAATCATTTGATTTATTATTATTATTATTATTATTATTATTATTATTATTAGCTCTTATTTTATTTAATTCATCAGTACATTGTAAAACTTTTTGATAAATTGAGGTAATATCTTTAGAATTCATAAATTTAGAATGATCCTTTTTAATAATTGAAAGGGATTGTCTTAAGGCAGTAAGTTCATTAAAGATGGCTACTTCATTTTCAGGGATAGTATTTAGTCTATTAGTCATATCTTCGATGCAAGCTTGAGATAAAGATGATGATAAGAGAGTAAAAGAGTAGTATAATATAGATATAATATAATAAAATATAGATATAATATAATAAAATATAGATATAATATAAAATATAGATATAGTTATGAATATATCTCTTCTTCTACTTTTCTTCTCATCTATTACGTCTATTATTTTGTCTATTTACTTAAAGTAACCATATAACAATTTCTTTCTTCCCGAAGGCCGCGATAATTTATTTTTCTTTGAAAAAGAAAAAAAGAAACAAAAAAAAAGAAAAAAAAAGAATGACATTGAAAGAAAAGGTCTTGTGTTCGAATCTTGGGAATAAAGGAAATTATATAGATTGACAGTCGCGTCGATACAGGTTGATTCACGTCGATCCACGTCGATTCACGTCGATTCACGTCGATCCACGTCGATCGCGTCTTCCGTTCTGGACTTTCCTTCTATTTCCTTCTTTTCTTCATTATTTTTATTATTTTTTTGACAACTTCTTTTTTACTCTCTTTTGACTGGAAGTATCATTTTCTTCATCATCAACATTTTCCTTAATATGCAACATTATCCCTTCTTTTCTTTCTTCTTTTTTTTTTTTAAATTTATATATCTATATTTCTATCTCTATCTCGATATCTTAGGTATATCAACACATACAAACACATACACATACACATAACTAATGCATCTCGGAGTAATACCTGCCTTAACATTACTATTCTCTCAAGCATGGGCATTAACTAAATTGGGATGTTATTCTTCACTACCCAATTCGTTTGTATCTCAAGGTGAATATACTTGGCAATCTTCAGGTCATTGTGCAGGTTTATGTTCAGAATTTACTTATTTCGCATTATCTAGTGGTAATACTTGTTATTGTGGTTCAACTCCTCCTTCAAATTCATTATCAACTTCAGATTCTTCTTGTTCTGTAGCTTGTAATGGGTTCCCTCAAGAAAATTGTGGTGGTAATGGTGTATACAATATTTTTGCTATAGCTAATAATGTTAATATCAACAACAATAACAACAACAACAACAACAATAATAATAATAATAATAACGATGATGATGATGATGATGATGATAATGATAACTCTTCTTTATCAGGTTCATCTTCATCAACTTCAAAGCAAACTTTTACTAATACTTGGGATTCCATATCTTCAACTGATAATTTACAAGATGTACTAACTTCAATATCAACTTCTTCAACTTCATTAACTTCTCTAACAACAAAAACAACATCTCTATTAACTACTTCTCCAAAAACAACAACATCATCATCATCCTCAACTTCTTCAACTTCATCTCCTTCACCAACTTCTCCAACAACAACTTTCGAAACTGTTCATACATCTCAAATGATTGTTGTTGAAAATTCTTCAAGAACTGTTACTTCAATAGTCTATATAACAAAATCTTCAACTCCAACTCCTGATGTAAATGCAAAAAATTCTTCTCCAATAAATAAAGGTGCAATTATTGGTGGTGTAGTTGGTGGTGTTTTAGGTTTCTTAACTTTATTATTTGCAATCTTATTCTTATTACGTCATAGAATCTTCAAAAGATATGATAATTCAACCGATGATAATGATTCAATTCTAGCTGATGATATAGCTTATGAAGAAGCTTTAAAGACAAATCCTTTCTCAAGTGAAGAAGATAAAGAAGCTGATAAAATCTTATTAGGTAGACGTAGATTAAGTGATGGTAGTTTGGCTGATGCAACTGATTATGGTATGAAAGTTTTACGTGTCGCAAATCCAGATGATGATTGATTATAGTGTATGATTACTAGTTTTTGCTTTTACCTTATATTTTTCCCCCCCTTTACTTTACTTTACTTCATTTCATTTCATTTCAGTTTTGATTCAGATTCAGATTCAATTCAGTTTTTCTCATTTCATTTCATTTCATTTCATTTCATTTCTTCAAATCATTCAATTCAATTCACATCATTTTGATCCTTTATTATATTCTTCTTTTTTTTTGAATGGATGAGAATTCTTCAAATTATATATAACTATAGTTTACTTTACTTTACTGTACTTTTCTTTTCTTTTCTTTTTTTTTATTCAATGTTCTATCATTTTTTTATATTTATATATTATAAACGAGAATAATTAACTAAATATTGAATTTCCTGATTAAAATTCTTAACCTTCTTCATCATCTTCTCAAATATACTTATATGGATTTAAAATTCCATTTGGATCATGATGATTCTTCAATTCTTTCATCATTTTGATCTCAGTTTCACTTTTAGAATATTTGATATAGTTTTTCTTTTGGAAACCTAATCCATGTTCTGCACTAATAGAACCATGATGACTTTCAATAAATTCATAAACATATGGTTCTAATGCTTTCTCAACATCTTTATTATATTCTCTAACTGCAACATTTAAATGTAAATTACCATCACCAATATGTCCATAACCAACAGTTTCATAAACAGGTTTACTTGAATCTTCAGTACTTGATAAATTTAATTTATTTAATCTTTCTTTAACATTTTCAACTAATTTATACATTGAATCTAATGGTAATGAAACATCATATTTATAAACACCACCAAATTGTTGTGAAGCTTCTGCAATACCTTCTCTCCATGTCCATAAAGTTTTCAATTGTTGTTCATCTTGTGAAACTGTACCATCAACAACAATTTCAGATTCCATAACATTTTCAAGAAATTTTTCTAATTTTTCATCATCATGTTCTTTATTTGATCCACTAGTTTCAATTAATACATAAAATTGATATTTTGGTACAGATTCAATACCTTCAATATCATCTTGACATAATGGATGTGTCGTTTTAAGTGCTTTAGCAGCTAATAATTGTGAATCATAATCCATAAATTCAAATGCACTTAAAATTTCACCTAATTCTGCACGAGCTGCTTTAAAACATTCTGTAACTTTTTCATAATTTTCTAAACCTAAAAATGCAACATTAACTGATTTTGGTCTTGCAGGACATAAAATTGAAACACCTGTAATGATACCTAAACTACCTTCACTACCAATAAATAATTGTTTTAAATCATAACCTGTATTATCTTTCCTTAATGAATGCATTGAATTTAAAATTGTACCATCTGCCATTACAACTTCTAAACCTAAAACTGATCCATGTAATGATCCATATCTTAATAATCTTAACCCACCTGCATTAGTTGCAACATTACCACCAATAAAACATGAACCTTTAGCACCAAGATCTAATGGGAAAATATATCCATTATCTGATAAATAATTATCAGCATTCTCTAAAATAACACCTGCATCAACTTTTAAAATACCTGAACTTTCATCAAATGATCTGATATTATTCATACCTGCTAATGAAATTACAATTTCATCGAAAACAGGTACTGATCCACCAACTAATCCTGTATTACCACCTTGTGGTACAACTGCAAGTTTACGATCATTACAATATTTAAGAATTTGTGAAACTTCTTCTGTAGTTTTAGGTTTGAGAACTAGTTTCGATTGTCCAATATATTTTTTCATCCAATCTTGATTATAACCTGCAACATCATTAGAATCTGTAAGTATTTGATTAGATGATAAAATCTTTGAGAAAAAATTCACATCTTGTTCATTTATTGATGCAAAATCACCTCTTTTGATATTTGGATATTTCTCAGCAGTTAATTGTGATGACAATCTTTTGAAAGTTTGGTTTAAATAAACTTTCTTAGATGTATTAGTGAATAATTTAAGCATGGTTCCCCTTTTCAAAAGGAAAAACAATCTAGTTTATTCAAAAGCAAAAAAAAAGCAAAAGAAAAGTTATTAAAATGAAAAAAAAAGAAAAGAGTAGAGAAAAACTATTTGAAGAAATGAATCATCGAAGGAAACGAAAAATAAAAAAAAAAAGAAAAAACGATGAAAAGTGAAAAAAATCGCTTATTCCGAAAAAGAACACATAACAAACTACACCACTTTCCCATGATAACTAATAGCAACATTTTTCATTTTGTATATATCTTCATTACTATACTCAATGGCTAGAAAGGACGTCAAACAGGGGAAGAAAGTCGCTGTCAAAGAGATACCTACAATCTCTAAACCATCCACATCTTCAAAGAAACAATCATGGTGGGATGAATTATCACGTTCAATTGATACAGCATTAATTCAATACAAGAAAGACTTATCAAGTCGTCGTTTACGTCTTATTGATACATTCCTTGCATTTTTGATGTGTTCAGGTATCGTACAATTCATATTTTGTATTATTGGAGGATCATATCCTTTCCATGCTTTCTTATCAGGATTCGGTGCTACAGTTGGTCAATTTGTACTAACAGTTGCATTACGTGTACAATCTTATGATTCTAATCCTGAAGGTGCATTCGCAGAATATATATTTGCTAGTTTATTGTTACATTTTGTACTTATTCATTTCATTAATTAAAAGATAATTTTAACTATAAATCTCTAAATATATATAATATATATATATGTATATAAATATATATAATATATAAACTAAATTGAATATTAAACTAATGAATTATGTTTGATGTATTGATGTATTAGTGATTGAACGTATTGATAAATTGACCCATTGACCCATTGATACATTGTTGTTTTCATGATTCATACAATACTCATCATTTCACTAGCATTGTCATTATAACCGTCCACTTCCCCATTATCGTCATCATCATCCTCTATACCATCATCATCATCGTCATCATCTTCATCTTCATTATTGTTGTTAGTATTGTTATTCTGACTATTGTTGGTTTTTTTATTGTTATTACTGCTATTACCATTACCATTACTATTACTATTACTATTATTACAATCATCATTCCCTTCATCAATTCCTTCTTCATTCTCATCTTTTTCATCATTTGAAAGTGGCGGTATACTAAACTCACATTGTTTCAATTCCATTAATTCAGTTTCATTACGAGGTGTTGCTCTTAACCAACCAACACGCGGCCCACAAGGTGCAGTTTCATGGATTTTAAAGCCAAATAATTTGAGTCGGAATTGTTCTTTCGTACGTGATTCTACTTGTCTCCCAATTTCAGGGAACATTTTCATAAATAATCCTGCAAAACTAGTACCAAAGAATGCACCATCAATATTGAGATATCTTGAAGAATTTGGTAAATAAATATCATTACAATTTGGACAATATAAACGTACAGTTTCAACACCTGGTGAATCAAATCTACCAATTGGTATAAAATTCATATTATCACAATAATACCTAGGACATGTTCCAAAGCAACTATCTTCATATTTTTCTGCCATTGCATGTAATCCTTGTTTAGTTAAAATAAATCTGGCATGTATTAAACCGTATAATAATTCTGCTGCATGTTCAATCAGTGGTAAATCATTCGAATCCACCGCATTTTCAGGTTCCATATCTAATATTAAATCTAATGCTTGTTTATAATATGGAACGATAGATCCCAATCCTGTTAAATTGAAATCATCTTCAATAAATTCAGGTGTTACTTCTACGAAATAATCATGGCCAAATTGTGAACAAAATTGACTGACCCATGTATCTGGTTCATCACTGCTGTATGTCTCCATTTTCTTGAAAATGTAATGATGCAATATTTGAGATCTATCTCTGTGTCTATATCCAGATATATACACTATATCCAATAAAATGAATTAATTCCTTGTCTATTGAAATTGGAAAAAATTGGCCAAATTGTTGATACAAAAAAAGGAGGAAGAATGAAAGAAAGAAAGAAAGAAAAAAACTCTCGCATTTTCTCCAATTTTTCCATAATTTCCATATTTTCTCCAAATTTCTCTCTATTTCTCTGTACAATGCGCTCGTTCTTTGGTTAATACATTCTTCTTTTATTGGACTATTGGACTATTAGGTGATTGAATAGTTGAATAGTTGAATAGTTGAATAGTTGAATAATTGAATAGTTGGATAGTTGGATAATTCACTAGATAATTACAATGAACACTTTGGATAGCGTCACTCTGCTATCTTTGTTGATATTTGCCATATCTTTTATAGATAAGCAAATACTGATCAAATGGATATCTTCAATTTTCATTAAACAAACTCCTCAAATAGAACAGCTTAACAAACTCATTTCAACACGTCGTCAAATTGAACATGAAAGGAATAAATTATCAGCACAGGATCATTATGCACGTTGGACAAAACTTAATCGACAAATCGATAAATTGGATATCGAAATCTCTAATTTATCAGAAGAAATCAAGAAAAATCGTAATTCATCATCTGTTGTAACATCTACGATTATATCAATTATTTTTTCATTACCTAAATGGATATTGAGAATCTTCTATTCTAAAAGTTCTGTTTTCCCATTGTTAATAGGAATAAATACTTTCCCTAAACCATTTTCTTGGATAGTAAGATTCCCATGGGGTAATTATCATACTATATCTGCTGTATTTTGGGCTAATGCTATCGATTCATTCCTACAATCATTGAAGACATGGATTGAAGTTACTATTGAATTATACAATTACCAAAATGGGAAACAAGGTCCATCAGCCGCGTCAGCCTCACCAGCCGCAGCAGCCGACGCGTCGTTTTCAAAGAAAAAGACGTTATAAAAACGCGCTTTGCTCCCTTTTGTTTACTTTTCACGTCTTCTGTACCGTGTTTCTGTTTTGTAGTTTTTTTAATTTAATTTTTTTCTATAATTTTTTTTATTTTATAGCAGTGTCTTGCGTGATGTGTGATGTCTCTTATGTCTTCTGCTCAATGCTTTCTACATTCGGTTTTCTTTTCAATTTTCCATCATTCAGATAAACAATGTCAAGATTGTCGTCAACTTCTGCATCATTGTCGTTGTCTGCAATATTAGATGACACTCAAATTTCTTCTTCTTCAACTTCTGCTAAATCAAATACTTCAGTAAACATCCATGTATCTCCAAATCCTCGTAAGGCAACTCGTTTAACAATGCAGAGTTATTTCGATAATAAAGAAAATCGATCGTTGATATTGGATAAATCATCATCTCCTAAAAATCACTTACCTGCATTAAAACAATCCAATCAAAATTTACTTAATAGACAATCGTTACCTGACTCAGTAAAATCAATCAATAGAAGATCCTTTATTTCTCAAAGTTCAAAATCAACTTACTCTTCATATTCATCTTCAAAATCAAACAATAATAGAAATTCTAAAAATTCAATTGATAATATAAATTCTGAAAATATCCAAATTTTGAATATTGAAAAAATTCCTAAAATTTCATCAAATGAAGATAAAGAAAATATATATTCAGATGATAAGTTTAATAGAATTGATGAAATTGATAAACATGATAAACTTGATAAAATTGATAAAATTGATCAAAAATCAATAGAATCCAAAAAATCCATCAAGAAATCAACATCCTTCCAAAAACTCAGAAATTCATTATCAATGAAATCACTTACATCAACGTTGAGACAAGACACTTCAAATCAAAATACAGATACAAATGGAAACTCAAATTCAGAGAAAAGAAAAAGTATTAAAATGAAGAAAAAAATCTCTCTAGAAAACATCAGATCTTTCCTATCAAATAACAGATACTCAATGTCCTACGATAACTCTAATGACTACAAAAATAATATATCACTACCTATAATGCAACCTCAAACAAAGGATAAGATAAGGAACAGATTGAAAAACTCCTCTTCAATAGTATCACTCTCATCCTTTACTTCGGATGATACCATTAATAATAGCACAACAAATACCACCACCACCACTACTACTACTACTACTGCTAACACTCCTACAACTAGTAATTCTAATACCCCTAATATAGCAATCGATATCAATCAAATTCATTTCAATTTATTATTGAAATTATGTAATCAACAAAAAGTTGTTTCTTTCAAATCATACATGAATAAATTCCAGACATTTAACAATAGAAAACATCTGATATCTCTAAATAGTAACTCATCGAATGATAACATTCTATTATACGAATTCACAACGTACAACAATGAAACTGAGACAACTGATATGAATCAATTTTTTGGTAATGATAATAATAGCAATGTGAAGTACTCAAATGTTTGGAAGATTATACCATTCGACCTGGACAGTTCAATATTATCTAGAGTCATTCAAGAATTGGCATTAACTATCACAATGTCTACTAAAGAAGGTTACATATCAATAAATTCAGCAACAATTGTATCAGGACCATTACCAAACTCTATAATTGATATAATGGATTATGACTATTCTAAAATCAAGAATAAATATTTCCTAATTATGAGATTGGAATATGGTGGTATTACATTGAATAAATTTAAAATTCAGTCTTGGCAAGATGCTGCAATTATCTTTAAGAAAATATTGAATGCAATATGTATTGGATCGAATGAAAATTATGAACATAGAGATTTGAATATTGATAATATTTTAATTAAAGAACTAAAAGTGAACAGTCACGATAATGATAATGACAATAGAAATAATAGCATTGATGATACTGATAATGACCATATATCAGATAAGTTTCAGATTACAATCATTGATCATGCATTGGCTCGTGGACTGGTTAGCAATCAATTGATGTTTAGAAACTTATATGACGCCGAATTCTTCAAAGGGAATGGAGAATATAGACACACAATTTATAAATTAATGAGACGTGCAGCAAATTCAATTAATAATAACAACAACAACAATAACAACAGTTCAATTTCACATTCAATATCTACTTTAAGTATAAATACATTATCATCAGATTGTAATATTGATTGGTCTAAATCATATCCAATTTTCAATTTATTATGGGTTCATTATATACTACATATTATAATATATGAAAAAAATTTAAAACCAATCAAAATGAATCCAATAATGAAAAGAAATTGTAGATCAATGAATACATCAAATGATGTTACTAAAGAAATAACCGCTTATGAGAGGTTATTACAAGGATATAGAATGGTGGAACCAGCAGTTCTATTCGGTCATAGGAAGAATAAATACATGCGCTACGTTAATGATGTACATGAGTTCAAAGACTGGTATTTAGGAATCTAATAACTTTATAGATTGTTTATTGTAATCATTATTATTAGGAACTTCAAAATCTTTAAAATTTATAAAATGATAGTCAGTGATAAGATAAGGAATATCGGTTGACAACCGTTGTTACATCATTAGATACAATTTACATGTAATTGACATATATGCGTCGATGCGTCTGTGACTCGGCTATTTCACGATTTCAGATTTTTGTTTACCTTTCGATTTGATTTGAACCTTTGAAAAGAGACTGTTATTACATGTTTTGGTTTGTTTAATACTACAAGCTACAACATGGAGAAAGGCATGAGTAGGATGTCGTTGAATGATCTCTCAACTGTTCACGAACAGGATGAGAGGATTTTTAATGAGAAAATTACAAATGCAAACTCACGACGATATAATGTAAAAAATCTAGATAAGTATACTGAAAAGGAGTTCGGTGATGGTAATGCCGATGATGACAGTGATTTTGACTTCGATTTTGATGATATTGTCCATCAGAAACTTAACCAACAATTGACACAGTCAGAGAAAACAGATAAACCAAGACAGAGAAATGATATTTATAATAAACGAAGTAGTAAAAATATCATGTATACACCTATTTCTAATAACATTATCACGATGCCAGAGAGGAATAATAAAGGTAGTATCGACAAACGATCAATTTCATCTTCTTCATCTAGAACCTCTTCATCGATACGATCACAATATAGTGAAAGTGATACTGAAAATAGTGATTATGCACATGAATTTGTTGAATTTACCGATAATAATGATACCAATAACAATAGTTCGAAAATGAGTCTTGACTTAATTGAAAAATTCAAACGAAATCAAGAAAAGGCAAGAATTGAAGTGGAAAATTACAAACGTGAAAAACTGCTCAAATATGGTCAACTGAAACATCGAATAACAAAATTCAAAAATTCACCTTATTGGAATTCCAAAATTGATAAGTATGCTGATTATATTGATGATTATTCAAATGATGAAGATTTCAAGGACTTTGAAGAATTTGCAATATCCGATATCCAGAAATTGTCCAAGTTCAGGAATAGTTCAAGTAATCTCAACAATAATCTGAACGATTTAGGCAATTTCAATGATATTGACTCTCTCAATAACTCAATCAATAGGAAAAAATCACTTCCTGCTTTAAGATTGGGAACAAGTCTGAATGGTTCCCCTAAAAAAGTTAAGAAGTATGCTTCATCTTTAGATATCAATACTTTGAAATTGATTAATCAAGATACAATCAAAAATGATCAATATAAACCAAAATACACAATTTATAATGGAAACGAATTGGACGATATGAACGATATGGATCAAACAATCACACTTGCTGACTATAAAAATAGAAGAAATTCTAGTAGTAAAACTACCAGTAAAAGTCGGAAAATTGATCTTTCACAATTCTCGGAAACTCCATCATCTCATAACAATATATATAGTGAAAAAAATGACTATTTAAACTATGCATATCAAAGTAGACCATTCTTGACACCACAAAATTCGAAAACTTCACAACTGACGAAGGAAGGGAAAATCAGACTGATTCGATCATTAGGTAAACCGAAAGTGAAAAAGGTGATGCCAGGTCATTTATATGGTGAAATTCTATATGATCCAATTTTGAAAAAATGGTGTGGAAATGAAGAAGACATGTTAAGGTTTAATTCAATCAATTCATCCAAACCAAAACTGATTAGCAAATCTGAATCTATTCCTCAAAGTGTTGGTGGTATGGTTTATGATGACACAAAATCAAGATGGGTAAGTATTACAGGATCTTATGAAGATGATCCATTCGATGATGATTTCGATAATACAATTCATTTCAAAGATTCTGACAGAAACAAAATATATAGTAAATCTACAAAAACAAGCACGGATAAAAATAAGGGTAAATTGGGTAGATTGGTACCATCAGAATCAACAATGTCATTAGGCAATCTCTCGAACAACTTCAAAGTGACTCCTGAAATGTATAAACTGTGGAAGTATGAGGAAGATAGATGGATACGGAAAGTTGGTAATTGGTTTCCCGATAATGAAGATCCACATGCTTTTAAATATGATTTGAAAACCTTTCTCAATCAGCAATAACCAATTTAAATTTATGACTTTCAGATACTAATTTAAGTGTAGCAATTTAATGTTTTATATTTGAACGATACCCTAGTGAAATAATTTATAATACTTTTACAGTTGTCTATAACCATGTGTGGAGATAATTTCATTGCTGTGTCTTATGATAGTATACAGATCACATTAACTGATAGTGAGTGTTGACACTAGAACACCTAACTTGCTCTGCAATTACAAACCGAAAACAACACTTATCGATGAAGAAAGGATCTACTTACATTGATATAACCATTTTTTCGGTACCAATCAACTTGTTTGAGAGATTTACAACCTATAATCAAAAGAACATCAACAATCACGGTTAGTCAACAGATGTATTGTTTTACATTATGATACCCATGGATAAAAAAATTTAATGTCCTGTCCAAACTTTTAACTACTTTTTCAAAGATACTATATAATTATTTCTTCCTCTTGAAAAAACCTATACCATTTTCGGTTTGTTTAATGCCTGGTCTGATCCGAAATAATATCTCTAACATCACTAGATCTTGATACATTCATACCCAATACTATCAAAGAAAAAGGCATTATTCACTGAGAAAAAAAGATACTAGTGAATAGTTTGAAACCATCAGATTATTAACCCGAGGTTAAACCCATGAATCAAGTTTTTCCGTAAAGTACAATATTTCAAGATTTCTTGATTGTTTTCTGAAAAGTTGTGTTCAGTAAAGAGCCATTGAATTCTCCGAAATAGGAAATCGTGATTTTATCGAAACATGAAAATTCACTTTTTCTAGATCATTTCTTTTTTTCTGATGCTTTGTTTCGTGGCTCTGTTAGTGCATTACACTTATTTTGTTCTTTAATAAACAATCGAAACTAATTAAATCTCTTGCAAAAGAAAAAGTTTTTTTCAGTCATGCTGATTATTCACTATTTTATGATGTTTCATAATTTGAAACATTTAAATTGTTTTGTAAAAAAAAAGTTCATACTTAAACAACCCGGCTTTCCTAACTGAATAATTTCATTTTCTTATACATCAGCTAATTATGTTTATTTTGTAACTCTTTTCTTTTGATTTTTACTTTGTAGTAATCGAAAAATAATAAAAACAATGAATATATTCAACGTTATAATATTGACAATTTTGTTACACTTACAAAATGTTTGCTCAATAAATGTTGCAAGAGCTGAACCAACTAAATGTAACCCTTTAGTAACTACAACAATCACCAATGTTGCAACAATTTTATCAACTGATGCTGATCAAAACGTTCATACATCATTAACTACCCAAACTTTTAAAAAAATCACAGTGATTGATTGTGCAAACTCTTGGTTACCAACTAAATCTGTTACTTCAACTGTTCCGTCAACACTTACTTCCACTTTTACTCATTGTGAAGAAAATGAGCATTGTACAAGTACTGCATGGGTTACTCCAATTTGTGATAACGATACTTCTTCGGCAAGCTGCACTGTAAAGCCAACTTTCATTCCACAAGCAAACGGATACACTGTTACTATTCATACAACTTCATGTGAAGCTCCACAAGGGGCAACTGGTTCTTTTCAATGCCATCCAACAAATGCGTTAGTTGGTTTGAATGGTGTCTCTGTTACTTTCACTGTTACAAATTGTGATATTGCCCAATTTACATGTCCAACTAAAACTGTTACTACTCAAATTACTGACTGTTCAGGAAAGTTACAAAATGCTTATTGTTTTACTGGTTTGACTACTACTACTGTTGCTGATCATCCACTAACATTGGTCACTACGTCATGTTCAATGCCTACTGGTATTTATGGTACATTTGTCAATACTCCATCCTTTTCAACTTATGATGCTTTCACAACAACTGCAACAATAACTCTTTCTAATGTTATTGTTCCAAGTTTCTCATGTCCAACTACAACTACAACAACTCCAGTTGCACCACCAACTACTATCACCACCATCATTACTGACTGTTCCAGCTCTACTCATCAAGCCACATGTACCACTGGAACAACAAATGTTATTGTTGGTGATTCAACTGTTCCTGTTGTCACTACATCCTGTGATGTCCCAGATGGTTTAACTGGTACATTTGTTAATACACCATCAGCAACTACTTTCACCAATGATGTCACAACTACTATCATTACTGTTTCAAACGGTATTATTCCAAGTTTCTCATGCCCAACTACAACTACAACAACTCCAGTTGCACCACCAACTACTATCACCACCATCATTACTGACTGTTCCAGCTCTACTCATCAAGCCACATGTACCACTGGAACAACAACTGTTATTGTTGGTGATTCAACTGTTCCTGTTGTCACTACATCCTGTGATGTTCCAGATGGTTTGACCGGTACATTTGTGAACACCCCTTCCGCAACTACTTTTACCAATGATGTCACTACCACTATCATTACTGTCTCTAACGGTATTATCCCAAGTTTTGTTTGTCCATCAACTACCTCAACTACAACCCCAACCACCATCACCACAATCATCACTGATTGTTCAAGCCTTACTCGTCAAGCTACATGTACCACTGGCACAACCAATGTTATTGTTGGTAATTCAACTGTTCCTGTTGTCACTACATCCTGTGATGTTCCAGATGGTTTAACCGGTACATTTGTTAATACCCCTTCTGCTACCACTTTTACCAATGGTATCACCACTACTATTATTACTGTTTCAAACGGTATTATACCAAGTTTTGTTTGTCCAACCACAAAAAAATCTTCTACTATTCCACCATCTATTACACCATCTTCAACTCCATCATTATTTACCTCATCGTCATCTACAAAATCATCAAGAACATCAATCAGTTCATCATGTTCATCCACCATCAAAACAACATCCACAAATATTGTCAACTGTGAACATATAACTGAACCAGCAGCATGTATTAAAGGTATGTCAGCTACTTTAATCAGCGATACATTGATTTGGGTTACCACCACCTCATGTTCTATGCCATCTGATGTTACTGGATCTTTTGGACCATCAACTACCAGTAAAGCAATAACCACTGGATCAATTACAACTACTATTGAGATAACCAACTATATTGTTCCAACCGTCATTTGTCCAACTTCTTCATCATCAGTTGAGGCACATTCAAGTACTGCACCTCCACCAACATCATCAACATCAGTTGAAACTCCAATTCCAAGTACTGTTACCACAAAATCTACAACTACAGAAACTACAACCCATTGTTCTGATGATAAATGTAGTGTATCACCGCCAACTGTTCCACCCTCATCCGGTTCATCACTTTTAAGTACTTCATTTACAGAGTCATCGTCCTCTATTCCACCTTCAACAGCAACCAGATCAGTTATTCCTTCACCATCAACTTTATCTTCAATAGCTACCACATCAATTATTCCACCATCATCTCTTCCACCTTCAACAGCAACCACATCAATTATTCCATCATCATCTATTCCAACTTCAACAGCAACCAGGTCGGTTATTTCTTCATCATCTATTTCACCTTCAACAGCAACCACATCAGTTATTCCTTCACCATCAACTTCATCTTCTAAGCCAGTAGAATCAACTACTGACATACCACCCGCTACCACAACCATTGCAACTACCGATATACCATCAACTACTCCAGTCAATCCAACCACTGAAGTACCACCAACTACACCACCAACACCACCAACACCACCAACACCACCAACTACAACAATGACATCGGTTCCAGTATACCCGGAAACCAGCACCTCAATTTCAGTTTCTGTTCCTACACCAGAATTCAGTGATTCGATTTATGATGGATCTGGTATTAGAGTTGCTTCCTCACAAGGCGTTGTTGGATTTATGCTTGGATTGGTCTTATTGTTTATTTGAAGACAATAACTGAAGAATTGTTTCTTAGAGTATTACATTTCATTCGTTTTTTTTTGTTTTTATTTATAATCAATTCCAATTTACAATATATAATTGCATTTCTTTTTCTTTCTTTAAAATCTATTAAGTAATGTTATAAAACCCCCTTGACAATGGTCTTTTTCTGAATGATAAATTGGTATAAACAGTGAGCTATATTGCGGTATTCAGTAGATTGAACTCTTGTGAGTGTGTGTGTTTTTGAGTAAAAGTTGAATTAAATCTCTGGTTATATTAGACAAAGATTTATTTAAGTAATTCACTACTATATGTCTGATAATAGAGAAAACTCTAAATACACTGCTCCCGTAGTCGCTGTTCAATCTGACTCTTCCGTGCAATTGAACCAACTTAACTTAATATTTTTCCAACTATGTCAACATCTGCTACAGTGTCTAAAATAGAAGTTTGTGTGTCAAACTGCGACACTGATGGAGATATCAAAATACCAGGTGTTTTTACACCGACTGCTTCTGTTGAAGAAGTTATTATATCAACCCCCAAACGGAAAAAAAAAGGTTTCCTTACTGGTATATTCCAACTTATCATCTGGTATAAGTAGAAAAAATGCCAGTATTTTTAAACAGTACAACAAGATCAAAAAAAAAAAAATACCAAAACCAAAGTTTAGAAAAGGACAAGTCTCCTCGGTTTCTATACCATATTAGTTGTGAATTTGGTAAGTGGCTAGAAATGTTGAAATCCGCTATGGATGGTTACTATGCTAGAACTGTTTACAACAGAATCAATCAGGCGAAAATTTTTCCGATGAATAAGAAGAATATATTGATACAGTATTTACAGAATGTGGTATTAAGTTGATAATTTACCTATATTGTTTGTTCAAGTATAATGAAGCATATGACCATGTGCACAGTAGAGCTAATTGAATTTGAAGAGCTTTCCCATGGTAAAAAGAGAATGGATATTTGCAAATATCATTTTCACTCTCAATTTAACACAATAGTGGTTTGAAGTTGCATAAAAAGTGGTTTGAAGTTGCATAAAAGGATATTAAGAAGAAAGATGTAAGATAAGTCAGTGTTAATGGAGAAGGAAATATTTTTCTCTTCCAATGGCGGTAACCCTTTAACAATAAATTTCTCAGTGAGGGTTTCAACTAGCAATAATAATAATAAATCTTAACAACACTACAGAAAACACAGATTTTATATTGTAGATTTATGAAATTAATCTTTATATTTATTTCCCCTTTCTTCTTTTTATAAGAAGAGGGAAAGTATATTTGAGATATGTCTATACCACAACCACAGAATGGAACATTAAGATTAGGATCTATAGCACCTAATTTTACAGCTGATACATCACTTGGTGATATAACATTTTATGATTATATTGGAGATAATAGTTGGTGTATTTTATTTTCACATCCTGATGATTTTACACCTGTTTGTACGACAGAACTTGGAGCATTTGCTAAACTTGAACCGGAGTTTAGTAAAAGAAATGTTAAATTAATAGGTTTAAGTGTAAATGATAGTGAATCTCATAGATTATGGATTAAAGATATTGATGAAATTACAGGTAGTAAATTAAAATTCCCCATTATTGCAGATCCTGAAAGGAAAATTGCATTATTATACGATATGATTGATTATCAAGATGCTAGTAATATTGATGATAAAGGAGTTCAATTAACAATTAGATCAGTATTTATAATTGATCCAGAAAAGAAAATTCGTTTAATTATGACATATCCTGCTAGTTGTGGACGTAATACAGCTGAAGTACTACGTGTAGTAGATTCATTACAAACATCTGAAAAATTTAATAGGAAAATCACAACTCCAATTAATTGGGTACCTGGAGATGATGTTATTATTGCTCCAACTGTATCAGATAATGAAGCGAATCTTTTATTCCCTAAATTTAGAGCTATTAAACCATATTTAAGACTTACACCTTTATCCAAGGAGAATACATCTGCTTGAAAATGGGAATCAAATAATGGAAGGAAATAGTAAAGAAAGGAGAGATGGAATGAAAGGAAGGGAAGGGAAGGAAAGGAAGGAAAAGAAGTTTTTTCCAATTTTATATAATACCTATTTAGTATAATGAGATTGACAATCTAATTATTCACTTTAATTTACTAAATGACATCAAAAAAACATGAAAATGGCCAACTACAGAAACTTTAAAGGGTAGTATCAAATCGTAGAGTATAATGATAAATCCACTTAGTCATAGAAAAGAGATAAGTTGATTAATTCAAATCAACTAATTCAATTAATTCAATTAATTCAATTAATTCAATAATCAATAATTCAATAACCAGTAATACGTATGTAACGAAATTGATTAATCACATTTTATTCGCAACGAAAAAAAATTTTTTTTTTTTCTTCGTTGATTTGTTTTTGTTTTTTGTTTTTTGTTTTTTGCTTTTTGGTTTTTGTTTTGCTTTTTTTCTTTTTCGTTTTCTATTTCTTCACTCTTTACTCTCCATACTTCCACTTACTACTTCGTTGTAACTACATCAACTACAGAACTCTTTTAATATACATTACAGAGCTTTTGAAGTCACTAACGAAGAAGAAGATAAAACAAAGAACAAGAAGAAGCAAAATAAAAACCCCTTTCTCTGATCGTCTAAAGAAGACTCCACACCAACGTTGATAATCTCTGCGCGACCGTTGCTATAATTTAAAAATAGATATCAACTTTGAAAAATATTTTTGAAAGGAGTGATTCCAAAGTACCTGATCAAACTTGTTTGAATTTCTCTCATTTGCTGCTTCCTCCCCCCTCTCTCTCCCTGTGTGTCTCTCTCATAACATCCTAACCCCTTCAATACTTTATCACTCACTTAAGTTCATTCATTTGACTTTACAAACTATTTAATAGTTTCATTCATTTTCTTATTTCAGATTACTCATATATACACCATCGTTAAGATGTTGTGGAATAATAAACACAACAAGAATAAATATGACATAGTAATGTACCATAAAGATGAAAATATAAGTTCAAATAAAAAATATTGGCTCAGATATTTATGGATATCTTTACTACTTTTGATAGTTTTGCTCATTCCACTGATACCTATATTGATAGATCGTGATATCTTCAATCCTAAATGTAATAATTCATTTATTCATTCCAACTCAAGTATGATTGAGAATGATTTCAACAAATCATTCCAAAACTCTTCAACTACAAACTTATCAAACTTAGATTCATCGAATGATGATCAACATATAGATTCTACTTTTATTTCATTATTTACTAATAATTTCGATAATGAAAATGAAAATAAAGATAATATTGAAGATAGTATTGAAGATGAAAGTTTTGATTATATTGATGATTTAAAGCATCTTAACTCTGACTATGCGAGAAATATCATACGTCATATTATGAAAGAATCAAATAATGCAATTATTCCTCGTTTTAAATTAGAAATCAGGGATGAATTCAATAATTCACAATTGATTCCTGATTCAACTAATGGTGATCTTGGTGCTACTCTATTATCATCTTCTCCCATTGCACTTCTAGCATCTACAACAACTACTTCTTCTTCATCAACTTCTACATCTTCAACATTACCACCTGATGCTACAACAATTGTCAATCCAGCTGATCCAGTATCGACACCTTCGACAACATTCCCAATAACACCTTCAATGATAGCACCTTTGCCAACAACAGTACTTCCACCAACTTTTCCATCAACAATTCCATCCTTTTCATCTTCATCTTCGTCATCATCAATACTACCACCACCTATTCCAACAGAAACATCTTTATCAACGTCATCTTTTTCATTTTCATTCTCATCATCATCTTTTTCCACTTTCACAACATCCTCATCATTATCGATATCATCGTCAACTTTTTCATCATCATCATCATCAACTTTCTCATCAACATTCTCTTCATCAACATTCTCTTCATCATCATTTTCATCCATATCTTCTTCATTCTCATCTTCATCGTCTATATCATCAACTAGATCTTCAACTTTACCATCTTCAACTGTTTTTTCATCATCATCTTTATCATCTTCTACAACACCTAGCTCTACAACTAAATATTCCTCAAATCATGGTTCATTCATCGTTTTAGGTGAAACTACAATTATAAATAGTGCAAGTACTGTTACTCTATTCCAAACAATAACTGCTTCACCAACTGCATTTACTAAAAGTTCAGGAATTTCCTCTAAAAATAAAAGTATTGCAATTGGTGTTGGTGTTGGTGTCGGTATTCCAGTAATTGCTATAATTATAATAATTCTATTATTGTTATATCGTAGAAAGCAAAAAAATTCTGTTCAAAATTATGTCGATTCAAATGGTAAAGATGTAGGTATTGCAGTTGATGATGGTAATATTTTCAAAAGGGCATTTAGACATGCTTTTATTGGATTACCAACTCTTAAAAATAATCCAAATATTGGAGATTTTGGTGATTTCGGTGATGATGATGATGATGATGATGATGATGTGAATAATAATTTATCGACATTAGCTAATGAACCTAAAAATAAGTTTAATTCTAATTCTGATGTTAATACATTTACTAAATCAACTAATAATAATTCAAATTCTAATTCAATATCGAATTCAAATCACAATTCTAATCAAGATACAGGATTTTTCGTTAATCGTCCGAAACCATTACGTTTAGTGAATCATAGTTCTGAAGATAATCTAACTTCAGATAGTGATAATGATTTAGAAAATCCTGTTAATAAAAGATTTACATTATCCAATAATGTAAATAATAGAATTAATAGAAATAATAGAAATGATACAGATGATACAGATGATATAGATACAGATGATTATGTACCTGCACCTGAATCACCTACCAAGACTTCTAATCCACCTTCGAATCTTGGAACAATCCCTCGTTTATGATTCATGAACAAATTATCTTTGCAAGTAAATAATACATAGATACCCTTTTAATAGTCCCATTTTACTGTTGGATAACATTGTCACTCATTATATAGATTAGTTTAGATAGATTGAAAAAAAAAAAAAAAAATAAAAAAATTAACAACTTATAGACATTGTAGATTACTTATATTCAATCTACGTAAATATTATCGATATTATGAGAATGGTATGGAGGTAAAACTGTATAAAAATATTCGATAACATAAACAAACGGGGGGAAAAATTTAATGACTGTCTAATGTTGTATGATAAATGAATATCCGGTTGATAATCACTCATTTATGTAAGAACGTTTAGGCATAGATACTTACAACCACATATATATATATAGATTGTGTTCAATGGTTAAATTAATGGTTAATTTACAATGTTTATTTTTTTCTTTGTTTGCATACCAGAGAATTTAGATTAATTAGTTAGGTTTAAATCATGAATTGTCAAAGAAAAGATAAAAAACTTTTCTATTCTATTTCCTCATTTTGAAGTTTTGTAGATTTTGTCCTTTTTTTTTTTTGTTTTTTGTTTAATCACCAAACTCTCTTTTTACATTATCGAAACTGTTTATTCAAGTAAACACGAAAAACTATATAAGATCCATAACTGGATAGGAATAATAAAAAAAGGGAAGAAAAAGAGAATTTATATATAAATGTAAGAAGGTAAAGAGGAAAAAAAAAAAAGAAGAAGAATGATTTAGAATAATCATCGTCATCATCATCATCATCATCATCATCATCATCATCATCTTTTTTTTTTGTTCTTTTCTCCCTTCTTGGATATAAGTAAACTATAATTTTAGTTTAGTATAGTAAAGAATTGTTTATTAAATTGTTCATAGAATTAATAAATAATGTTGTAGAGTAATATTAGAATCATAATTAGATAAAAGTCAATTCATCTGACTATAAAAAATGATAAATTATGTCTAATAATAAATAGAATTAAATATGAAAAATTTTGAAAATGTAAATGAGAGGTGTAGAAGTGTGTAATGAGGAAAATAATCAAATTAAATAATTAAAATTTAATTATTTTCTGGTCTTAATTTTCTAACTTCTTTACCAACTCTCCAGATTTCCATATTTCTGATAATTTCTAATTCTTTTTCTAATTCTTCTCTATAATTAACTTGAGAATTGAAATCTAAAGATCTCTTAGTTTCAGAACCATCTCTAACAGAAGCATATAATTTTTGGAAAACTGGTTTTAAGTTTTCTTTGAAAATTGGATACCAATCTAAAGCACCTCTTCTTGCAGTAGTTGAACATGCATCATACATGTAATCCATACCATATTTACCAATTAATGGATATAAAGATTGAGTTGCTTCTTCAACAGTTTCATTAAAAGCTTCAGAAGGAGAGTGACCATTTTCTCTTAAAACTTCATATTGAGCTAAGAACATACCATGGATACCACCCATTAAACAACCTCTTTCACCATATAAATCTGAATAAACTTCTTTTTCAAAAGTAGTTTGATAAATATAACCAGAACCAATTGCAACAGCTAAGGCAATTGCCTTTTCTTCTGCTTTACCAGAGACATCATTCCAAACAGCATAAGAAGAATTAATACCTCTACCTTCTTTAAATAAAGATCTAACAGTTCTACCAGAACCTTTTGGAGCTGCTAAGATAACATCAACATTAGTTGGAGGATCAACATGAGTTAAATCTTTGAAAACTGGTGAGAAACCATGAGAGAAATATAAAGTTTTACCTTCAGTAATTAAAGGTTTAATATCTTTCCAAGTTGAAGATTGAGCAGCATCAGATAATAAATTCATAATAATAGTACCTTTTGAAATTGCTTCATCAATTGAGAATAAATTTTCACCAGGAACCCAACCATCTTCAATTGCAGCTTTCCAAGAAGCACCACCTTCTCTAACACCAATGATAACATTTAAACCATTATCTCTTAAATTAAGACCTTGACCATAACCTTGAGAACCATAACCAATTAAAGCCATAGTATCATTTTTGAAATATTCAAGTAATTTTTCTCTTGGCCAATCAGCTCTTTCATGAACTAATTCTTCAACACCTGCAAAGTTAATTTTCTTTAAACCTCTAACAGCATTAACGTTGTTAGATTTTGGAATAGAAACAGAAGCGTTAATTAAAGTTGGTCTTTTTGCAATAGTTGATAAAGCTCTAGTAGAAGATCTTGAAGATCTAGCAAGTCTTGCAGCTGCGTTTCTGTACATTATTGTTTGTAAAGATATGAGAAATGAAAATAACTACAAATGAAAAGAAAAAGAAAAGAAAAAGAAAAGAAAAGAAAAGAAAAGAGGACAATGTAGAAGAGAAAGAAAAGCAAATGGTATAATTAAAACTAATGTAAATGAAATGAAATGAAAAAGAAAAAGTTGGGGGGGGGGGGTACTCTCGTGGTTAAATACTTAGAAAATAATTTTTCACAAGTGAAAAATTTAATGGACGCAGAAAAAAATTTTTTTCATTTCATTTCATTTATTACTCACCAAAAATTTTTTTTGAGAGAGTGGCTTCTCTCTCCGGCAACGGCAACGGCAACGGCATAAAAATAATTATCATTGACCGGAAAAGATCGTCGCGTCTGTTGGCTGGTCTTGTTCTTGTTTCTGATTTTAATTTTTTTTTTCAAGAATATCGACGCGTCTGTTGACGGTGTCTCGTCTGGTGGCTCAACTTATTTTTTATCTCTCTCTTATGACATGACAATTGTTGTGTCTATATATCTATACATCTGTACACCATCTTTTTTTCTTTTTTTCCTCTCCCCTCCAACAATATTGGATTCTCTCTTCATCAAATAAAACACTTTTTATTGGATATAACACATGAAATACTTATAATTACATTCTTTATATTTGAATATTTGTTTTCTAATTTCCTTCCCCCCGTTTTTACTTTTGAATCATTTACAATAATTATTAACAATGTCGGTATCATTTTATAGAACATTAAAGAATATCTGGCGTAATGGTTTATTACGTTCAGGTCGTCAAATTGCTTATATGAATGATACAAAATCAGGTAGATTTGTTGGTGAAGATGATTTTGGGAATAAATATTATGAAACTGATGATCCTGATGAAATTCATATGAGAACTAGATGGTGTGAATATAAAGATTTTTGGAGATATGATGCAACTCATTCAGAACCTGGTTGGCATTATTGGTTATCTTATGGTACTGATGTACCTCCAAATGCTCTTAAAAAGGATGAAATTGCAATAAGACATATAGCTCCTGAAAAATTCCATCCAATTAACTATACTTATACTAAAGGTGCTTATATCCCTTATAATACTGCTAAACCAAAATTTAATTCTTGGGAATCAACTGTTACTCCAAGAGATTGATTAAATTCTTAATCTTTTATCTATATATTTATTCCATTCTATCAAATTGTTGTATTTTCTTTTTCTACTCTTATGTATATTTTTTTGATATGATATTGATATATACAAGTTCATACTTTATATAAGTTATATACTTTATAATATATAAACACATCTACGTTATGATAAATCATTTCTCTGCAAATGTTGCTGCAACAATTAATGGGAAAACTAATGTAACATCAGTATAAACTTTAATACTTCTAGCATTAGATTTAATCTTACCCCAAGAGACTGCTTCATCAGGTCTTGCACCAGCATCTGATGCATCAAATTCTTGTCCTGTATTGATATAAACTGCATAATCTGCTCCATTTCTCATTAAACATGCATTAGCAATATGATGTTTAATTAATCCACCACCTAAAATTAACATACCAGCTTTAAATGCATTCATTGACATTAAATTTATTTTTCTAATATCTTCAACAATATCTAATCTAATTTGATTTGGACTTGATTTAAATGTATGGAAAAATAACATATCACCAATTGATCCATCTGTTAATGCAGGACAGAAAACTGGAATTTCATTCTTATGACACCAATATAAAACTGATGTTTCATCATTAATTTCTTTACCTAATCTATCAATAAATTTACTTGGTGTCCAAAATGGTTTACCTAAATTAAATGATTCATTACCTTCTTTAAGAATAAATTCATTTTGTTCCTTAAGCATAGTATCTAATAATGGTACCATCCATTCTTCAAATTTACAATAATTATCATTTGGAACAATCATATTACCAATTCTATTTAATCCCTTTTCACGTAATTCTGCTCCAGGTGCAGAAAATTCACTCATAAATGTTGGTGCTAAACATTTAATAATATCTTCCTCAATACCACCTGCAGTTGAAACAATTGCATCAATCATTTTATTCTGTGCTAAAAATCTTAATGTATCTCTTAAACCTGATGAAATTAAATTCGATGTATATCCCATAAAAATTGTAGTTTTTTGATATCCATTTTCATCAAATTTACCCTTACGTTCATGTTCCTCTAATTCATCAATATGTTTACCTCTCCATGATCTCATTTCATTGATAATATCACATGCTTCAGTTAATGAACTTGCTTGACAACCCATGGTTCTCATACCTTCAACAATATCTTTAGCTCTAGCATTACGACTCTCTGGTTTAGAATAATCAATACCATGAACTAATAATGATCCTTCTGGAACTGGTTCAGATGGTTTAAGAACGGCATCTCCAGCAATATCTGGAATAGTATTGGTCATCCTTATTAAATCTATATACTAATATCCTTAAAGTAAATTCAAATATGAAAAAAGAAGAAAAAAAAGAATATATATAGGAAAGTGAAAAATTGAAATGAAAAGAGAAAAAAAAAAGAAAAAGAAAAAGAGTTAAAATTAAAATCTCTATCAAATAATTGGTGTAAACTTTAAAATCATCTTCCCACTACGTGGTACTGTTGTATAAATATCAAGCATTTCACCATCATAATCATAATTGAAATTTTCATCAAGTTCAACATTATAACGACAAATTAAACTCGTCATAATAATCTTGATTTCGGCAATAGCTAAATTCATTCCAATACACATTCTACTACCTGCACCGAAATGCATTAAATTAGCCTTCATTAATTTATATTCTTCATTACTTGCATTGATCCATCTATCTGGGTTAAACTCATTTGCATTTGGGAATAATTCTGTGTCTCTATGTAAACTCCATGGTTGCATAACAACTGTCGTACCTGCTGGTATCTTACATGGTTGAACGGTTTCATTACCTCTGAAAATCATACCTTTCTTTGGTACAATTCTAGGCTCCTGACCTGGAATTGCCGCATGTACTCTGAATGTTTCTAATAACACCGCCTCCATATATGGAAACTGTTTCTCATTATCAATCCAACTATATTCAAATGGTTTGTAATTATTGGATTCAATTGGTTTACCATTATTCAAATTATTCAATAGTTCTGATTGTATTTTAGATTGAATTTCCGGATATTTGGCTAATTCATAAAATAAATATGATAATGTCGTACCTGTTGTGACATGACCAGCGGCAATATGATCATAAATTTCAGATTTGGTTTTATTTTCAGTGAATCTTGTAGTTTTCTGTACTGGCTTCCCTGATTTCTGATCATAATCGTAATAGATAGTCATTAAAGTCTCATCATTATTACTAATTGTTTCACCAATTCTATCAAATGAGTGTAAGAATTGACGTTCAATCCAATTAGAACATTTATTTGATGCTTCAATGATGTTCTTACTTACTACTAAATTGAACAAACTTGGCATTTGTGTCACCCAAAACCAGGCTGATGATTGAAGTTCAAAATCGTCAATTATCTCTTTACCTTTATTGAATGGATCATTTAATAATGAGTCATAGTTATCTATACCAAATGAAAATGATGTAATTGCATCCATTGCCATATCACGAAATAAACCGAAAGCATCAAGTGGTTTATCGTTATACTTATCAAATACAATCAATGTATCTTCCATCACTTTCATAATTTTAGACATGATATTATCCGAACATATATTAGTTTTGGAGTAAAATTTATGACTCACTTTCCTTGATGCAATATGTTCTTTCTTATCTGTGATTGAAAATGTATTTGGTTCACCATAATTAACAAATTGTGCATAGAAATTACTTTTATCGAAATTCCCAACATAAATATCTTTTTGATATGAAATATCATTTATATCAATTTCATTTGGTCCAATTCTAACAATTGATCCGTAAATTTCATGAAGTTTTTGAACATATCTATTTCTTTCCTCGTTCCATGATTTATATAAGATAAAATACTTTGTTAATGCGCATATCTTTGGTCCTGGGATCTTAGCCAGTGGATGGAAATAGAGTGGGTAAATAATGAAATGATATGCAATAATCAGTAACCCAGCCAAGAAAATATTGGTAAATTTAAATTGTTCATTATTTATATATGATGCAGTAGAATTAGATAGTTCAGAAATCATTTGTCTTTTAGTATGCCTTATATGAACAAATTAGTTGTACTAATAGTAAATAAACAGTCTAAGATTAAATTGGATGAGATGAGATGAGATGAAAAGTTGTAAAGCCATGTATAGGATAAATAAGAGATGAGGTATTACTAATACCCCAAATCGAGAAATGTAAATTTTCAAGAATACTATTATTATTATTATTATTATTATTATTATTATTATTATTATTATTATTATTATTATTATTATTATTATTATTATTATTATTATTACGAAGCGTTAAAAAAAAATTCATTAATTATATATTAGGTCAATAGGTATGTGTCTTTGGAAGTGTAACGGGTATATTATCCCATTCATCTGCAAATCGTTGTAAGTATATCTCCAGATATCGTAAATAATGTAATGTAAAATATTTCGGTTGATTTAATGGCAATGATAAAGGAGATCTTTTCTCTAACCAGAATAAATCATCATCTATTGCATGTTTATAACACGTTATACGCATCATATTATACCATTCAGTGTATGTATATTTATGATTCATATCAAGACACATATCTAAGATAGATTTCCTCAATTCTAATATCAAGATTTGTATACGACTCAATTTATCTAAAACGTAATCATTTTTCTTTTTAAATGTAGTTTGAACTATATTATCCTTTGTAAGTGCACCACCATTATCAGTTCCTTTATTATTCAATGTATACACTCTTTCAAATTTATCAACATCAAAATGTTCATCTAATGATTTAAAATTCTCTGCAAGTATAGTTCTTGATTCTTCTAATTTTTCAGTATCACATTTAACACGTTTACCCTCTCTGAAATAATTAGCTAATTGAACTGCTGCTGTATTGGCCTCAACAAATGGTTTGGCATTGACAAAATCATAATCCCCTAAACTACCAACATCTAATAAAACAGTATACAACATATCAACAGGATGTGAAGCAACTGGTATTTCACCAATAAGATTATCATCTAAATCTTCATCATCAGTAAACACTGATTTCTCAAATAATGTATGTGTATTAATGCTAGTGGTATTCCCCTTACGTCTAGATATTCTAGGTTGATTCCCATCTTCTAAATTATTATCAACTTTAATCATTGAATTCAATCTCAGTAATGATATTTTCTTTTTATCAATTGTTGCAACTTCTCTTCTTTGTAAGAATTTCCCAAAACCATTAAGATATTTATTACTGAGACAAAATTCGACAAAGATTTCAAAAGCTTTAAATTTTTGAATATTTGTAAGTTTATAAAAGACAAAATCACTAGCTGTTGAAACTAAAACAGTCATAACTGGAATTGCAGATAATGCCCAAATACAGAAAAATGTAGTTCCACCTGGAGTAACTGGTGATTGATTACCTTGTCCTAATGTCATAAGATTGAAAAAGCAAAAATAAACACTTAATTTATAAGACCAATTCTCTAATAAGGCAAATGCCAATGCACCACACATTAAAGTAATCATGAAAATTAAAATTGAAGCTGTTAATTCTGATACACCTTGAATTGTGAAGGCCCATCTATGAATATTTCTAATAAGTTTGAAAGAATCTTCATTAGTTGTTTCAACTTCAGTATTACTTTGATGACTTTTATATATTCTTTTACGTAACCTTTCAATTCTATGCCAGTAAAGAGTTGAATCTGTGAAATTGAACATCATATTCCTAATACTATTAATTATCAAACCGAAGATGACTAAACCAATAACTATCCAAATTGAAGTTAAAGTTTGTGCTAATGGATGATCTGTTGGAACAACACCTTGATCTCCAATTGTAACAATTGAATTAATACAATAATAAAAAGATTGACCTAATCTTAAATCTAATACTGATGTGAATACTGCTGCTCCTATAATTAACCAACCACTTAATGCAAATGTTTGAACAATCAAAGTTTCTTGTGTTGAATCAATATTGAAAATTGGTTTATATTTATTCAATAAGAATCCAATATCATTGACAAATAGTAGGAAGAAATTTGTGAAATGTAAAACGACTGTCAGTATTGCGAAATAGAATCCTTCACCAATTATAAATTCTTCATTTTGTTTATTCTTGTAAAACCAAACATGATATCCAGCTATTAATGCAGTTAATATAACACATGCAATCCCCCATCCATAAATTGATATAATTTGACCTTTCGTATATCTAATCTTTTTCCTATAATTTAAAAATAAGAAAATATTTGATACAATTGCAAAAGCACTTGATACCGCATTTATTGAATAACACCATATAGGATCTTTTTCATATTTATGTGAGAGTTTATGAACTTTCCATGGACAAACAATTGCCATTATTGAAAAAACATTGGATAATGGACCAGAACAACTACACAATAATGGGATATATGAAGAACATAAGAACCAAAATAAAAAATGTTTATCACCAGGTTTAACATTCAAATTTTCAATTTGCCAAGCATTGCTATTTGAGAATGTATTATAAAATTGACTTAGTTCATATTCCTGTACTTTTGTAATTGAAGGTACCAAAAAATCTGTTTCTTGTGGTCGTAAACTATGTTTGAGTTTAACTCTTTTATGATGTATCTGTGCACCTAGATTACTATTATTTGAGTTATGATTGAAGGAATTATTGGTATTTACATTATTCAATCGATCTCTTCTATTATGTACCATATCAGATACTTTCTTGATATCAGGTTCTAAATCTTCCAACATTACCATATTTTCCTTAGCATCATCATCAATCAGAGTTTCTTGCAATGTCATATCCAGTTTAGCCTTTGATTTTCTCAAATGTCTGAGCAAATTGAGCTTTTTCCTAAAGTATTTTGTTGTGCCAAGAAAACCATGTCTCTTATCTCTGATTTGAGTGATTGATTTCCCCATACTTTAATCAAAGGAAGGTAGAAGAAAAAAAAAAGAAATAGTATCAGTTGTAGCTATACTGTTACTCCTTGATTGTCAATACACCAATAGAAACACAATTGCATGTACAATCAATAAGAAAAATATAACAATTCCAAAAAAAGAAACAAATAATCATATTCATTCAAATGTAGTTAAAAGTTAAAAAAAAATAATAGGTGAAAGTGAAAAAAAAAGATTTTTTTTTTCTTTTGTTTATTTTCTCTCTCTTTCTCTCTCCACAATTTCACTTTATTTCTTTTCCCTCAGCTGATGAACACTTTCAATTAAGTAGTTGTCTGTTTTTATTCCACTATCATAAGATGACGTATTCACTTGATTGCAGATTTGTTCTTTCATTTTGCTCATCTCCTTGTTCTCTATTCTCTGCTTATATAATTACGTGTGTGTGTGTATCAGAAACATCGTGATGTTTAAAATTAGTTTGAGATTTAATTTCAAATCTCCCTTCCCATATGTTCCATCAAATCGAAATATCTTACTGAAAAATTACACCACTGGAAATGTATCTAAAAATATCACTTCTCAAAGGAAGAAAGTGTTAACTTTCCAAGCGAGTGGAATCTCTGAATCAGATGCAAATAAACAAATAGATGGGAACGAAAGTGAAAGTATCATCCATCCTGCATTTGTTACATCTTCTAATCTAACAACTTATTTGAATCAACCTGTGAAACCCGTAGTTAGCGTTACCAAATGTGAAAATTATAATTTCAATAAAGTATTCTCCATATTAACTTTAAAAGGTTTAGCACCTGTTCAAATCGTATCTGATGAATGTATTAAATTCAATTGGAATCAAAAATATGTATTCATTTTCAAATTTGGAACAATTGTTGCATGGGATGTTGAAGAAAAAGAAGTTATAAATAATATCTTACCAATGTTTCAAAATGCTGAAATGACAAGTTATGATTATCAATCTGAAGATTTAGATTATGTGGAAATCAATCAAGGATCAAATCAAATAAGTGATAAATCTGAAAAATTTATTAATGAACAGATTGAAAAACATACAGAGACTGGATCTTGGGTTGCAAAAGAAACTGAAATT
Organism: Pichia heedii; assembly: GCA_030579495.1. Taxonomy (NCBI): domain Eukaryota; kingdom Fungi; phylum Ascomycota; class Pichiomycetes; order Pichiales; family Pichiaceae; genus Pichia; species Pichia heedii. Next base: position 259,620 of record JAKTRA010000008.1, on the reverse strand, counting down.
ATATGTTTAAATGTTGTAAATAATTCGCAGAAATTATTAGATATGCTGGCATTCTCATATGGTATCTCCAAATCAACTAGACTTGCAGTTTTAGAAGAATCTGTTGAGAAACATATTAATTTAACTAGATCAACAATTGAAAAATTAGCTCAAGGTCAAAAGATTGCTGTTGATCCAAAGGAAACATTGCAATTATCTGGTAGATTGTTACTTTTACGTGGTAAATTGAATTTATATTCAGAACTTGTTGAAACTCCCGATATTTATTGGAGTGAATCACGTCTTGAAAGAATACATAATATAGTATCAGATGCATTGGATATATCGAAAAGAATCAATATTCTCAACAGGAAACTAGATTACTTATCAGAAGAAGCAGATGCGTTGGTAAGTATTATGTCCAAACGTACAGAAGTGAATCTAGAACTTATAATCATTTATTTGATTGTTATTGAAGTATGTTATGAAACCTATCATTTCTACGAACGACTTGGTGGTAAATACAGTATCGAATATTTCAAATCTCTTTTAGAATCTTCATAATCGTCCCCTTCCAACCCTTTTTCTATTCCAATTTATTCTACTTGTATATATAGACTATTGTATACTCTAAATAGATGTATACTTCCCTTGTTGATTGCAATATAAAATAAGTCCATTTTCTAATTTGTTGCCACTCTATACTCTTTTTTGTTCTCTCCGACATTTAAATTCCTCAAATTGTATCGATTTTCGATTTTCGATTTTCGATTTTTTTTTTCTTTTTTTCTTTTTTTGCCTTTTTCTCTTTTTCTCTTTTTCTCTTTGGTTTGTCATGATAATTTAATGGCTGGGAAGAATATATGGACGTTATACATAACCCAACCTGTTTTCTCTGTTTTCTTTTCTTTTCTTGCTTTGTACAGCTTGTATTGTTTGCATCAATTGCATCGTTTGCATCGTTTGTATTTTGCTTATCATCAATTGATCGATTGATTTTCCTTTCTGTGGGTCTATTCCTTTTATAATTGAACTCTCGCTTCTCAATGCAGAACAGACACAGAAATTCATACGTTGAAACATCTTATACAGGAGTAGGAGCTTTCAGTTCGGCACCTGCTCCTCATTCAAATGCTTTAGCAGCTGCTTCTGTTATTGGAAATGCACTGAAGAATAACAACCATAATCCAAATAATCTCAATTTACCTAAATTACAGGCTCCAAGACCACCTCAGAAATTACCAAGATCTTCAAGTGTTACCTCATCTTCTAATTATAGAAACAGTAATGGTTCAATTAGAAATTCTTCCATCTCAGAATCTAGCTATATTCATACAATTAGAAATAATTCAATCAATACTGCAACTGCTCGTCGTATGTCTTTATCGACATTATCAAAGCAAAGATTACAATCTCAGAAAAGTACTCCAAATTTAAAACCTAGAAGATCTGTCTCTGATTTTACAAATTCAATCTCTAACTCAAATTCAAATTCAAATTCAAATTCAAATTCAAGAAATAATTTCTCTTATGTGAGAAATACTAATATTCCTAAAACAATCAAAAAATACGTCCCATCGGCAAATGGTTTAGTTGCTATTGAAGTTCCTAATCCAAAACATCCTGATAATATAGATCCTTCTCATTCAAAGGCTAAATCTTTATCGAGATATTCTGTTGGAAATAATTATAACAATATCAATATAAGAAGATCTTCATCAATTGCTAACAAACCTGTAAATGATCCAACTCTATTGAACTATACAAAAGGAAATAACTCTTCCCTCAATCATCATAATCAAAGAAATATCAAAAGAGAAACGAAAACTTTATCAAATGGTACACAAATTATAAAAACAACAGTTGAAGAATATATCACTGATTCAAACAATGAGGATAATCTAGATGATACATATGAAGAACAATATGATGATTTTGATGATGTGGATGATATCGAGGATAAAGAAGTCGATATGACAATGACTTTAGATGAAATCGATGAAGAAGATGAAAATCCTCCTACCAAAGATATATTTGAAACAACTGAAATTTCTAATAATATTCATGAAAAAATCGTTGATGATGAAACTTATGAAAATGAAGGTAAAAAGATCATTGAAACCAATGAAAAACTTGAATCTAGAGAACGTGAATCTGCTTTCAAATCTGTTGATGAACCAATCAAAGATTCAGTCATTATGGAGGATATCATAAGTCGTGATTTGGCTAGTACTCTCACACCAAGTCTGAATAATTTAAGACATGGAAATATAATCTCCCCTGGTCTCATTACCACTCCAAATCAAACGAATACTAAAAATGATATAAATATTGAATTCAATAATGATGAATTTATTGATATCGATGAAGGTAATGATGAAGATGAAAACAATGATGATGTCAACAACAAGACCGTTGATATTGTAAATCAAAATACTGATGATAATGAAGAAAGTGATTTTGTTAACGATTTACCTGAATCTAAAGATGAGATTGATAATTTCACTGATACTGTTCCTACAGATGTGAAAATATCAAATGAATATAGTGAAGAAGAATATCTAGCAGCACAACATAAATTGGATGAATTAGTTAAACAAAAACAACAAGAAATTCTTGATGGCATGATTAAAAATGGAGAAATTGATGGAAAACTTGAAAATCTGTCAGATTTAGTTGACAGTAATGTTCATATTGATGATGATGCCCATATTGTTGATGATGTTCATATTGTTGATGACAATTTGCATATTATCGATAATGTCCATGTTGTAGATGATAATCCTGATGTCTCTGATGACGTCCATGTTGTTGATGCTGTTGACGATGTTGATATTGTTGATGCTGTTGACGATGTTAATATTGTTGATGCTGTTGATGATGATGCAACTACTAGTGTTTACTCAAATTTCACTAAAGAAAACACTCAATTGAGTCCGATTAAGCCACTGTCCAAGAAAAGTACTTCCAAAAGTATATCAGATGATGGAATCATATTTCATACCTCATCCAATAATACATTATCTAAACCAAGTTCACAATTAGTTGATAATCTCCAAATTCCACATTTTCAAAATGATGGTAATATTGATAATGATAAATTTTACACTCCACCAGCTACACCAATCACTGAACAAGATCAATTCACTGAAAAAGTTGATGTGGATCCAGAAACTGAGAAAAATTTGACATCTCCTGCAAAATCAGAATCTCCTGAATCGTCAATTATACATGACTCTGCTTTATCTACTACACAATCGCTCAATATCTTAAATAGTTCTGGTAAAAAATCAATGGCTCAACATTTGAGATCCACAGTTGCATCAACTGCAACACCATATAATTCTCCATCAGGAAACTTGACTAATGCAAATCAAGATAATCTTCAGTCGAATATAGATAATATCGATGGCAATCAAACAGTATTTATCTCAAACCTACATGATGATATCATTTCTAGAGTGTCTAGTAACAATCAAGATGTTATGAGTGATTTAGAGGAATTAAAACACCTGAAAGTACCAAAGAGGGAGCCATCGATACAAGCGAAAATAGACTTGGCGGAAAAACGTAAAACTATAGATCTCAGTGATAATAGTGGTGATCAACCTCAAACTGAAAATAAAGCCAAAACTAATGAAAGTTTATGTAAAAGAAAATCAGTTTTGAAAAATTCTACAGGTAGTAGATCCTCACTATATCTTCCTCAAAATCAACAAAATAACAACGCATCATCGGCATATTTATCTTTGACAACAGCTCAAAATACTAAACTGAATGCTATGAATTCTGTATCTTCCAGAAATATGAATACTCTTCAAGATCCAAATCATCTACGTTCAAGATCTAGATCTGGTTCCGCTGCTTCAAGTATACAAAATTCTGCCAACAATAATCTATATACCCCATTAGCGGCAGCTGCAACAGCAGCACAAAGACATTCAGTTCAACCGAATGGGTTTAATGGCTTCCATGATGAACAATTTGATAAGAAATACAAGCGTAATTCCATGGCCTATAATAATAAAGGAGGAGAGATTGATGAAGTTGATTTACTATCAAAAGTCGGTACTGTTAAGGCACCTAATCCAAAAGTTGAAGAAGCAAAGAGGAGAATCTTACAAAATAGACCATCATCAAAACGTTCTAAAGAGCTTTATGAATTATCCAAAACCAGACCGCCAATCAAAACTGATGATTTAATTGCATTGAATGATGCCACACACGTTCCACGTAAATCGTCTTTCGAAAAAGAAAGTAGTAAAATAGGTGCTGAGAAAAATATCGGTCAATCAAAGATGACATCTTTGTCACTAAGAGAACTCAGCTCTTATACTTACGAAAATACAGATCATTCTAAACATATTCATCGTGGCTTTAAATCAAGGTTTGCAGATGATAATTCAGACACAGATTTACCTTTACCTCCTATAACTAATCCTGTCAGTTCCCCAGCGTATAAATTTGATGAAACTGTCCATGTACCTAATAATGTAGCTACTGCTGTTGAACCATTACAAAATGAGAAAACAAGATCAGGTTTCAGGTTCAAAATAGGTATTAATAGGAAAAAATCTAAATCTGATTTAATTGTTTCAGCTCCATTGGAAAATAGTAACTTGAATGTCATAAATTCCCAAAATAAAGAAAAGGCCTCTCCAAGGAAACCTTCAGGAATATCAAATCTGAAATTACACTTGCACAATAATGACAATAATAATGAAGCTAACGTTCCCCATAAAGAATCCAAATTTCAAAAGTTTTTCACTGAACCTCATGGACCATCGGGACATAGGAATGTTAGTACGGCATCCAATGTTACAAACTCTTCACAAATTACAGAAACAGGAAATAAGAAAAAGAAAGGTTTTTTCAAAAAAATGTTCGGTGATGAATGAAGTTTAATGGACTATCACAAACTAGAAATTAAACCCAATTTTTTTCCATCAATATTTTATTAATTATTTTTGTATGGTTATTTATACTGTGTTTATTTTTATACTTTTCATCTTTCAACTAAAAAGCGTCTTCGAGTAACTAAGAGAAAGTAGAAATACATAATTCTATTTATTACTAACTAAGTTTTAGACTGTCAACTCCATTTTGAACAACATCAACATCATCATTCATATTATGATCTGCTGGTATAAATTTACCGAAATCATCGTCATCTCCACTAACGACATCATTACTATGCAGTAACCCCTTTTCTTCAGGATTTTCCAGAAAGTTATCAATATCACGATCTTCAAACTTATCGTCCAACGCACCAGACTCCAATGTCCATCCTGTCATTATACTTTCAGCTCCTTTACTATCAACACTTGATCTACCAGTTGCCGTCTGTTTGTTATCAGATAATGCAAATGAACTTGATCCACTTTCCAAACTAGTTGCCGTATCAGCACGTACTCTTGCATCACCCATCTTCCTCTTCACTTCAGTTGCCACTCTTACACCATCTGCCATTACATTATTTACCATTCCTCTGATATTACCTACCATACCACCAAATATAGAGTTGTTCGCATTTCCAGGTGAATCAAGATCGAACGATTTCCAGAACTGATTTTCAAAAAATGAAGAATATGTTTCATTAGCCAAAATTACCATCCTGAACATAGATGGTGTAATGTAAACTGGGTGTGATGGATCAAGTGCTTTATTATGAGATAAACTATGTTGCTTTTTAACATCAAGTTCATCATTGTCCAAATCTATCAAATTTTCATTAGGATCTTCATACGGTTGAGCATATTTGAAGGCAAGTTGTAAGAATGAAGAGTTTGCAGAAAGATATCGAACACTTTGTTTAGCTTTCCACTTATCTTCGTCAAACTCTACTTCATCTGGCAAGGCAATTTCATCATTTTCATCCAGTTCTACACCTTGTTCAATCAATCTTTTCCTTCTTTGAACTATTTTTTCAGCAAGTTGATCCTCCAGTTCCCTATTTGCAATAGTATCAAATATGAGACCCTCTCTCCAAGGTGTTGTTATGAAGATAAGATCTTCGGCCATTTCAAGAACAACCTCCTTGTTAATCCTTCCGGAATTGTCAGTATCATACAATGAGAAAAAATTCGATAATGCATCCATTAAGTCATTGTTTACAATCTTGTCAATACCGACAATCAACGACTCCAAATTCATATCATCACCATCTTCGTTAGACCAATTCTTATATAATCTTTGTAAAAATGAGGTTTGATCTTTAGTATTTCTGTCAATATTAACCCATGGAACAATTTCAGACATAAATTTTTCAAAAGAGTCGAAATCCATGGAAAGATTACCACGGTTTGGTGAGTTGACTTCTTGTAATAGTATTTTGTAGTATCTATCATAAATATTCGATATTTGTTCATTCTTTAGATGTGGGGTCTTAGGTAAGTTCCTAATCTCAGCTTTCTTAACAAATAAATCAATTCCTTTGAAAACTTCATTCTTATATGTGTTTCTGTATCTCATAATCATTTTATCATCAATGAAATGAAATTCATTGAATACCATTTCCCATAGAATATCAAACTTTCTCTTTATTCTGTGATTTCCTGGAGATAGTTCATCTAAACTAGAAAAAAAATCTTTAAAAACGGCAATGCATTCTCCGTCATCTGTACATTCCAATAGTTTTTCAGAATTTATTTTGACAATTGCAAGTGCAACCTGAAATAATGTTTTAGGTCCATTGAAAAAGAAAGAATCTACAACTCTAAAGGCAAAGACTAGTGGCATGGTATTAAGGAAAAATGAAAGAAACCAAGGTAATGAAACAATCGACAGTTGAATATCATACTCAGCAAAATGGTCACCTAAAACCGGTAATGTTTTCTGAACAAGTCCTTCAAACACTTTTTGATCGAGTAGAACACCGTACATTGTTTTAGAATAGTATCCTGGAATGATATTCTCACATAAGATATTTAATGTCCAATAAGCTTGATCTTCTGTCATGAAAATCAATAAAGCTGCAGTAACAATATTCATTGCTTGACAGTAACCGATCTCTGGATTTTTCCATGAATATGCTGTTAAAACTCTTCTTAGTTTATTGATACCTTCTTCTGTTTGGAAAGCTGGATATTCAGGTAATGATCTATTCAAATCTTTCTCAATTTCTTCTATTGCCAATGTATTTTTCCCAATGTTATCGTTCAAAAGTGATTCATACTCCTCCATGTTCTCAAATCTTGAATAGATTGCACCACATGCAGTTTCCCATATTTCACCTCTAAGTCTGTTTGGAATACCTACTAATATCAAACTATTATAAATTTGATTTTGAACCAATTCTAAATTTCTACCATATCTACGGAAATACTCAAACCAACGTTTTAACTTCAATATTTCCTTTTCTTTACTTTCATTTCCAGGAAATTTATATTTCAATCCTAAACCGCCCGCTGGATGGACAGGTATATCAATATGTTTTTCACCTAATTTGGAATTTTTACAATTCTTACTTATCAAATACTCGGAATATAGATTTGATTGGAATTTTTCTAATTTCATAACATTATCCCTATTCAATTTATGTTGATTACCAAAAGTATGCCAGAATTTTTCAGCCTTTGATCGTACGCAATCACACAGTATATCTACAATCATTCCATTCAATGTTAACAATCTAACATGTAGGACTTCTGAGTTAGGAATTTTTTGTACCTTATCAATTGAACTCAAATGGAATATAACTTTATTATAGGAATTATCACTCTGCTTCAAAAGCAAGTAATTTTGTGTTAATGTAATTTTACCTGAAACTCTTATATTTATATTACGAGGAACAGGAAGATAATTTCCTGCATTTTTAATACTATCACTGAAACTGTATAGAACCCGACTTGTTGTGATATAATCTGCATTGATTTCACCCAAAATGTTCTCAGAAGATGGAACATGGAACATTCCTTGCATCAATTGATCAGGCGTTAGATGGTTAGGGTTATTGATTGACTCAATTGCATTTTGAGCCAATGTTGCAACACTTTTAATAAAGTCCATTGATATATTGATAGATCTTGATTGATATTATCTGATATTAACTCTATACAATATAGTATACAGCACTCAACAATCCCTTGAAAACCTCACAAAGGAGACTGTCAATTTGGGGTTTACATAATGCACATGAAAATGTGGTGAGAACTATACAGTGAGACAACCTTTAATATGACGTCGTGGCGCAGCATACATATACTTGTGGCGTAGTGCACCATGATTAATTGCATGTGATACACATTGAAACGTGTCTCTCTCTCTCTTAAATATTATTATTATTGGTACAAAAAATGTTGATACACAGATAATATAGATTCTAGTGATCTAGAAACAGAATCAAGCCGACGTTTCTTCCTCTTCAACAACATTCTCAAGTGGCTGGAATACAGCTGTATCATCAATTACACGTTTTTCCCGTTCAAGAAGATCCGATAAAGTGGCTGATTTCTCTACAGATGGAGACACAGTAATATCAATTTTCGGCCCTAATAAGTCAGTATCATGAAATTTTCCAGATCCATGATGGTGAATATGATTCTGTGTAGGTTCATCTTGACTTTTGGTAAAACTATTCCTTGATCTGTTTCTAATTTTCAATATAGGATTAATTGACGGATTTGATGAAGATCCCTTTGAAGATTTACCAACTCTCAATGTACTTTTGATCAAGTTGTGTGTGTTTTTCAAAACATAGAAAGTCACTTTGTTCTTCACAAGTGCAAAAAACTCCTCATTTGACATAAGTCTATTGACAACATTGATTTTTGGAATTACAACATGAAAATCTGTCAAACTCACAAAACTGTACTTACCGCTACCATTGAAAGTTAATCTTATATCAACTGGATTGATAGTAATATTATGTGCCAAGTAATATTTAGATGATCGTTCCTCCATAGTTTTAACGTAGTTGGACGAACAATTCAAAGACTTCGAAGAATTGGATATGCTTGATAATTGTGGTGGTTTGCTTTCCATAGATGCCACAGATGGTTTTCGAGACATTGTGGTTTTGGAGGAATTGTTAGCAGAGTTTTGTAATAATAGAATAGATGACTTCTTAGGTATCAACTTATGTAAAACTTTAGACATTGTAGATGATGACTTTTCAACAGATTGTGTTGGTACTTCAGAATTTATACTATTCACTTGCGTAAAACTGGAGGAATCGGATGCAATTGAATTCATATCATCAAAGAAAATATCAGAATCACCAGTTTCATATACATTCACATTTTGAATGATTTTACTTCTAGGGAACAAAATGTCTTGTAAAGTTTGACTGAATCTCATATCAAGTTCAACTTTCAGTGGAGCAAATGTGAACACTTTGTCCTGAATAACACTTATACCTCCTACAGGTGAAGCTAATGACCAGTCACCTCTAAACAATGGTTGATCGGAATCTTCTGCTCGTATAACAACAGTTTCGTATAAAGCCTTTGGATGTTTATCAAATATTGCAAAATCATAAACATAAGCAGTATTAATGGATTCGCCTGTTTTAGATTCTGTAAACATATAGTATGAATCAATTGCATTTACTTCAGCAAATGGAATTTTATTATTATCAAATATTTTAACTTTGATTGTTGCTGCCATGATATTCCATTGACAATATTTATGAGAATCATTATACTTCTTTGTCTTTGACATTTGAAGAATATCGACAATAGCATTCAAGTTTAGAAAAATTTTCTCAAGTTCAATATTAATTGCTAGAATATCATCATCACCATCAAAATCATTTGAAAGATTCAGATTAACTATGAATTTTCGACATTCTAGTAGATGTCTTGCTTTCGATTGTAGTTCGGTCAAATCGGTATATAGTTCCGCAAAATTCAAATAATCAGAGTATTTAACATAGTTTTTAACTAAATCCTTGGTTTTCTGAATTTCTGTTTCCTCATGTTTGAACATAAAACTTGCAATATCATACATTACTTCGTATTGTTCAGTATTAACAATGACATTGAAATCTGGAATAATAACCCTTATAGTTTCTTTAGAAATTGATTTGAGGTTCTTCTCATTTTTGGAATAGTGTAATAGATTTGGTATAATATATAAAAGAGCACAAGAAAGTGATTCTATTACAACACATTCATCCAACGATCCTGGGGTATAATACATTTCTATTGGAAGTTTAGGTGGCCAAGAAAATGATTTGGTATTGAATAAACGTAGTTTATTTGTCAAAATACTTTCCCTATCTAGAACATAAACAAAAGCATCTGTTAGAATCAATCCATTCCTTGTTTCCATTGGCATAGTTATTTCAGTTTCCTCAGAAACACTGAAACCTTTAACATGAACATTTCGTAAAACAATTTGATTACTAGTTAATATCATACATTTATGATTGTTTGTTGTAATTGAAATTTGAGGTAAAATCAACTTAACTAAATATGAATCGTCAGTTTTAGCCTCAGAATAACCATTGGTATTGTGTAATTCCTGGTCAAAATCATCCAATAAAAGTCTTGATTTATCAAACTCAAAAACAGGATCACTCTTTAAAAATGACAGATCTGGATTACCGTCAACATGACTCTCAATTGAGTTCCTTAATTGATCAGCAAGATTCAATGCTTGTTGACTCAATGAAAATATCACCAGATCTCTATCTTTAATCATTTCGAGATATCTGAAAACACCAAGTTTTGTGTGGTTTGTCCATTTGATATTTATCGAATAGATACTGAACCTATTTCTATAATTGGAAGTTTGAATTGGTGCTTTTGAAAATCTAGACTTCACTCTTGAAATTGATGAGTTTTTTGATGAAACTCTTGTTAAATTCTTAGACAGTTCATAATCTATTTCCTCTCCTGTCTCGTTGTTATCATTGACAAATTCATCATATTCTGGAAAGATTCCTTCCAAAAATTTCTCCTTCAAAAATTTCAAAATATGTAATCTATGTTCTAACTCGACTAGTTCTGCTTTGAGAGTAGCTATTGTTTTATTCATAAACTGATTTGGTTCTTTTGATTTTTTAGATTCAAAATCTTTAATTTCTGCTTTGTGGAATTCAATCAGGTCCTCAACTTCAGTTATTCTTCCATCAACTAATGATGTAGGAGCATTTGAAAAATTTCTTTTATCTAATTCACATTTATGAGTTGTACTTTCAATAAAATCGAATGGATAATCAAGTTCTACTAAGGATGCTTCTCTCACATAATAAAACCTTGGAGATGATGCTAGTTCATATACTCTCCACTTTGGTTCTTCATCAGGTATTTTTTGAGCTTCTAGTTCGATGAAATCATCATGATCATACCAGCTTCTGTCCATGCAATCTTCACTGTTTGATGAATATGTGTCTGTATCAGAAAATGAGGTACTGGATGATTTATCAATACCAAGTTGTTGGACTAATAACCCTGTTGCGGATGTCTGATTGAACACTGCTGTTAAAATTCTTAAATCAGCATCAATGAAATCAATAACACCTTTATCCATCTTCAAGTGATATTCCTTAGTAACGGAATTTGTTTTTTCATCTAAGACTATGACTTCTCTTCTAGTCTGATGCAGATCCATTGTGAATGATTTCACAAAACATTTCAATCCTGTGAAGGCAACTTTACTGAGACCATGACCACCTGAAGAATGTTGATAAACATGAGTAAGATATAATGGAGATAAATCCACTGAATAACTCAATCCAAAAATACTAGATCCAAATTTAGGTGATTTGATATCACTTACAAATTTATTTTTAAACATTGCTCCCTGTTTGATAGGGAGACCTAAACCAGCCTTAAAACTGTTCCACCAATAGAAAAAATAAAGTAAAGCTATTGGTGTCAAATATAATGAATTGCATGCTGATCCTAATGGAATATGTGGTAAATTTTGACATTTATTATCATCTCTGGAATATACTGAAACAGCCATGTAGATATAATTACTTCTCCATCCTTCATAAGAATCCCAACCAATCTTCTCCTGTTCACTCGCAAATGTATCAGGGTTTCTCAAAGAGATATCATAATGAGGTCGGAATTTACTCGAACGTTCAATTGTACCAAGTTTAGGGTATATTTCACCATTTAAATTTCTTTCGAATGCAAAACCAAGTTTCCATATGATTGGCTTACTTGTAAGCCTTAATAAAACTTTGGCTGTTTGATAATCTCTAACACTACTAATACCATGGAATATATTGACAACATAAGTAGGGTCAAAGATTGGTACACCAATCTCGAAAACTTCACTTTCAACAATCAAAAAGTCTTCTGCCTTACCCGTTTTATTGATAGATAATGTGGCATTACTATCCCATTTGAATGCCAGACCAGCGTTTCTGCCTATCAAACGATATGGTGATTGACTGGACTTGATGAATAAAGCGATACCCTTTTTAAAATGAAATGTGAACTTTGAAGGAACCAATAGTGGAATTTTATCCCAAAATCCAATCTTGGGTGATATATCAAGTGGAGGCTTGGAGAGTAAATCAAAACTATTGAACGCATAACTGATACCTGACTTTAGTGAAGGTGCCCATGAAATACATGACTCTCTGGATGAATCAACATTGAAATCCAGATCTGTGATAAATTTGATGTTTGTCATGGTTCTACCAATATGGAATGCATAAAGATTATCTTTCATTCTTGGATCATTATATTGAGGAACACATGTAACAAAATTATAACGTAGTTCTTCTTTGGTATACATTTGTTCACAAATGACAAGATCCCCATTAACTAAAACTGTTTGTGGTCCATCACCATGATTCCCACCCAATCCAACCAATGGTAATGGGAAATCCTTAATTTGCACCTTCAATTCACTACATGATAATTTCAAATTCATTGGAACTAGAATACCATACTTCATATTTTTTGGGATACCACCTCCAACTTTATGCATAAAATCTGGATAGTTTTCCAAACCAAAGGAAGGTTCACTCAAATCTAGAACAGCATCTAAAACTCTAAAACAAAATAATGGTTGTAAACTTCCCTCAATAACAACAGGGAATTTCTTGATAAATTCCTTACGAACTTTAGGATCGGCCTTCCTGTAACCATGGGTATCTTTGCTTGTTTGCTTGACTCTATTGGATGTTTTCACCCTAGTAATCCATGATTTACTGATATTGGCATAAAGTTTATTTCTTGGAATCTCAATAGATATATGATATTCTCGTTGATAATTTAGCCATGCTTCACAATCATCACTCAGAATTTGTTTGGAAAGTTTAGATCGAATATTTTTACTGTTGGTATATCTATTCATATTTGTACTATTTGAAATTCCTCCTGTAGATAATGATTTATTCATTTCAATAGATTTGACATTTAGAGTTTTTCCTTCCGCTTCATTAGATGCCGTTTTAGGCATTATTGCTGTATCACCATCAAAAGCTAGAACACCAGTATATTTTTCTTTTAAAAGTTTAAGCATATTTTTTTCATACTTTTCGAAATCATTAAGTTTAGCTAACCTGGAAGATTGCTCAATATCAGATAAAATAAGAATTCTTGTTAGTTCTTCTTCAAATGGATCATCATGATTACAATATAAAATTCTTTTACTTCTAATTTTTATTTTTGGAAATCTAAATGGATTTTTAACAATGCTTGGTTTGATAACATCAACTTTAAAATCCTTATCATCCTCCTTAATATACATAATATCATGGAAATTCAATTTGAGTTTTTTAATTGATTTGAAGAATGCTTTCAAATTATCGAATGTTTTGTAAAAGACATACTGGTAAGGTATTTCAATTCTTATATCATCTGTATCAACTAAAAATTTAGAATTTTCTTCATTTACTAGTTCATTAGGTAAGATTTTCACATGGGCATTTGATACAATAAGGATTAATGTCCAGAATTTTGGAACTTGTGGATTCTGGCCATAGATTCGACAAGCTTTGAATCTTATGTTTTGATATTTATTCACTGATGGTAGTTTAGTATATCTAAATGAATCCAATTCGAGTGCTAAAATTACATCTGATGGAAGTTTTAGTTTAATCATCAACAGTGGTAATATAACAAGAAGATTGAGGGGTGTTTTTGACTGTTTTTCAACCTTCACCTTTTTATCTACAGTAACGGTGGATCTAACTTTAATTGATTTGAAAACTGTTAGTACAAAAAATATTGTCCATAATACTTCTACTGACATTGTGATATCAATCAATGGTAAAACAAGTGAAAGCCTGTGATTTGAGTATGTATATTTACTATGGAATTTGGATAAGTTGAATATACTTGAGAATTTCAATTTACGTTTCTCTTGATCATAATCTCTAATAAGAGATAAATTGAAATCTAACAACTTGATATCGGAGATTGGTATATCAACTGTATTATCATGAGTGAATACAAAGTCTTTGAACAAAATTGTAATACCACGTTTATAACTATTAAGAGCTGTTTGATCTTCACCATCCCAATATTTAACTGGATTAGTGAAACAAGCAGTTAGAGTAACTTTATGAATGGTGAACTTAACATTTTGAATCATTCGAGATATGAATGTAGCATCTCTCTTTGAATCATCATCAGAAAGAGTACTGTCATACGATTCATCAATCACATTCGTTTCTGGTGAATCATCAGCTTCTTCATTGATTTCAGTTTCTTTTTCTTGTTTGTTCAATATATTTTGAGAAATAGTTGATAGTTTTTTGAATATTTCGATACTTTCAGCAAGAAATTCAATATGATGAATATAATATGTAATATTTTCAATAACCACACAATCATCATTTAATAAAATAGAACTTGACATATCGAACAGATCTAATATGAAGAATTTATGAACAATGTAATCATCAATTATTAAAAATTGAACATTTCTAACAGCAACGAAAAGTGATCTTGTTGGCATTAGGTAAGTATCGGCATCAAATAGAGATGCAAGATTGTCGTTTTGAGAGGAATCCACCAATACATCGTCTACTAACAGTTGACATTTGACTGTATCATTTAGATGTATTTTAAACATAGTTGTGATGAATTGAGCTCTTAAACGTACTTTACCTGCTAATCTTAGTAGGTTTTCAAAAGAATGATTCTCAGTTATATTTGAATTGTCGATATTTTGGAAGTTATCAGTTTCCTTGTTACCATCAATGCGGTTTCCCTTTGATTTTTCCATCTTTTGAAGATTTTTCAGTTTTTTGAATAATAAGATATCATCAATATGTATGGATCCTGTTGAGTTATTAATTGTGAAGAAATTTTTAGCAAGAGGGGAATCATCATCAATGAAACTTTGAATTACTTCAGTATTTTCGATATTTTTCAGGCAGAAAATTATAGATGGAATATCCCAAATACCGAAAAAGTTAAAGAATTCAACTTGTAGTTTACTTAATTTGAATACATTGGAAGTGATCTTCAATCCTGATACATTTAATGTGACTTTGTATAAACTTGAACTGAGGAAATGTTTATAAGTATTTTTCTTATTCATTGAATAAACTGAGAAAACGTAATTTTTAACAAAGAAATTAGTATCATTAAATTGAATTACACTTTCATCAAAGGCGAAATAGATTTCAAATTTATCAAAATGATCAATGATTCGTTGAACTGTATCATCATAATTAGTATCTGAGTTTGAATTGGATTTAAAATCTTGGTCTAATTTTGTGGTTGGGTTTTCAATTGGGTCTGTTTGAAGTTTGGTTTGTGTATCAACAATTTTCTTCTTTTTAGGTAACAATTCATTCAATAAACTTTTCATTTTATTTACATTTATTGAAATACCATAACCAATACATGATGATACTATATTTGAGAAATGAGAAGTGCATAGAGTGTCAACTGGATTTTGAGCAATAAAAGTCCATTTCAAATCTCTGATAAGTTTATGATGAGAATCATGTAAATTTGATAAACTGAAGTGAATTGAGTTTTTCAATTCTTTAACTTTGGTTAATTTGTTGGTTTGTAAATCACAATTTAAAGAGATTGAAAAAGTTTCTAAATGAAGAGCAGATTTGTTATTAGTTATTGAAAAATCATGTAAAACTATAGTCAGAGGTAATATCCATCTTAGATATTTGAGAGTTTTCAATATTTTTTCAGTTGGTTGGGAATTATTTGAAGTTTCATCCTTTCTACCCTTTCTACATAATTTTTCATTTAGACTTCCCAATGGTTGTGATGGTGGTGATGATGTTGGTGTTGGTATTGGTATTGTAGTGTCTTCAGATATGTTATTACTTTTTGAAGTATCAATTTGAAGTTTATAAACATGAACAACAATCAATCCATCATGATGAGTAGCCTGTAATTTTTTCCTATGTAGATAATAAATTGGACGAATTTGTATTCCAATTGAACCAATTGAGATATCAAACTTAGATAGATTTATATTAACATTGATTAAATGTAACCAAGATATAAAACCTATAGTTACTTTACCCTTGAATAAAAAATGGATAAGTACGTAGATGGCAATATATACAAGTACCAAGTATTTAACGTACTGAAACATGTTTTCTAAGGAATAAGTATTGTATATGATAATATAACAAATAACAAGTAAGAATGTAATCAATTGTGTAGTATATTGATACATTTGAAAACTTGCATTTATATTATCACTATATGAAGGCTGGTGACATCTTATATTATATAATTACGATATATTGAGATGGGAATTGAAATAGTTACCAATTCGAGTATTTTTCTTTTTTCGGGTTTTTTTCTCTATTGTTTCATTGTTTATGTTGGCAGATAAAAGAAGTAGTCATATGCTGATGGAAAGTTATCTATCTTCTTCAAAGATCTTTATTGTGTAGGAGACAGATTATAATTGTACATAAGGGAATTAATTTTATTTTTTTTTTTGGTATTGATACATGATACATAGAACAAAATGCTATAAAAATTACACGTGAAGATAACTGAACAGATAAAACAACAATAGGAGAAGAGAATAGATGTTTTCTTCTATAAGTATTTGAGTAAATTTGAGTAGAGAGATATATTTCAATCTACAATAATACCACTTTCTAGTAAATTATTATGTAGAATTGTTTCTCTAACAACCGCAAAGGCTAGACGGATATTATTTGTATCTGTAGCTTGTGAAACATAGGGCACGAGATTCAAATTCCCTCTATTGAGTTGTTTAAATCTCCAGAGTATATATTTCACTGCTTTGTTGACGTTTGGACCACCAACGTAATCAGGGAAATAGTTTTCTAGAGGAGATTTTGCTAGTTTTTCAATGAAGATATCAATTTTATTCAAACATAATATTATAGCTGTTTTTTTAAACCACATTGAGTTTACAACTGATTCAAATAGATTTAAAGATTCTTCAAGTCTATTTTTATTTGGAGCTTCAAGTAATGTTTGATCATATTCACTCAATGAAACACAGAAGATTATTGCAGTAACATTATCAAAGCAATGGATCCATTTTTTTCTTTCAGAACGTTGACCACCAACATCGAATAAATGAATATCCAGATCATCCATCTGAAATTTTGTATCGAATATTCCTGAAGTTTGCTTTCTAGTACGTATAATATCTGTGGTACTTGGTATATAATCTTGTTTCCTTATACGATTGAAATTTTCAAAGAAATAAAATGCTGAATCTAATATATAAAAATCATATTTTGAATCATTCAATAATTTTTTGACAGTTTCATCGCTTAGTAATTTTTCAATTAAATTTGAAATATTAGAGTCAAGAGGTGAATTAAAATCTTCAACATCTAATGGAACTTCATAATTAGTTAAAAATTCTAATTCATCAGTTGATAAAGTCTTAACTTCTGATGTTAAATCAAATTTTTGTAAAGCTTTAACAATACATTGAGCACATTCTACAACATTTTGGAAAACAAAAGGTTTATATTCTAATCTTTCTGATTCAGAGAAACCATGTTGATGAATTATTTTGATTTGTCTTAAGATTGTAGATTTACCAGATTCTCCTGAACCGAGTAATAAAATTTTAGCCGATCTCTTTGGTTTTGTGGATGTTGAAGTTGATGTGTTATTTTCAGTACTTTTTGCTTTGTTTATAGATGTGGACTTTGTAGAAGGTGTAGTGGTTACAGTAGTTGTAGTGACTGCATTTGAAGTAGTATTCAAAGCATTAGAATCTGTGATAGTAGTATCCATAGCATTGGAGACTTTTTTGTCGATATCGGAGGAAACATTTGCACTGTTTCCTTGTACCTGGGTATTTTGAGAATGTGATTTATTGGGTATTGTGGATTCCACTACAGACTCTTTGGATGAACATAATCCCATTGTGTGAAGAACTCAGTTGAAGAAGATGGAATGATAAAAGAAGTTAAAGAAGAGAAGACAAGAAGACAAGAAGACAAGAAACAAAAACAAAAACGAATAAAAAAGAAAAAGAAAAAGACAATGAAAAAAGACAACGAATTCACAATGGAAAGAAGTAAAAGACGAAATAAAACACAAAATAAAATTGAGACAATAATATGCACCACAAAAAGGGTCTTGTGAAGAAGAAAAGAGAAATCTCCGAATGCGGGTTTCTAAAAAAAGATTCTACCACTATTATATGAGACTAAATTATATGAGACTAATTATATGAGACTATTATTATTAGACTAGTTTTCTCTCCCGACATACGGCTGTTGGATTACTTTCTTTCTTTTTCATTTTTTTAAGTCCGATTCAATCTATCTTTTATTTTTTTTCTTTTTAACTACTATTTATTCAATGATTATCTAATTTATACAGACTTACTTCCAATAAATTCACTCCATCTTTTAACTTCACTTGGTACAACAACTGATTCTTTCTTTAAATCAGCAAGTCTTTGTGGAAGTTTCTCCTTTACACATTCTGCAAATAACATAGCAGTTTGTGGTTCATTAAATAATGGAATACCAAAATCAATAGCATTTCTTCTCATAACATAATCTTCATCTTCAAGATTATCTGCTCTCTCTTGTGCTAAGTTTATAACTGTCTTAATATCATATTTTTGGAAAACTTCACGTAATTCTCTCTTATTCGTTTTTGGGAATTCAATAACTTCAATTTCAGAATTTTTAACATATTTCTTCAAATATTTAGCAACTTCTTCTGTAGTAGTATAATATTTATATCCAATATTGTCTAATCTGCTAGCAACAATTCCTAAATATTCTTTACTTAAATCACCTCCAAATAATATACCTGATGATGGTAATGCTAAATTAAAGTTCATTGTGGCTTGAATTGTAGTCCAATATGCTTCAATCAAATCTTTACCAAAACATGCAATTTCTCCTGTTGATGACATTTCAACTCCTAAAAATGGATCTGCACCTGCTAATCTTGTAAATGAAAATTGTGGTACCTTAGTTGCAACATAATTATATTCTTTAGTCATTAAATCAATTGGTTCTAATGTTGAATCTTTCAATAATGCTCTAGCTGCAATCTCAATAAAATTAGTACCTAAAACTTTAGATACAAATGGGAATGATCTTGATGCTCTAATATTACATTCAATAACTTTTAAATCTGGAATACCAGTTATCTCATTATTTGCTTTAATAATTTGCATATTGAATGGTCCTGTAATTTTCCATGCTAAAGCAACTTTATCTGCAATTTCCTTTAATCTATTCATTATATTTCTATCAAGATGTTGTGGTGGTAAAACTAATGTTGCATCTCCTGAATGAATACCTGCATTTTCAATATGTTCTGAAATCGCATGAACAATAACTTTACCATTACTTGCAACTGCATCAATATCAATTTCTTGTGCACCTTCAATAAATTTAGAAATAACAACTGGATGTTCCTTTGAAACATCTGCTGCATTCATTAATTTACTCTCTAATTCTAATTTAGATCTAATAACTGACATTGCTGCACCTGATAAAACATATGATGGTCTAACTAAAACTGGATATCCAACTTCATCAGCAAAATTTTCAGCTTCTTCAATAGATGTTAATTCTTTCCATTTTGGTTGATCAACATTAATTGAATCTAAAATTGATGAAAATTTATGTCTATCTTCTGCCTTATCAATATCTTCTGGATTAGTACCTAATATATGTGCTCCATTATTTTGTAATTTTAATGCAATATTTTGTGGTAATTGTCCACCAACTGAAACAACTACACCTTCGGAATTTTCTAATTCATAAATATCCATAACTCTTTCAAATGATAATTCTTCAAAATATAATCTATCAACTTCATCAAAATCAGTTGAAACAGTTTCTGGATTATAGTTAATCATAACAGTTTTTTTACCATTTTTCCTTAATGCTCTTGCAGTTGAAACTGCACACCAATCAAATTCAACTGATGATCCAATTCTATAAACTCCTGAACCTAAAACCATTATACCTTCATCATTAAATTGAACATCATGACAACTTGCATTATATGTAGTGTATAAATAATTAGTTGCTGCTGGGAATTCTGCTGCTAATGTATCAATTCTTTTAACAAATGGTGTAATATTAAAACTTTTCCTTAATGCTCTAACTGATAATTCAGCAGATTTAACAGCTAATGCAATTTGTTTATCTGAAAAACCTAATTTTTTAGATTTTAAAATAATTTCACTAGTGAGATTATCAATTGATCCAAGTTTCTCTAATTGCTTTTGCATATTAACAATATTCATTAATTTATGTAAAAACCATTTATCAATTTTAGATAATTCATGAACTTTATCAACAGAATATCCTTCATGTAATAATGCTTGACCAACAGCTAACCATCTTCTATCAGTTGGATTTGATAATGCATCATCTAAATTATCAAATTTATCACCTTGAAATCCAATAAATGATGGATCAACTTGTCTAATTGCCTTTTGGAATGATTCTTCAAAATTTCTACCAATTGCCATAACTTCTCCAACAGATTTCATTGCAGAACCAATATCTCTTTTAACATGTTGAAATTTAGCTAAATCCCATCTTGGAATTTTAGTAACCATATAATCTAATGATGGTTCAAAATTTGCTGATGTCGATTTTGTAACAGGATTTGGTAATTGTGGTAATGTATAACCTAATCCAATTTTAGCTGCAGTATAAGCTAATGGATAACCAGTTGCCTTAGATGCTAATGCAGATGATCTAGATAATCTCGCATTAACTTCAATAACTCTATAATCTAATCCATCTGGTTGTAAAGCATATTGAACATTACATTCACCAACAACACCTAAATGTCTAATAATTTTAATTGCAGCAGATCTTAACATATGATATTCTTCATCTGATAAAGTTTGTGATGGTGCAACAACAATTGAATCACCTGTATGAATACCTAATGGATCAAAATTTTCCATATTACAAACAGTAATACAATTATCACATCTATCTCTAACAACTTCATATTCAACTTCTTTCCAACCTTTTAATGATTTTTCAACTAAAATTTGTGGTGATAATGATAATGATTGTGATGATAAGTTTCTTAATTCTTCTTCATTATTGGCAAAACCTGAACCTAATCCACCTAATGCATATGCTGATCTAACAATAATTGGATAACCAACTTCAGAAGCTGCCTTTAATGCATCATCAACAGTATTAACAGCAATTGATTCAGCAATTGGAATATTAATTTCATTCAATGCTTCAGCAAATAATTCTCTATCTTCTGATGTTTCAAGTGTTTTAATTGGTGTACCTAAAACTTTTATACCATATTTATGTAAAATACCTAATTTCTCTAATTGAACCCCAACATTCAATGCAGTTTGACCACCAAATGTAAGTAAAATTCCATCAGGTCTTTCACGTTCAATAATATATGTTATATACTCTGGTGTAACAGGTAAATAATAAATTTCATCAGCTAATGAATGTGATGTTTGATTAGTTGCAATATTAGGATTAATTAAAATTGATTTTTTATTTTCTTCTTTCAATGCCTTGATTGCTTGCGATCCTGAATAATCAAATTCACCTGCTTGTCCAATAGATAATCCACCTGATCCAATAACTAACACTTTACTAACATCAACTAAATGAATACCATTTTCATCAGTGAATCTTTTCATTATATTAGCACCTTCATATTGATTGGTTGCGTAAAATCTATTAGTTTTCAAATTAATGAAATTCTTAGTCAATTTTCTGACTGGAGAAAATCTGAAAATTTTAGAAACAGTCATCCTTAGTTATTATTGTCTTGTATGTATGAATGGATTCGATCTTTATCTATTATATATATTGATGATAATAATATGGGTTAATAGTAGTATCAATATATTAATATATTTTTTTCGACCTTTTATTCAACTAACAGTGACTGGTATCAAAGGAAACAGAGGAATAAAAAAAAAGATATATAAGTACTAAGAGAAAGAAAAAAGAGATGGAAAACTGACTCATTAAAGTTGAAGAAAAAATTTCAATTTTTTTTTTTTTTTTCAATTGGAAAATTCGAAAATTCACCAATTCACGATAAAAAAAAGAAAGTGGTAAAAAAATCCGCGGTTTCCACTCTTACCTGTATAGGAAAGAGCTGCCCTATTAGGCAATTTCTTGAAGCGCGCTACTGAGAATAATTAAATTTTCCATTCCTTTTCATATTCACTTTCAAAATTTTAATGCATTATCGATGATGACATAATTGAATCACTAACGTATTCATTTCTTGTTTGAGTATAGATGGAGTGTATAATTATATTTTTATTAAATTTTTGTTACTTGACAAACTATGTAAATCTTACAAATAGAATAATTGAATTCCGTTATCTCTATTCAATCTCTCTTCCATCTAACATGAAATGAATCTCTTGCATAGTAAATTCCACCTAATGCTAAATTAGTATTCCATTGATCAACCCATGAACAAAGTGCAGAACATAATGCAATTTCTCTTGGAATCTTAGTTTCATCAACAATCAAATTGAAACCAAAATTACCAGCAGGAACAACTCTACCGATTCTTTCTCTTACTTCAGATTCCTTTTCACCTACATTTTTCACTTTTTCTAAAAATTTACCTTCGGTAGTCCATTGATAAGTATTACCATCAGAAAGTTGAAACATTCTATAAGAATCTAGGGCATCAACTTTATGATTAATTGTATGCCAACCTAATTCAGCAGCCGGTGCATTTGGTGCTCTTATTAATAAAATATTAGATCTTAAACCAGCTCTACATGTTGCAACAGGTTCATCTTCATTATTTGGACCTGTTGCCCTAATCTGTTTGGAATACATTTTATAGGCACCTTTTACAGCTCTCGATCTACTAAACCAGAAGAGTGATTCTTTTTGGGATGTTGGACCCATTGGAGATGATCCCTCAGTTTTAGTATCATAGACATCCCAAATCTTCGATCCTGTACCAAATCTTTTCCTATAAGCATATTCGGAGCATTTGGATTCATCCAAATCTATGTAATGAGGAATATATCTACTTGAACGACGATGTGGTGATAAAAGGATAGATTTAGCAATGATTAAAGGTCTCATAACAGGTCTCATTAAAAGTTCGACAGGCATTTTTTAAGTTTAAAAGAAGAAAAAAAAATTAGTGATAATAGTAGAAATTTATGAAAGGTTTATGGATTACAGTAGCAATGACAATATACAGTAACTGTTTGGTTGAATTGTATAATAAAGTAAAGTAAATATTCAATTAAACGAAATAGAAAAGAGCATAGTAGAGAAGAAGAATGGAATAAGAAAGAAGCAACAGCTGAATTGCCCATTCCAACTATAAAGTATTTATTTATCTTTCACAATCAGACGAAGAAAAAAAGGGACCAGCCACCAGCGATTAAAACGATTAAAATTCATCTTTCGTGTTTTCTCTCAATTTTTTTTTCTTTTTCTTTTTAAAAGTACATATCTCCATCTTATTAGAAGAATCTATTTGTTGATGGATTGTATAACCATCTTCTTTCTGGTATATCTCTCCTCTTCTTTCCTTCGTAACAAGTATACACTCTATCTTTTGCTTCTACTACCTATATACGACCACAATGGCCAACACAGATAACACTGAACAGGCCAATAACACATTCAACAAATCCAAACTGGGGGATGTTACAGATTTACAGGATTATTACGATGCTTTGAACGACCTGGAGAAACAGAATAAATATATACAGGGAGGTATCACTGGCGTAATAGATTCAAATGGTAATGATATGAATTTAGGAAAAGATCGATGGCCCACATTATATGAGATTTTGAATAAAAAGACACAATCTCCATTGGATCTATGGTCTTTCTACGTATTTATGAGAGATGAAGAAAATGCAATCGATTATCTGGATTTTTGGATTGATACAGTTCAACATATCAATTTTTGTAAAGTTTATATCAAATCATTGAGAGATTCTCTTGTTGCAAATTCAAGAATACGACAAGCTGACAGAGTAACTGATACATTGAATAATACAAATGAAACTAAAATTCCAATTACTGATAATATTAAACCTCCACAGGCAAGTTTCAATATGGATGAATATCACAACAATAGTAACAATATTGATACATCTAATAGAAATTCACAAAACAGTAGCAGAAATTCCCGATCGTCATCTCAATTGTTAGATCTATTGATGAAAAATGATATGTTTGAAAGTGAAGATCCTCATAGATTATCCATCTTTTTAAGAGGTGAAACGGCTATAAGAACTAGTGATCCTTTAGTTAATGCCAAACTAGATGAATTAAAAAGGAGATCACAAAGTTTTGTGGTCAATAACAGTAATAATGTTAATAATAGTACTTTTATTATAAATGATGGACAAGAAGTAAGTAGTAATGACGTTAACTTGAGAACATCTCGAATAAATCCAGAAATGGTTGAAGCTTTCATTCAATATGATATAGATGAAAAGAAGAGAGATTTCAGTAAATCACATTTAATTGGAAGAACGGAATTGAGGAAATCAAGTAGAAATATATTGCATACTTATTTTCTAGATAATTCAGAGAAAAAGCTTGAATTACCTCCTTCAATAATTGAAAAAGTTAAATATGCACTTGAAAATGAAGGTAGAGATGATCCTGAAGTTTTCGATGAGGCAAGAGAATTTGTCTTTAAATCAATGGAATTTGATGCATATCCTAACTTTCTCAAAAATAATGCTTTAAAAAATGTTACAAGGAAGTCTTCAATAATAAGATTGCTATTATCAATGATTAGTGGATTGGCAGCATTTTGGGCTGGTTATACATTGATTTTCATGAACTATCAACCAAAACCGACAAGAGCAGTAGTTGTCATTCCTTTCTTCTTCATGTCATACTTTTTCTTTTCTGCATTTTATAGAATTGATCCATTTCTATGTTTTGCAGGTTATAGTGAAAGTATGGCTACATATGGTGGTGTTATCAAATTACGTGAAAAATACGTCAAAAATATACTACAAAAAAGATCAATATTTGTTCTGGCAATATTATGTGCTGTAGCAGCCGCTTTCAGTATAATATTTGCATTGGTTCCAGGTTATAGACTTCAACATTCTTAACTTATTCTAATAATTTATGGTTCAATATTTCAGTTCGTCATTTTAATTCTTTCTCTGATTTCTTTTTTCAAAAAAAAATATTTTTCTTTTCATTTCTTTTGCTCTCGTTATATTTTATATCCTTTGTACATTACTATCTTTTAGATGTTTCTTTGTTAACCTATATAGAAAATCGTTATCCTTCCCCCTTCCCCCTCCCATTCAAGGTACAATTATAGATAAAGATACATGAACGGAGAAGGAAAAAAAAGGTTCCGTCATTTTCCTCGGAATTTCTGCATCGCCAAATGATTTTTCAAAGTTTCGAAATTGATAAAATTTCAATTTTTCTCCATCCAAGTTAAACATTCTCTATCTAATACCAATTCATATCCCATTTCTTAAACCAGTCCTATATTCTGTAGCTAGTAGAAATATGCGTGGAGGACATTTGAATGGGAAATATTCACCTGCTCAAGGTGGTAGTGGAAGTTCTTTCAGAGGTGGTAGAAATAGTGGGTATTATCATGAAGAATATTATAGTTCATCACCTTCAAGAGGTGGGGGACGAGGAGGTAGAGGTGGTGGGAATTGGTCAGTTCGTGGTGGTAGAAATAGTGCATCAAATGGATATTACAGTAGTCCTGTTGCATATTCAAATCATCCATCTGAACCACCTTCTTCAGGTATTGATAACACCACTAATGAATTCAATAAAACTGTTGATCATGAAGGTAATTATAGTTCAACTGAATTCAATACTCCGGGTATGATGAATACATCAAAACATGACGTTAATGGAACTTATAGTCCAATAGATAATGATCCATATTGGAGTGGTTATGGAAGAGGTGGATATTATTCATCAAGATTTACACCTCGAGGTCGTGGTAGAGGACGTGGTAGAGGTGGTCCATGGGGCTCTTCAGGTCGAGATAGTCACTATTATCAAATGAATAATAAGATCAATAATGGTCCTGGAGGTGCAAATACAAGTGCTGGTGTCGGTGCTGGTACCGGTAGTTATAACCATAATAGTTATTATCACAATGAACCAAAATCAGGAAATGATTCTGTTTTATCAAATAATTCATACTATGGACAAACTGCGAATGAAGGTTTCAACCCATCAATTGGTGGATATCCAAATCTAACATTGAAAAATGCCAATACTGCTAATTTCT
Source organism: Pichia heedii (assembly GCA_030579495.1). NCBI lineage: Eukaryota > Fungi > Ascomycota > Pichiomycetes > Pichiales > Pichiaceae > Pichia > Pichia heedii. The sequence goes on along the minus strand of JAKTRA010000008.1, from coordinate 233,023 downwards.
CATCAAAATCCTTGGAATCACCAGTAAATACCTCTGAAGAAACGTCTAAAAAAGAAGAATTAGAAAAAATGAAAATTGAAGAGGAAAAACAGAGACAAGAACGACAACGTCAAAGAGAGATTGAATTTCGTGAAAAGCATTGGATCAGTAGAATACAAGCAGAAGGTGATGTGAAGAAATCACTCGTTAAACATTTCGATAATTTAGATGAAGTTAATTCCAATTTATTGAATATTGATTCTAAGAAATTTGCCGTGGAAATTGAAGTTAATAGACTTGCACGTATACTTAAAGCAGAAGAAGATCGTGTACGAATTGCTGAAGAAAAACTTGAAGTTTTGGATTTATCCATTGATGTTTAATAAATCATTTGTTTACATAATTTGTATATTAAAGGAACAGTATTGTAATAGTAGAATAAAATAAAATAATATAAAATAAAATAAAATAAATTCGAATATAATGAAAATGAAAATAATTCAACCCCATCAACTTAGCGACTGACTTCATCCATTGAACTTTTATGTTGAACACTCTTATTCTTCATATCCCCCATTTTTTTTAATCTTGTATAATTACAATAAGAATGTCGTTAGCTACATCATTATTAAACTATGATTGTAATCTAGTCAATATCCTTTTATGGATTGCATTGACTGTTGGAATTGTTAAAGTTCTAAGATGTGTTTTATCCCTTGTTACCATTCTTTTAGAATCTTATGTATTACCAGGTGTTGATTTTGGGAAATATGGTGCAAATAAAGGTAATTGGGCAGTTATTACAGGTGCATCCGATGGTATTGGTAAAGAATATTCATTACAACTTGCTAAGAAAGGTTTTAATATTGTATTGGTTTCAAGAACTCAATCTAAATTGGAAATTGTGGCTAAGGAAATTGAATCCAAGTATAAGAAGCAAACTAAAATTATTGCATTTGATGCATCCACCGATGCTCCAGAGAACTATGAAAAACTTTCTAACTCTCTAGACGGTTTACCTATCACCGTTTTGATTAATAATGTTGGACAATCTCATTCAATTCCAGTTTCATTTCTTGATACATCAGATGAAGAAATGTCTCAAATTATTACTTTAAACAATATTGTTACATTGAAAATTACCAAGATTGTTGCTCCATTGATTGAATCTACCATCAAAGGTAAGAAAAATGTCAGTGGTTTGATCTTAACTATGGGATCATTTGCAGGTTTAGTTCCAACTCCATATTTAGGTGTTTATTCTGGTTCCAAGGCATTTTTACAAAATTGGTCAGCATCTCTTGCAGGTGAATTGAAATCAAAAAACATTGATGTTGAATTAGTTATTTCTTACTTAGTTACATCAGCAATGTCTAAAATTAAGAGATCATCATTTACAATTCCAAATCCGAAACAATTTGTTGCATCAACTTTGAAAAATGTTGGTAGACGTGTTGGTGCTCAAGAAAGATTTGCTACAATTACACCATATCCATCTCATGCATTGATGCATTGGGCAATCGAAACTTTTATCGGTGTCTATTCTAAATTAGTCAATAAGGTTAATCTGGATATGCACAAAAGTATCAGAGCAAGAGCATTGAAAAGAGCTGCACGTTTAGAAGCAGAGAAAAAGCAATTATAGATATCTTGAAATAGGTTATATCACATAAATATTCTATATAATCTACGCCAGTTGCTAATAGTTGTGTAATTCCTGAACTCTACTACTGTATCTAGAAGTTATCTTGTCTTGTGTTGTGTGACACGACACAAAACCTCATTTAAAAATTTCATTTTCGCAATTTTTTTGTTTTTTTTTTTCTTGTTTTCTTTTTCTCTTTTTTTCTCTTTTTTCTAGAACTTTGCATGTTCTTTGAGATTGATTTGTTTTCATTTCGTAACATTGAAGACCGTTTTTTTTTTTTCTTTTTTCTTTTTTTGTTCAGCAATTTCTTCCGTTTAACAGGTGTAGGTTTTGTATAAATACAACTAATAAATAAAGAATCAAAAGGAAAAAGGAAAAAAAATGGAAGTAAATGATTTTGATAAACTAGAGAAGATTGGAGAAGGTACCTATGGTGTTGTCTATAAAGCAATTGATACCAAGCATAACAATAGAATAGTAGCACTGAAGAAAATCAGATTAGAATCTGAAGATGAAGGAATTCCATCCACTACCATTAGAGAAATATCATTACTTAAGGAATTAAGAGATAATAATATTGTTGCTCTTTTCGATATTGTTCATTCAAATTCAAATAAAATCTATCTTGTTTTCGAATTTCTTGATATGGATCTGAAGAAATATATGGAATCAATTCCTGAAGGACAAGGTATGAGTAAAAATATGGTGAAAAAGTTTATGATTCAATTGGTTAAAGGTATTTACTATTGTCATTCACATCGTGTTTTGCACAGAGATTTAAAACCACAGAATTTATTAATTGATAAAGAAGGTAGTTTGAAAGTTGCAGATTTTGGTTTAGCTAGAGCTTTTGGAGTCCCATTGAGAGCATATACACATGAAGTTGTCACCTTATGGTATCGAGCACCAGAAATTTTACTAGGTGGGAAACAATATTCAACTGGTGTTGATATGTGGTCAATTGGATGTATATTTGCAGAAATGGCACAACGTAAACCATTATTTTCAGGTGATTCAGAGATTGATCAAATCTTTAAGATTTTCAAAGTTCTAGGTACACCAACCAAGGAAGTTTGGCCAGAATTAGAATATATGAGTGATTATAAAGAAACATTTCCGAAATGGAAAAAGCAAAATTTAGCAAACATTGTTACTAAATTAGATGCTCCTGGTATTAATTTACTTCAACAATTACTGGCCTATGATCCTGCAATAAGAATAAGTGCAAAGAGAGCATTGAAACATGAGTATTTTAATGTTGATAATGAGAATCAAAGTCAAATGGAATATTCTCAACCTTCAAATATGCAAGTTGATTCATCAACCTTTTTTGCATGAACTTGCTATTTTCTTCTTTTTATAGATGGAGCTATTTATATATCTATTCTTCTCATTCCTTTATGATGCATTTCTTTTCTATTTATTGAAAGCTTTTTTTGACTTTGTACTTTTTCTTTTTCTTTTTCTTCAACTTAAATTCAGTGTTTATTTATATACTTGTGTATATTTTGCGTGTACTCGAACCGTATTAGATTAATATAAAAGAAGAGACATTATAGATTTTAACATCATATAAAGAATTATTATCACAAAATAAAATATTTTACTATAATATATTTTGAAAGCAAGATATAAATTGTTTTATTTTTAGCAACTGATTGTCTATTTTGTACTATGGTAGATATTTCTGAGACGCTTACAAAAGCGTAAGTGCACGAGTAGCTCAGTGGTAGAGCAGCAGATTGCAAATCTGTTGGTCGCTGGTTCAAACCCGGCCTCGGGCTCTTTAGTTTGATTTTTTTTCTATTACCATTCTCATAATAGAAAAATCTGTTGTGTGTTTTTTGAATATCGCAACATCACGTGAAATTGCAACAATAATATTTTATTATGAATATGTGTATTCATCATTTTGCCACCTTGCACATATTATATTTTCAGATTTAAAGAGTATATATAAATGAATTGTACAATTGTTCTTCTTTTTTTTCTGTTTCTTCTTTTCCTTCTTCTTTTGCTTCATTTAATTTTACCGTTTATTTTACTTCTTCCATATCTAGACAACTCAATTAATTAAAGTATGTTTGCAAGATCAATTATTAGAAGTTCTGCTTTTAAGGCACCAGTTAGAAGATTCGTTTCATTTGATGCTGCTTCTCAACCAAGAATTAGAATTGGTTCAGTTGCTCCAAATTTCAAAGCTCCAACTACAGTGGGTGAAATTGATTTCCATGAATATTTAGGTAACTCATGGGGTGTTTTATTCTCTCATCCAGCTGATTTCACTCCTGTTTGTACAACTGAATTAGGTGCTTTTGCTCAATTAAAACCAGAATTCGATTCAAGAAATGTTAAACTGATTGGTTTATCTGCAGAAGGTATTCCATCTCACAAAGAATGGATTAAAGATATTGAAGAAGTTGTTTTAGGTGGTAAGAAATTTACTTTCCCAATCATTGGTGATGAAACTAAAGAAGTTGCATTCAAATATGATATGGTTGATGAAGCTGGATTCAAGAATTTACAATCTGGTGCTCCAATTGCAACTATTAGATCTGTTTTCATTATTGATCCAAAGAAAACCGTTAGATTGATCTTAACTTATCCAGCTTCAGTCGGTAGAAATACTAACGAAGTTTTGAGAGTTATCGATGCTTTACAAAAGGGTGATGCTAAAGGTGTCGTTACTGGTGTAAACTGGCAAGCTGGTGATGATGTTATTATCCCACCTTCTGTTTCTAACGAAGCTGCAAAGGATAAATTTGGTTCCTTCAAAGAAGTTAAACCTTACTTAAGATTCACCAAGGCTTAATTGAGTTAATTGCTTTTGCTATATATTTATCACTGATATATAGTTAAATATATTTATTTATAATACTTTTATTAATATTAAGTTTACAATAAGTAATCCAATTCCATATGAAGATATAACTGATCTTCATATACAAAGATACTCTGCTATAGCTACCTCTTCTCCCAAATTCTTCTATTTGCGCTCTTTCTGTGGCCATCACATTTAAGTCTCAGGGAAAAACAGAAAAAATGTAAATTGTATAATCGATTTTCAATATTTTGCTATTTCATTCTCTTTTCAAACTTTATTTGTCTCAAGATATTGTTTACCTTAAGGGCTAGTCTACTTACTATTCTTTTGAGATAGATATAAGAAATATTGAAATTTCATAGAATATGGTGAATAAGAAAGAAAATACTATATTACCTAAACAGGAATCAAACAACATATCTAAGGTTGAAATAGCATCATTGAACAAAACTCAGAATCTGATTCCTATTTCTATTTCAGTATCTGATAATGATAAGTCTAGTATAGATAAATCCAATACAAGTAAGAGGAAGACTTCTCAAGGTAATAGATCTGCACCGAAGAAGAAGAGAAAATCTACCACAGTTGCTGAGAAATCATCAAATAATGATGAGGAATCAAATGTTGATGAAGATTATGAAGATGATCATAAACAGAGCAATCACAAATCAAATTCTGCGGCTGGTCATCGTCCAGTAACATCATGCACACATTGTCGACAGCATAAAATCAAATGTAATGCATCTGAAAAATTCCCTGATTCATGTTCACGTTGTCAAAGGATGGGATTAAAATGTGAAATTGATCCACAATTTCGTCCAAAGAAAGGTTCACAAATTCAATCATTAAGAAATGATGTCGATGAACTACGATCGAAAATTGAATTCCTTACTAGAAATGAAAATTTAATAACTAAAGTTCTACAGAGTACAAATTCACTACAATCTTCTAATCTTTCTTCACTTACTGATAATAGTAACAATAATAATAATAATAACAACAACAAGAACAGCAACAATATTGATAATACCACAAACAATACCGTTAATGATAGCAATAGCAATAGAACTAATTCAAATGATAATCTTAAGGATGCTCACCACTCAAACTCACCTTCACTGATTGCCAAGACGTCATTGAAAAAGGAACCAATTTTATTGAGTTTGGATTCTAGATCTGACTCTACTCAATTAGACATCACAAATACTCAAAATCCTGTTGAAAATCAGTTCAAGTCAAATGAAATGAATAATGATACTAATAATGAAAAAAATAACAACAGTAAAGCAGGTCTCAATAAGGATTTTAATATCAATGATAATAGAAATATCAATGAGCAACGATTACCTAATAACTTGAACAATGCAACACAATTAATGACACCTGTAAATACCAAACCACTATCACAAGACACTTTCTCCTCGAATACTAAAATTTCAGAGTTTATTCTAGGTGATGTTAAAATTACATTTGAAAAGGCCCAAACACTACATAAAAGATTTGTTGACAATTACTTGCCGTACTTACCAATTTTGGTTTCTAATGATCCAGTGGAATTATACCAACAGAGTCAACTATTATTTTGGACAGTTATGCTGACAGCATGTTTATCCGATCCTGAACCTTCATTATATAATCTATTCGCCTCATTAATCAAACAACTAGCAATTGAAACATGTTGGATCAGAACACCAAGATCCACTCATATAGTGCAAAGTTTATTGATTTTGAGTACATGGCCTCTACCGAACCAAAAAGTGTTAGATGACTGTTCGTACAGATTTATTGGATTAGCTAAAAGTCTCTCACTTCAGTTGGGTTTACATAGAGGTAAATTTATGACTGAATTTACAAGAACTCAAGTTGCATTACCTGATGCTGAAAAATGGAGAAGTAGGACATGGTTAGCAGTTTTTTTCTGTGAACAATTTTGGTCATCAAATTTAGGTTTACCACCGAGTTTACAAACTGACTATTTAATTGAAAGTGCTAGAGTTGATACATCATTACCGAAAAATTTCAGATGTTTGATTTCACTATCAATATTTCAAGCAAAATTGGTCAATGTAATGGGTTCAAATGTTTCGGGACCTGACGGTTTAATGGAGCCTTCAAATCGTTCAATTCCGTTACATATCATGGAACGAGAATTAGAAAGGTTAGCATTCAAACTACAAATTGATGATTTAGTCATTGAAATATATTATCTGTATGTCAAATTGATGATTTGCTTATTTTCATTTTTACCAGACACTCCAACTGAAGATCAGATTAAATTCGTCACAATTGCTTATAATTCTGCAACTAGAATTGTTACAATTATATCAAAACTACTCGAAAAGAAACAATTGACTGAATATCCAATTTATGTACGTCATTCAGTGACGACTGCTGCATTTATTCTATTCAGACTTCATCTTACACCATATTTATTACCTAAATATATCAACTCTTCTAGACAATCGATTGTTACGGTACATAGATTGTTCAGGAATATGTTAGCAGCTTGGAAAGATGTTGAAAATGATATTTCACGTACGGCCACAGTTTTAGAGAAATTGAATATTGTCATTATAACACATCCCGAACTATTTACTGAAACCAAAGGAATTATTGTACGTATGAGATCACATTTGACGGGCTCATTATTCTACGATCTAGTTTGGAATATTCATGAATCCCGTCGACGTACTATTGAAGAAGCTAAAAATAATGTAAGCAATAACAATAACAGTAATAACAATTTCAAAATGGCTAAAAAGGCAAGGAATGCATTACCATTACCATTTTATAATCAAATTACGAAGGATGATTTCACTGCAATAACAACGACTACCCCAAATGGTACAACTATAACTACATTAGTTCCAACTGATCAAGCGATTATCAATGCAAAAGTATCAGCATTCAAGGCAGGATTGTCGAAACCAACAGAAATTAATGGTATTCCATTATACATGCTAGCATCTACGGGATCACTAACCACGAAACCTGAAAACAAGGACAAATATAATTCAAATAACCCTTTGAATAAAAAGATCAACAAACCAGTCAATAAGACCATCAATTCAAGTACCACAACGACCAATACACGGAAGAAGAATGCTGGATCGATAAATGAAACCAAAGATTATGTTCCGCCACCATTATTTGCTACAGCAACTAGTTCAAATACCAATGTTGATTCTACTTCCAATATCAGTTCCAATACTGGTAATTTTGATGGTAAAGGTAAAAATAGAGTAAAGAGCGGAGTTTCATTTGACGGTATTATTGATAACAATTTATCAGTTGATAATTTGAATAATTCTAGTAATGTGAATAATATTAATAGTTCAAATAATATAAATGATATCAATAATTTGGGTACTATCAATGAAATCAAGGATATTCTCAATGACGACAAAAGTTTCAATAATGCATTCAAATCTGATGACACCAATCTTCCATCCAATAACCCATTGATGAAGAATGGGAATGAATTGACAACACCGATTAGTATCAATGGATTGGATAAATTTTTCCAATCTCCGGTGAGTATAACAAGTAACGAAGTTGATAAAATGGTTGATAATAATCATCTAATTAACAATATCACCACTACCACATCCACTAGTCAGAGTCCAACAGAGTCCGATTTATTGGATGAAATGTTCATTGATTCTATCTTTCAACAAAACTCGAATAAACTAGGAGAAGAGGATAATGATGATTTACTCGGATGGTTTGATATGAATATGGCACCAGAATTTTGAAAAAAAAGAAGGAAAGAAAAGATTGATATTTTATTTTTATAAAAATTAAAACAATTGAAGGAGAATTTCCTTTGATAAAAGTGAAGAAGAAACAAGACGACGATATAAAAGAAGTAAAATGTGATTTTTATAAATGCATAATGCATAGAGGTAAATATTGAAAGAATAATATCAATCATCTTCAACATTCTCTGAATCATCTGAAGGATCCATGATACCACCTTGACCAATTGCAAATATACAATCAGTTTCAGCAAGACAGGGGGAATCATAAATTTTACAGATTCTATTTGCACCTTTACCCTTTTTAAAATATAATCTAGTTGTTGAAGAATGAGCAATAATGTTACCACCGATTGGCTTTTTAGGATCAGGATTGAATAATGCACCACCGTCAACTTGAGCAACGACTTGATTAGTGATAACTACGGCGATACCGAATTCATCAGCCAATCTTTGTAAAGTACGCATGAATTTAGCAACATGCATTTGTCTTGCACTTAATTCACCTCTACCTGAATAATCTGTTCTATATAAAGCCATAATTGAATCAACTATTAAAAGTGAGAATCTACTTTGAGCCATCATTTGAGCTGCTTGATTAAGTAATTGTAATTGATGATCTGCATTATAAGCTCTAGCATAAGCAATATTTTCCATGGCTTCATTTTCATTCAACCCAAATCTACGAGCAATTGGAACTATACGAATTGGTCTAAACGTTGATTCAGTGTCAATAAATAAACATTTACCTTCGCCACCACCCATTTCGACAGGTAATTGAGCAGTAACTGCTAATGTATGACATAGTTGTGATTTACCAGTACGGAATTCTCCGAAAATTTCAGTAATTGCACCAGTTTCTATACCACCACCAAGTAAAGTATCCAATTGTTTTGAACCAGTTGTCAAAGTTATCAACTCTGAACGACGTTGATGAAATTCTGTTGCCGTTGTGAATCCTAATGGAACTATTTTACTTGCCTCTGAAATTAATTTATCTGCTTTTAAATCAGAAATACCTTTGATTGTTGTTAAGATTTTCTTTGGAGTATATGCAATTGATTCAACTGTACATAAACCTGCTTCTTGTAATTTTTCAATATCTTTTTTAGAAATACCATTACCTACGAGAACATCCACCGGAGATGGACCAATTTGACCATCATCTTCATATTCTTCTATTACGTTATTATCATTACTATTATAATAATCGTTACCATTACTTGTTGAAGTAGCATTAGTTGTATTATTATTATTATTAGTGTTATCGTTTGATATATTTGACGCGTCAGTGAGTGCTGTTTCATCTATTACATTCAAATGTGAGTGAGAGTTTGCATCTAGATTTGAGACATCATTATTTTGAGAGTCGACAGATAAATCGATAGCTTCTTGTGTCATTGTTATACCTTCCAAATACGTGGAAACAAGCAAGATCAAATGAAACTAGATGATATGTGATAATACGTGAAAAGGCGAATTTTGATTTGATTTGAGATGTGAAAAAAAAATACATTTTTTTTCTTTGAATTGATTCTCCGAGAGTGGCGTAGTGTGTGTGGCGCAGATAGATAGATATCACAGTGAGGGCAAAAAAAAAAATAGGAAACATGAAGAAACATGAAGAACATGAAGAACATGTAATAATGTATAGAAGGTATATGAATATTTATTTTCTTTAACTTTTCTTCTTCTTTTTTTCCGGGTTCAATCGAGTAATAGAACATGTCAGATCCTTCTTCTATTAATGGAGGTACAGCAGTGGCGATGGTTGGTAAAGATTGTATTGCCATTGCATCAGATATGCGTTTAGGGTCACAATCATTAGGAGTTTCCAACAATTTTGAGAAAATATTCAATTATGATAATGTATTCTTTGCATTAACAGGTTTAGCATCTGATGTAACGACTGTTAGTGAGAATTTCAGAATGAAGACTAATATGTATAAAATGCGTGAAGAGAGGATTATGGAACCTGAGACATTTGCTAATTTAGTAAGTTCATCATTATATGAGAGGAGATTTGGACCATGGTTTGTTGGTCCAATAGTAGCAGGTATTAATTCTAAAACTGGTGTTCCATTTATATGTGGATTTGATTCAATTGGTTGTATTGATTTTGCGAAAGATTTCATTGTTGCAGGTACTGCATCAGATCAATTATTTGGTATTTGTGAAGCATTATATGAACCAAATATGGAACCTGAAGATTTATTTGAATGTATATCGCAATCATTACTTAATGCAGCAGATAGAGATGCATTATCTGGTTGGGGGGCTGTCGTTTATATAGTTACCAAGGAAAAAGTTATTAAACGTTATTTGAAATCTAGACAAGATTGATTTTGTTCAAAATTGGTAGGTAGATTGATAAATAGATAGATATAGATGAATCGATATATATATATATATAAGTAGTATAAAAAAAAAGGAATATCTAAATCTAAATATCTAAAATATTTAAATAATATATACATGAATAATATGAGCTTTGTGGATTGAATTATTTCTTATCATCAGATTGTGAATTTTGACTTTTATTCTTTAATTCTACTTCAAGTACTTTTTTCAAATATCCACCTTCACCCCATTCTTCTTCTTCTCTCTTTTTCCTATTTTCTTCTAATACTTTATTCTTTTCACGTCTTTTCAATATATTTTCACGATCATTTGCAAGTCTATTCTCATGCAAACAATTAGATAGTTGAATTTTAATATCACTACATTTACCTAAAACTGTTTCGAAAAATGGAGATTTGTGACATTCTTCAAGAGCATCAATCAAATCTTCACAGTTTTGGAATCTATCACGATCAAGGATTGGATGCATGGTATTTATACTCTAGTTGTGGAATATGAATTATTTGACAGGTGTGTAGGATAGAAAAAGGTCATTTTATTGAATGAAAATGAGAAAAATGAGAAAAAATGAGAAAAAAAAGAAGAAGAAATTGAGAAAAGTGCGATTTTGTTTCGGAGCATAAGCTTTGATATTATAGAGAAAGAGAGATACTTCTATATCGATGAATATCATGAATTTATTGTTTCCTTTTATATATAAGAACACTCGTATTTTTTATTATTATCCTATCAGAAATCATCCAAATAATTGTCAGAAGAAAAAGTAAATTACATTAATGTACTAATTTGTTTGAAAGAATATAAAAGGATATTCTAAATAATACATTTTTATAATCATTTATTTGTAAATCACTTATCTCTATTAATCTTATAAAACACTTTTCTTCCCTTTAATTGTTATTCGATGTAATTCTAACTAAAGAAATGAGCACTCTATTAATTAATTCGAATTAATTCGTATTGAAAAGAATCTATCAATTAATCCGTGGTATTTCATATATTCAATTTTTTAAAGGTATGTATATACATGAAGGATTTTTGAGAAAGATTGAATAAGTTTATGGTTAGAAACACATTAACCAACCAAATCAATATCGAACCTACACAGTTATCTATTATTTAGGTGCAAGCGAGAATTTCTGCCCTTTGTGTTTGGAATGTATAATAAGCGAAATCATAGTGAATAGTTATTTGAAAATTACATTGATGGAATAGTTTGTTTTTGGGATAGTTTAGAATGGAGATTGAAATAGATGACAAGTTGAATTACTGCATATTAGGAGAATATAATGTCTAATAACGATGAAAAGGAGATTCTAGATTTCTTGGATTCATTACCAACTGATGATAAAGATTCCAATTCAGCAACTAATACCATCACTGCTACAACAACATCTATCGATAATAATGATAAACCAGACAGTGAAATATTAGACTTTTTAGATAAATTTGATAAATCTAAGGATTTGAAGTCTACAACTACAGGGACTGAATCTATTGGGTTGGATGATATTTCTTTACCAAAAAACAATAAGGAGAAGAATGGAGAAGAAAATGAAAATGAAAATGAAAATGAAAATGAAAAGAAAGTTGTCGATAAAGAAGTGGATGCAGAAAAAAAGGAAAACAACAATACTGAAGTAAATGATCCAATTACTTCAATTGCTTCCTGGTGGAGTAATACAGGATCAACCAAGGTAACCAATCAATTATCATCTTTATGGGGCACAGCACAATCTATTGGAGAGCAAGCACAGAAACAAGCTGAAGATGCAATTAAATTAGCGAGAGAGCAATCACTTGAAGATAATCTTAAGAATGCATTTAAAGAATTTGGAATTAGTGGTATTCATGAGAATTTGAGTGAAGAGCAATTGAAAGAATTGAAGGAATTATCGATTGTTGATTCAAAGAAGGCAATTGAGAGTTTAAATATTGGACTAAATAAAGGACTATCATTTGTTGGAGGAACATTAAGTGAAGTTATTGAAAAAATTAATTCTTTCAATAAAAATGATGAAATTATTGAAATTATTTTAATTCATGATATGGAGAATTTAATTGGTATTAACAATTCTATCAAATTATCATTTGAAGATGTTTTATCACAACAAGTTGAAGGTATAATTGATATCAATGTTATTGAGACAGGTAAAGTTAAGAATTCCATTTCATCTATTAAAACTGAGAGAATCAATTTATCAATGTTTAATGGTAAAGGTAGTGATGCAGATAAACTAATTATGGCTAATATTGAGAATGAGATAAAGAAGAGAGAAGAAAATAAGGATAATGATAAAACTGAAAATGAAGATAAAAATAAAGATAAAAATAAAAATAAAGATAAGGATGAATATAAACGTACATTGATTTATTTAAGTTTACTTGCATGGACATCTAATAAAGATTATAAAGTAGGGAAAAGTAAGGAAATTGATATCAATTCTCATTCTCCATCATCATTTACTATATCATGTATTTTAAAAGATAGTGATCATGATATAACCATCAATGCACAATCTCAACCATTACCATTACAATGGGCAAAATGGATAGAAAAGGAAGGAATAGAGAAAGGAGAGGGGGGAGAAGAAGGTGAGAAGAGAGAAGATGGTGAGAAAGGAGAAGAAGGTGAAGAAGGTGAGGAAGATGATGATTTTGATCCAAGTGATTGGGTTTATGGATGGGTACGTAATGTAATTGCTAATTTAGTTGGTGTTGTTGCACAAGACTATGTAATTAAAAGAATGGGGATGTAATATTCAATAAAATTTATATAAGTAAGATTATTTAGTACCATTATATTGATCAAAGATTTTTTGTAAACCTTTATCAGTAACAGCCATCAATTGATGATCCCAATCTATTGCTAAAGGTCTTTTAAAAGGTACTGTATCTGTATTATTCGGTAAATGTAAATTTTCTAAATCTTGAACTAGATCGACATTTTCAGTAAGTTTAGGGAATGCTGATTTAAATGCAATTCTACAGAATGGATGTGTATGTAATGAATTTTGTAAGAATTTGAATTGATCAAGTGTTAATGCCTTTGTTGAATTATCAATATCGATATTATATTGATATTCAGTTGATTTTGAATGAACTTGATGATTTTTCAATAATTCTGCCATATGATTACTCAATGCACTATTTGCATCATGGAATAAGGTGATTGTACCTTTTGTATTCTGTAATGTTCTAAACATTTGATTTCCAAAGAGGGGAGAAGAGGGGAGGAGGTTTTTTTTTAAAAAAAAAGAAAAGACAAAAAGTAGACAGGCATAATATAATTAAAAAAAAGATAGATAGATAGATAGATAGATAGATAGATAGATAGATGATGATGATCATGATGATGTATTCCGGGAAGGAACCCGCGGGAAACATTTCATTGTAAGGTAATTTAAAATAAAGTTAATTCACTCAATTATAGATATCCCATCTTTTATGATTCCATAAAGGCATTGCGGATCTGATATTGGATATTAATGATTGGTCTATATCTGCAACACAATAACCTTCATCATCTTTATTACATTGTGCAATGATTATACCATTTGGATCAATTATACAAGTATGACCATAACTTTCTCTACCTGGATGATGTATACCACCTTGATTTGGTAAAACTACGTAAGATTGAGTAAATATAGCAGTTGCTTTACCTAATATTTGAAATTGAGGACCAGTTTTCATTGTCCAAGCAGATGGGAAAGTTAAAATTTCTGCATTCATTGAACGTAATTTTAATGCAAGTTCAGGGAATCTTAAATCATAACAAATTGCCAAACCTAATTTACCAATTGGAGTATCAAAAGGTGGAGTAATTGAATTACCTGCAATTACTGAATTTGATTCTTTAAGTGTTGGACCATTAGGTATATCAACATCAAAGAGATGAAGTTTCTCATATTTATATTGAATTTCTCCCTTTTGATTAAAATAAATGAGTGTATTAATTGTTTTATTTGTAGTTGTTGAAGGTACATGAATCCCGACTATTACATTGATTGAATTAGATGAATTTTGAAATAAATCTTTTAAAGTTGAAGTTATACATTTAATGAATGGTGAATCATCAATTGGTTTAGCAATTGATATTGATTCTTGTGCATTGGTGGCAATATAATCTGATGCTTCTGGGAAGAAGATCATTTTAATATTTTCCGAGGCAGCTTTACGGATAAGAGCAGATACTTTGAGACCATTGGCAAGAAGGTCAGTTGAAGAACAGATTTGTGCAGCGGCAATACGCATAGCAAAGGAAGTAGATGATAGTCTTTACAATATATATATATATATATATCTAAGTATAATAGATAATAATAATATATTATGGAATAAAAGAAATGATTTTTCCGTTTTGGGACAATTTCAACAAATTTTTTTTTCTTTTCCACCGAATTTTTTTTATTATTTTTTTTTTTCAATAAATTATTTTGTAGTAGTTAAAGAGGTTTGATAATCTCTTTATATATAGATAATTAGATAGATAAAGTGAGATGAGTTCTATATGTATTGATGCTAGTACATTATGTCGACATAATAAAGGATTAGAACAATTAACATATGCATTACATCAAATTAGTAGGAATGCATGTGAATATGAAGTTTCTGAGATTGTAGTATTAAAGAATGGTGAAGAAATTAATGAAGAAGAAGTTTTAACAATTTGTGCTATTTTACAATATTTCATTACACCTAAATATTTAATAAAGGATACATTTAGGAAAAGTATTAATAAATTACCTAAAGGAGTTTTCAGACATTGTTATAAGATGCCATGTATTGGTAAATTAAAAGATTATTTACATGGTAAAGATGAATTACGTGAAGGTATTAGTATTATTAAAAATATTAAAAGGAATAAAAGAGCTGATGGTAAAGTAATTAAGAAGAAATTTGAAGATAAAAGTACTAAATTTGTACAAGTTGGATTAAGGGAAATGATTGAATTAAAGGAGAATATACCATTAGGAGTTAGAGTTACAGTTGATATGAAAGAGAGAGAAGTTGTTAATAGTGAAAGTAAATGGGGGTATGTTGGATATAATATTAGGATTGCTAAAAATATAGAGAATGTATTTACAGAAGCAGGAGGAGATGGATATGAACGAGGTATTTCAATTGAAGTTGGTATTAAAGGATCTAATAAGAATAGGGGGGATATATCTAAAATTAAAGGTCGTACGATTTTATGTTTTGGGGGTAATGATATCAATCAATTATGTGATGAAGTTGTCGGAGGATATGGATGGAGGATTGAAGATGCAGTATGTAGTGTATTGAGTGTATTAAGTAGTAGAATAGAATAGAATAGAATAGAATAGAATAGAATAGAATAGAATAGAATAGACGCGACTGTGAATATGTCTCACTTTAAACTAAACTACATTACAATGATATTATAATACGTTATATTATATTACATTACTATTTAATTAATTATGAATCAATTGAATAGTTGATTTTTTTTTTGTTCTTAAATCTCTTTTTTTTTCTTTAATTAATTTTAAATTTCTTTCTTCTATTTAGTAAAGATGGGTATACTTAAGAATGCAATACCAGATGCAACATATAGGAAAGAATCACCAAATGAATTACATGGTATTATGGAATTAGATAGAAATGAAGTTATTGCTAATACGAGGGCAAATGCACATTTAGGTAAATGTGTTAATTTAAATGAAAAGGAAGATAATAATGATGGATGTACTCCACTGCGATGGGATGAAACCAATTTAATTGTAAATGAATTAAGTAAATGTGCTACAATGAAGATTGATGAACCAAAGACACCATATGAAGGAGGCTTTGATCCTAATAATGAATATTATCGTAATGATAATGATAATGAAGAAGGAGATAATGAAGAAGGAGATAAAGATGAGCCTTCAAATACATTTAGTTTAGGAGAAGGAATTGATGATACAACAGAAATTACACATGGGGAAATTGAAGTTGTTGAAGTTCCAGAGAAAAGTAATGATACATTCAATAAAGATAATGATCAACTGACAGCAGAAGAACGCCACCGTCGATTTGAAGAGAAACGTAGAGAACATTATATGCATAAAGGTGATGTATTAAAACATAGACAAAAAGAAAGCGACGCATAGACCAGCATAAGAGTATTTTGTTTCGAGAGAATTCTTTTTCAAGGAAATCCGTCGGAATTGAGAATTTTTTTTTTTTTTTTTCAATTTTCCAAATGTCATCACAAGAACAATCACAATAACAATAATAATAACCATAACATCACATAACATCACATCACCTATTTCTATTTCTATTTCTATTTCAATTTCAATTTCTATTTCAATTCCTATTACATTTACAATGCAATTCAATTATTTCTCTGTTTGGGCTCTCTTTTTTTTTATTACTTTCTTCTTCTTCTCTTTTGGTTAAATTGCTATTTCTTTCTTGAATAATTATCTTTTTTAACTTCCTTTTCTTCCTTTTCTTCCTTTTTCTTCCTTTTCTTCCTTTTTCTTCATTTTTCTTCCTTTTTCTGTATCTTTGCCTTTCTCTTCTTCTATTCTTTCATTCTCTCCTCTTGTCAATGTACTCTCTACTTCTTTTTGTCGCCTTAGCGGTCGGCAATCCTGATACTCATGTATCTTCTATGAATTCTATGAATTCTATGAATTCTATGAACTCTATGAACTCAATGTCTTCTAATACACTAATGAATAACTCTTCAATACCAATGCCATGGCCACATACTCATTTACACGGAGTTCCAATTCTACAAACAAATTTAACTCCGGAACAATTCGCTTATTGGTCTGCTTATAATACAACAACTTATTTTTCATTAGATACTCCTTATTCTCCATATTTACATGCTCATATATTGTTTTTAATCTTTTCAGCTTTTATCATTTATCCATTTGTTTTAATACTGAATAATTTAAATTCAAAATATTATCTCACTTTATTATCATTTCATACAATTTGTTCATTATTATCATGTTTCTTCTTTTCAATATTTATAAAAAATGTACCTGATTTATATCCTAATATGGCTTATACAAAGATGATTTTAGGTTTATTTATATTCTTATTACTTCAATTTGTTTTCACAATGTTACATTTAATTCATTCATTTACTTCATCAAATATTGAAAATACTACTAATAATAACAATAATAAAAATTTTAATATTTATAAATCTTTATCAAATAATTCTTCAAATAGTAGTACAAATTTTTCAGATGATTTAACAGGTTTAAACATATCTTATAAAGATAATATTCAATTATCTGAAATTGGTTCTCCATCAGCTACTTTATTTGATGGTGAATTTGATAATATTCCAAATAATATTTCAAATAATATTTCAATTGAAAATTCAAATGAAAATTCAATTAATCAATTGAAAATTATTGAAATATTATCAAATATTAATTGTATTTATTCAATTTCAAAACATTTTGCAACTTTATTCAATATCTTACATAATCTTTCAACTTGGCTTTTATTAATTTATTATCTTATTTTATTCCCAACAGGTATTGCATGTCTTAACCTTTTAGGTCAACATAAAAGAATTTTTAATTTATTAGCTCATTTTATTAAAGGTGGAGTTTTCTTCTCTCTAGGTATCTTATCACTTGCTAGATATTGTGGTTGCTTTTCAGGAATTGGTGGTGCTTGGAATTATTCTTATATTGATCTTTCAAATAAAAATAATAAATCAATATCTAATATTAATTCTGGTATAGATGGTATTGGTTCAGGTGGTTCAAATATTAAAAATTCAATTTTTATTAAATTAAATCGTTTAATTAAATCAAATTCAATTATTTATTCCTTTGAAGCAATTGAATCTTTCTTAATTTTCTTTTATGGTTCAACTAATGTATTTTTAGAACATTTAGCTTCTCCTGGTGGTGCTTGGACTCCAAAAGATTTACAACATGTATCAATTGCTTTCATGTATATAGGTTCAGGTTTATGTGGTTTAATTACTGAAATTAAATTATCAAATTGGAAGAAAACTTTATTTTATAATAATAATCCAAATTTACAATCTTCTTCTCAAAATTTAATGATTTCAACTGGTTTTACTCCAAATCCTTTCCCAGTATTTACTATATTTTGGACAGGTTTATTAATGTCAAAACATGCTCAAGCAAGTCAATTATCAACTGAAGTTCATGTTCAATGGGGTTCATTATTAACTTATGGTTCATTCTTTAGAATTTTCACATTTTTATTAATGACTTTTTATCCTGTTAAATCAAATTTATTTACTCCAACTAAACCTTTAACAGAATTAATTACAAGTTTCTGTTTATTATGTGGAGGTATGGTTTTCATGGAATCAACTGATCAAGTTATTGAAGCTATGGCTTATAGAGGTTTAACTCCAATGTTTACAATTAATGTTAGTGTCGGTATTATTAGTTTAATTATGGCTTGGATAATGACTATTTTCTCAGTTAAAGATTATTTAAAATCTAAATTAATTAGTTGATTGAATTGAATTGAATTGAATTGAATTGATCATTTTATTAAATTGATATTGCTCTACAAAAAAAAAAGCAATCAAAAAAAGTAATCAAAAAATCAAAATCAAAAAAAAAAACAAAAGTAAAGAAAAGTTTGTCTTGTTCAATAATTTCATTCTTGTAATTATTGTTGTTGCTGTTGCTGTTGTTGTTGTTGTTATTGCTGTTACGTTATCTTATTTTATTTCATCTTATCTTATGTTATTTATGTTATTTCATGTCTTGTTATTTTTCTCTCTCTACCCCCTTCTCCCCTCCCCCCCTTTTTTTAATTCTTCTTCTTTTTCTTCATATTCTCGTTTTATTCCCACGTTATTCAATTATTCCTCTAATTTCAATTAATTTTCTCAAATCTATTTAATTTTTAATGTCTAAAAAAATTTATTAAAAAAAAAAAAATATAATAAAAAAAATATTGAAAAGTTTCTAAATATTATATAATTCAAAATCATTTCATCTTCTAAATCTACTAATCATTTCAGGTGCTTTAAAAGGTACACGTAAAACTGCAACTTTAGAACCTGCAGCATCTTCACCATCACTTTTATTAGCTGTTAAAACTGTACATCCTAAAGTACGTACTAATGCTAATAATTTCGAAGGTTTGATACTTAAATCTGCTGCTAATGTAGATAATTCTAATCTAAAATTGAATAAATATAACAATAAAACAATAATATGACATAATATTTTATCTTCCTCCTTAGGACCAATATTAAACATTCTAATTTCTCTATCATAATTAATATTATTATTAAAATTCCCCTTATTATTACTACTAAATAATTGTAACATATAATTGATACATCTAGAAGGTGGAATATTCTTAAATGATTCAATTAATTTATCACGACGATTTACTCGACGATTAAAATAAAGTCCAATAAGCATTGATGTAAATGATAATAATTGTAATTTCCATTTAATATCATCTGTAATATTTTTAGATTCATTTAATATAGATTTTAATAAACGTACCATAATTGATTTCTTCTTATGTTCAATACCACGATCAGTTGATATAACATATGGTAATAATGATAATTTTTTCAAAATTTCTTCATCTTCATAATTATTACCTTCAATAAATGCATTAATTGGGAAACATTGTAAAATTTCATCAGGTACAATTTCTTCAATTGGATAAATATCTTCAACATTAGTTGCATTAACATTACAAATTGGTATAACTCTATTCTCTTTCTCAACTGATTTAATCATTTGTTCTCTATTTGGCATATTTTTAGTAGATTGTTTAATACCATCAATAACATCAATTTGTGATTCTTCTAATGCACTAGAATCAATCTTATTCCTAGTAGCTTCATTAATAGCCTTCTTAGCCTTCTTAGTACCAAATTCTTCACCTAATGCATTCCTCCTATCTGAATAACTACCTTCAATATCTTTACGTTTTAAACTCTTCATTAATTTCGCATCATTAATTAACGTATGTGCCGCTTTTACTCTACCTGAAAACATAGATGTATTAGGAATCAAACTTAATGAATTCTTACCATTATAAACTGCTAAATAATAATTTGAATCGTTGATTTCATCAGCATCATATTTCAATGATTGATTGCTTGATTCTCCATGTAATATTGAACCTTTCTTAGGATGTTTGTAAAGATCTAGACAAACATCTTCTGGAATATCACCAGCATTGGTGAATGATGCAACGGCAACATCTCCATCCACAAGATTCACCTCAATATTCTTTAGTTTGGTCATTGCTTGAACAAAAAAAAAGTAGTATGAAATAGTAAAAGAAATATGCATATATATAAATGATTGGAAAAATAATTCAAAAAAAAAAATTTTTTTTTTTCATCTTTTTCTTTTTTTTTTTTTTTCAATTGAAATTTTTCATTTTTTCTCTCTCTTAAATAAACTTTATTGAATTTTATATGTTTAAATAATTCATGTTCAAATAATTCATGTTAAAATGATTCATGAAACTTCATTTGATTTCCTTTTTTCTACAATACCTCTTCAAGGTTAAAACCAAATGGAGTTACAGAATAATCATATATCATATTATGAAATACTAGGTTTAGATCCAAAATGTACATATTCTGAAATTAAACAAGCATATCATCGCAAACTTCTAGAAACACACCCTGATAAACAATGTAAGAATTCCAATATCACTCAAAAACCATCAATTACAGAAATTCAACTTGCCTATAAAGTACTTTCAACAGAAAAATCTCGTGAACTGTATGATTCATCATTACATGAATTCTATATACGGCATGGTATCGTTAATGGTACAGATGGAATCGATGTTGAAGGTTTCGATGTTATAGATTTATCCAATTTCGAAGAAGTTTCGCTAGGATTTGTACATGATTGTCCAAGATGTTGTAGTGTGGAAAGTCTCGTAATTAAGGAGGAAGATTTGATTAATGAAGAAGTTGAAGAAATGGAAGAAATGGATCAAATAAATAGAATTCTAATTCAATGTACACAGTGTAGTTTATGGATTTGTGTTACATATTCATTAATTGAATAATTCAATATCATCTAGAAAAAAGAACAAGAAAAGAAACATGAACAAGAACATGAACATGAACATCAACAAAAACAAAGTAAAATAAAATAAAACAGTGGAGGGTTTTTCCCATTAATATTATCTATTTCTTAATTTACACAATTATTGAATCATTCTTAAGCTTATCGTTATCATCGTTATCAAGTGTTGTTTTGATTGGTTTCTCACAATTAATAGTTGTCTCATGTAAAGGATTCTTAAATTTTTCTTCAGTTTCAGCACCTGACATTAGTTCATTTATTTCTTCTTCTTTCCTTCTATTCTCTTCTTCAACAATAGCAGATATAGCATCTCCAACTAATTTAAGATTAGTTAATAATGCAATATGACCAGTTGTTGAACGAATACGTCCACATAATTCATAAGCATAACGATTACCATAACCATATTCTCTAGCTCTCCAATCACCATCTTTACCAACACGATCGATACTACCTTTACCACAACAATCTTCACCATTTGGTCTAACACGTCCACGTTCACGAGGAAATGTCCAACCTTGATAAACTACACCATCACCTGGTCCATAGAAAAATCTATAATATTCACCACGTTTAATTGATTCTTCACCATCAACTAAAGAATATTTAACACTTGGTACACCATTTGAGAAAATTTGTGATAATGGAGGATATTTAACACCTTCTTTATATTCAAGTGATTGTATAAATTTTTTGGTACGTTGTAAAGTATCAATTAAATAATTATAACATTCTAAGAATGGTATCATTGGTTTATTTAATTTACTAATTTCATGTAAAACAATTGATTCAGTTTTTGGATCAATTTTAGTATTTAAATGTTTCTTTAATTCATTTTTCAATTTTTCATCTTTAATTGAATTTATTAATAAATTACCATTTCTAACTTCACTCTTTAATCTAACATTTGATACTAATGGACTTAAATTATATTTAATCCAATTATTTGCATCCCAAAAATCAATTTTATATCTTTTACCATTACGTAAATCACGGAATAAACACATACCACCATTTTCACCATTTTCATCTTCACCACACCAACTTGGTGGTAAGAAAACATAACTACTTCTCATAAAGAAATTTGCCTCATTACTTAAAATATCTTTACTTAATAAAATTGAATCAGTAAATCTTAAAGGACCAAGTATATTTGAACAAGGTAATGGAGTACCTGCATAAATAATTCCACGTACAAGTGAAGGATCTTTAACCATTGCACCATGAGCAACTAATCCACCCATTGAATGTGCAATAAGAATAACACCTTTTTTAAATTTAGATTTTTCATTAACTTTTTTAATTTCTTCATATAATTGTTGTGATAAAATCTCTAATGATAATCTCCAATCATAACCCCAATGTTTTGCATTAACATTTGGATTTGAATTTAATTTTCTAATTAATCTTCTTGAAATATCAACAGGACCAATATGAGTTAACATACCATCAGGATACATATGTAATTTATCATCATTAATTTCAATATTGATATTCTTTTTACCTCTTGCTTCAATTTCTTCATCTTTACGTGAAGGTCCAATTAATAAACTAGTTTTACTAATATTTAAACCAGCTTTTAAAACAGGTATCCAAGTACGCTTTTTAGTTTTAACATCACGAAGAATTGAACCTCTATAACCACCTAAAATTATAAAATCACCATCTAATTCATCATAAATATCATTTGAAGAATTTGATTGAAATAAACTTGCAACTGGAGACATTGGAATTGAAGATAAAATTTTAGAAGATTTTTTATTATTTGAATGATTTGAAGTTTCTAAAGATTGATTTGGAGTATCAAATATAAGTTTATTTTCTTCATTTAAAGAATTTGATAAACTAATTGGAGAAGTTGAACGATTTTCATCACTTAAATTTGAATCAATTCTTTTAAGTTTATTTGAAATTACAGTTGAAACATTGAGAGCACTTGATGAAGGTAAAATTGATTTCCTTAAAGCTGCAAGTTTCCCATCATCTAAACTTGAAATATCTCTATAATATTGAGCTTCTTCTAAAGTATCAAGAGATTCTTGTCTTTCAAGTTTTAATCTTGTCATTTCTCTATCTTTAACTTCATCTAAAGTTGAAGAATATTGACCAACTATATCATCCCAATAAACTGCAACACCAGGAGGTGGATGAGGACAAACAGGATGACTTGGACGTTTATTTATTTTTTGAGATTGTAAAATATCTCTTTCATGTTTTTTAGTTCTTAAAATTGCCTTTGTAATTTTCCTTGCAGTTTTAGAAATAAGTGGAATTGAATTAAGTCCTTGAGAAATTTTATTATGATGTACAATATTTTTACGTTCATAAACTTTTTCACCAGTAATTGAATGCATTGACTTTACAAGTTTAAGTTGAGTTGATTCACGATCACTATCATTATCAAATTTTCTTTCTCTTGCATTAATATCATTTAAATCATTTTCACTTTCATCTTCAATATCATTATTTGAGAATGGGAATGCAAAACCGAAAACTTTTTGAGTATGTTCACTATTTATATCATCAGTATTAATTGAATTAGCATCACTATTGTAATTATAGTTATCATTATCATTATCATTATCATTAATATTATCGTTATCATTATCATTAGTATCATTAGTATCATTAGTAATATTATCATTATTATCATTATTATTTTTAGGAATATTTACATTATGATTTGAATTATTTGAAATAACATTTTGTTGAGATTTTTTAGATATTAAAGTATCATCAGATAAATTTATACTTGGTATTTTTGAAGTTAAATTTGAGATTGAAATTCTAGGAGATTTTGTAGCTTTAAAGGAAGGAGATAAAGGTTTACCACCAATTAAAGAAGAAGCATCTTCTTTAGATATTTGACGAGAAGTAATACCACCATCTGCATGTAAATGTTTATTATCATCCAATTCACCGGAATAGTTAATTCTATGCTTTTGATGCATTTTATTCGATGTATTTGAATTAAAAATTGAATTAGAAATTGAATTAGAAATTGAATCCGAAGTTATACTATGAATTGAAGAAGACATTATTATAATGGAAAAAAAAGGGGGAGGGAGACTATACGATTATTTAATATTATTTGAATAGTTAAAAAAATAAAGTCTGATAATAGAATATAATAACAAACAATCAGTGAATGTATTGAAAAAAAAAATATCGGTAATAAGGTGATTCAAAGTGTGTGATAAGCAGATTACAAAATAAACAATATGGCGGGAACTAGATTGACGTTTAATGGTAATGTGGAGAATAACTGTGTGTGTGTATCGAATATATGTAATGGATGTGGTTTATGTTTGTGGTTGTGGGGGGTATAGAAGGAAGTTTAATATGATATAAGAGGAAGAAATCGGAAAAACATAGATTGAAGACATTGTATATTAGAGATTCCATTATTGTATACTGTAATAATGTAGAAAAACGGTCGTGTGTTTTCTGTTGAAAAATTTTCTTTCATCATCTTTTTTCATCTTAATATCTTTTCTTTTCTTTTCTTTTCTTTTGTTTCCTTTTCATTTAAACACTGCACATTCTTAAGTTCCTGTTAGACATGTATTCATCTGACTGGAATGTGTCTCTGTGCATAGAAGGAAATAATCTTTCATTTAGAAGTAGATAACGATATTTGTTCTATAATGAACAACATTTTTTCTCCCATCGTTATTTACTTCTAACCATTGTTATAATTGATTAGAATGTTTGTTGAGTCTTTCAATAAACAAATTACTAATTATATAAACAATTGGTTTAATGAAAGTACATTATAACTAAAAATATTTCTCTCTTACTTTTAAGAATTTCTTTTTCACAATTTCACAATTTCAGAATTTCACAATTTCAGAAATTTACATTATTATATTTGTTAATATACACTATACACTAAAAATTATACATTATTTTGAAGTTTTGTCTTTAAAAGTAGATTTTCAGCTTTTAATCTTTGATTTTCTTCAAGCATTGCCTTAAAAGATACTTCCATTTCTTCTAGTTGAGCAATACGAGATTTACGTCTCTGTCTGAAAGCTTTTTGAGCAGCTCTATTTTGAGCAGCACGTTTAGTATTGGATAGAACCGGTTTCTTTATACGAGGATGAGAAGAAGCCAGAGAAGTTGAGGTAGAAGTAGAGTTAGATGAAGAAGAAGAAGAAGAAGGTGGAGGAGGATTAGGAGGTTGTTGTTGTTGTTGTTGTTGTGAAGAAGAAGATTGAGATTGAGTAGGGTTATTAACCTGCATATCCATTGCCATTTGCATTTGTAAAGGACCCATTCTTATATCTCTATTGAGTTCAGGATCTACTAAAGAATCTTCAGTAGTTGTATCTGTATTTGAATTTTTATTTACATCTGTATTTGTATCTGTATTTGTATCTATGCTTGTATCTATGTTTGATTTTGAATTTGAATTAACGTCATCCACTATATCCCTCTTAGCTTCTACGGCAGCAGCAACAGCCACAGCAGCAGCAGATACGACAGCTTCAGCCGATGAGATTGCAGATATATCCATATCTTGATGAGATGAAGTCATTACGTTATCTTAAAATGATTAGCTAAGAAAAGTGAAAAGATATTTAAGAGAAATATATATCAAAGAGATTATGATTATATAAACAACAAAGAAAAAAGAGAGAAAAAAGAGGGAAAAAGAGAGAAAAAGAGGGAAAAATTGAGAAAAAAGAGGGAAATTAACAAGTATTACATAATAAATTAACAAATGCTCAGCGATTTTTTTTTTTCTTCATTTTGCCACCCAATTGAAATGCTCAGTCTTTTAATGTATTGTACATTGTTTCTTTATCTTTATATTTATCTTTATCTCCATTCTGCATTCTGCATTCTTACTAGTATTCTATAGACATAACCTATTTACCTGTCACATCTTCTGTAAATGACAGGGTTATCGGATCTAAATAATGATCGTCATTCATCCCATCAATACCCTCTATATTCATCATTCACACCTTTTAATTCATTTGCATCTCCAAATTCTTCAGATTTATTATCAAATATAACAAATACAACCACCACTAATAGTACTACTGCTACTGTCAATAATATTAATAATATCAATAATATTAATAATATCAATAACATCAATAATATCAATAATATCAATAATAATAATAATATAAATGATTCATATAGAAATATATCACATCGTCATTCAATACCACTTTTACCAAATATTAAATCTTTAAGACATAATAGTAGCCCCATAAATTCAAATTCTATAATTTCTTCAAATTCTTTTTGGAATACAACAATAGATGATAAAACTCCTCCTCAAACTGCAACTTCGAATTCAACTTCTAGATTCTTCCCAAGTCCAAGTTCAAATATAAATTTAAATCGTTCAATAAATAATCATAATATTAATCATAATACTAATCATAATCATAATACTAATACTAATACTAATATCAATACAACCACCACTACCACTACTACTGCTAATCTTGATTTAGAGAATATTTCTTTATTACCCAATAATTTATTCCTTAATCAAAGTTCACCTTTACGTTTCAATAATTTCAATGATTCTGTTTCTTTATTTAATAACTCTCCAATACAAACTCCAACCCCAACTCCAACTCCAACTCCAAAATATGACTCTTCAAATATTTCTTATTTCAATAATAATGATATTTATCAAAATAAACAGATTGATAATCAATATAATGATATACCAAAATCTAGTTTTGTAAATGATGATATCGATGTCGATGATTTAAATGATATTAATAATATTAGTAATATAATCACTCCATCTTCAATTAATGCAACAAATCTTATAAATAAATTAACAAATTGTACAATAGATACATCTTATAAAGAACAAGAAACGGAAATAAATGAACAAGAATTGGATATAGAATTAGAATTAGACATTGAAGAAAAAGAAGACAAAGAAAAAGAAAAAGAAAAAGAAAAAGAAAATGTAATAAATGATGAATTTATAGAAGAAATAGATGAAGAAGAAATTATTGTATCATTACCATCAATTACAACATCTTCAATTATAACATACCCAACTACATCTCGTATAATTCATTATATTAATCATATAATTATTCGTCATGATAATGAATATCATTCATATGATGTTAATAGTACAGGAGAAATTCAAGATTCAACTTTAAAAGATTTATTTTATTGTATTGGTAATATTACTGAAATTTCAAATTCAAAAGTAATAGTTAATATGGCAAGTTCTTCATTAACTAATTCATTTGTTGATACAAATGTTAAAAATATTCAATATGGTGATGAAATTATTAAAATAAATTATAATGGTAAAATTGAAGAAGATACATTTCAAGATAAATATCAAGATAAATATCAAGATAAATTTATTGAATGTAATATTCGTAATGCAAAATTATCTCAAAGTAATGCACTTATAACTAATAATAAATTAGATGTTTGTTGGTATCCTGAAGGTTTTAGTTCAACATTTTATCGTCGTGGTGTTAATAATTTTATGTTTGTTAGAGAATTACAAAGTAAAATTATAATTAATAGAATGAGAAGTAATAATGGATTAACAGAAATGGGTGAATTTCGAATAAGTTTACCACTTGAAGAAATGAATATTGTAAATGGTACAAATAATGAAAAGATGAAACGATCATTTCTTATTAATATTGATTTAAAAGAATTAGAAGGTAAAGATGAAGAAAAGGAGGAAAGAGGTTTAAATAATAGAATTAGAGGTAGAGGTAGAGGTAGAGGTAGATTTGATAATTTACGACGATCTACAAGAGGAAGAAGAGGAGGAGGAGGAATTAGTAGATAGATTTCATTCATTCATTCATTTTTTCTTTTTAAGAACTTTATCAGATTCATTAAATCAGTTTTATTTTGTTTTGTACTCAATGACTATAAAGTCTCATACAGTGTGAATAAAATTTGTTCATCACTAAAGTTCTTAAAAAGAAAATTTTTTTTATTTCATTTCCTTTTATTTCTTTTATATCTCTTTCTTTTTATATTACTTCTTTCTCTGCTAAATCCCCCTGGATTTAGACTTGAAAAAAAAAAACTATTAATCTATAATATATGATCCTGAGTCAGTTTGAAAACGACATATCTGCATACTCACGTCCCCCACACGATTTTTGTACACTTGTGTAGTTGAATAGAACGTAAATTCAGTCCGCCTGTCGGAAATAAAATCATCATTCAGGAAAAGAAAAAGAAAAAGAAAATATTTATTGAAAGAGAAATAGAAACTGCTCATACAAGGCTGAAACTTAACGAAATGGTGTTGTCAACATAATATATTCAGTCGGAACAATTGTGGTAATTGTGTAATCACTGCAGTTACAGAAAAGAGAAATTATACCATATATCAAGAAGATGTGTATGGAATTAGTTGAAGTTATTATTCAATTATTAGCAAGAACTGTTTCTTTTATTTGATTAATTTTCAATTCGCGCTTTTCTCAGGGTTTCGTTTTCTTTTATAAATAAGGAGATTCAGTTCTTGAAGAGGGTTTTTGGGTTTCCAATTTCAACTCTTGAAGATTGCATTTACGATATTCTTCAAATAACTCTTGTGGTATAATACTAGCACCTACATTATTACGGAAACAATAAACATTAACAAGTGTTTTAGCACCTTTATATCGTAATTGACATTGTTCTTTACCAAATACTTCATCCATAATATCTTGAATTAAATTAAGGAAATCTTGTCGTTCAATAGTATCAAATTGACGACGTATTAAATTAACATTGTAACTCTCAAATGGTTTATCATCTTGATTATCTTGATTATCTTGATTATATTGTGAAATTATCCTTTGTAACATCTTACGAATCTCAATTTCAGTAGCATTACATGAAACATCAATTGGAACTAATCTTTGAACATATCTACCATTTCTAATTTCTCCATCTCTAATATTCTTGCATATTTTAGTAACAATTTTTGTTGGAATTAATGGTTTACGCAATTGAAAGAATAGTAAAGATTCAACACCAAGTGGTATTGCACGTATTAATGAAGATCCATTCTTGGAATCTTCCTTTCTCATTTCTTCAAGTTCTCTTTCAACTGATTCTTCAATACTAAGTATTTTTTCATCATCTTTACCATCTTTAGCTTCTGCTTCTGCTTCTTCTTCTTCTTCTTCTTCTTCAACAATAGCTTCTGAAATAATACTACGTAATTCTCTACCTGCTGCAGTCTCTTTCCGTATAGAACATGATGCATATATCCCATATTGTCCTGGTTCTACAACTGCATGACATCTTTGTCGTTTCTCTTTAGAATGGGATCCACTTGATGATCTTTTCCCCATTGTGAATCAAAAGAATGTAAAAAAAAAAAACCAATAGAAATGAGAATATATTAATGATTCTAAATTAATACAACTATTAAAAATGATGAATTTTGAAAAAAGTTTTTCTTTTTTTTCTTACAATTATTTACTGCATCTGTGATTCTACAATAGCTTTATCTTTCTTACGTGCTTGTCTCTCTTCAAATGCTGTACGATTTTCTAAAACACGACGTACAATTTCCTTAGTACCAATTGTATCTGCTTCAACTGGTCCTTCAACAACAGTCACTACATGTCCTTGCATATTGTTTAACAATTCAACAACACCTTCTCCAGCAGATAACACTACTCCATCTACATATTTACTTTGTAAAACACATAATGATCGTTCTAATGCATTCATTATATATCCTTCTTGATCATCTTTAACTCCAACAATTATACCACTATTTGGATTATCTTCTCTCAATTTTTTAAGGAGGAGAATATGTCCTGGATGGAATAAATCCCAACTACCTTCAATATAGATGAGATTCTTAGGTAATTCGATACCTTTAACTAATTCGAATAATTTACTTTGTTCATGTTGATGAATCCAAACCCATGCACCAATACTTTTGGCATCACTTGCTCTTGCATATCTAGTAAATTTTTCAAGATTTTCTTCATTTAATGGCCAATCACTGCCCATTAAATGATGATCATTAGATCCATTTAACATCCGAGCAACTAAATCAGTAGTACTGATATTAGCAGTTCTTTTAACAACTATGAAACGACCCATTTGTTTAACTTCGGCATAACAATCATTACCATCTTTATCAGTAGTAATATCATCACCATGAACAACATATTGACATCCATATTCATCCATAACTTTTGGATCAGTAACATATGGTGCATTGGGTACTGTAGAAGTACACCATCGACATCCTTCAACTGCAATGAGACGTTCTTTCAAATTCATTACTGGTGGTCCTTTATTTGTTAAAATATCTTCATCATTATGTACTCCAACAATCAATTCATCTCCTTCTGCACGAGCTTGTTGCATCGCACCTGCATGTCCATGATGTGCAAAATCAAAACATCCATCAATCCAAATTCTCATTGATCTCCTAGTTAATAAAGATGAATGTCAATGACTCAATTGTTTATACTTTAAAAAAACAACCAATAAACAGCAAAATATCGGGAAACTCAATTAGAAGTCAAGTTTTCAGAAGAAGAATCATCTCGCGGGTATATAGGAGGATCAAACGGATTAATGATGTATATTATATTATATTATACTATGTTATACACCCTTTTTCTTTTCTTTTTTCTTTTCTTTTTCCAAACAAAACAAATGTCTCTAACCTTACCTAGAACAGGTGATAAAATTCCAATTATTGGATTTGGTTCCGGAACTAAATGGCAATGGAAAAAGAAAGCTTCTGAATCAACAGCAGTATCATCAACTAATCCATCCAACACTGATCCAGATCTCGTTCAATCAATTGTAGATGCTTTAGAATTAGGTTTCACTCATTTAGATACAGCTGAATTTTATACAACTCGTCCAGATATTGGTGCAGGTGTTAACAAATACTTATCACAGCATCCTGAAATTCCACGTTCATCCATCTTTATTGTCGATAAATACAATGCTTTCCCACCAGATACACCAAATATTTTACCAGATGGTTCAATTCGAGGTCCATATGCATCTCTTAAGGCAGGTCTTGAATTAATGAACTTATCATATATCGATTTATTCCTGTTACATACGATTGAAACTCCAGATGGTCTTACTTTAGAACAAATTTGGCAAGAAATGGTTCAATTACAGAAAGATGGATTAGCTAAAAATATAGGTGTATCAAATTTTGATATACCTCATTTAGATAGAATAATTGCAACTGGAACTCCACCACAAGTAGTTCAATTAGAATTTCATCCATATTTACCAAATCAATCACCTGGTATAATTAATTATTGTAAAGAGAAAAATATTGTTATTGAAGCTTATGGTCCATTAGTTCCAATTACAAAGGCTAAAGATGAAGGTCCATTAATCCCATTATTAGAAAAACTTTCCAAAAAATATAATGCTTCAATGTCGAAAATATTAATTAAATGGGTTCATTCTCATAATATTGTTTCTGTTACAACAAGTTCGAAAAGAGAACGTATGATGGATGTTTTAAATGTACTCGATTTTAAACTCGATGATGAAGATATTGAGAAAATTTCAGAAATTGGTAATACTTGGTTCTTTAGAGCTTTCCCAATACCTCCATTACCTAAATGGGATGAACAGTTGAAATTAGATAGAAACGTTGTTAATAAATAAATAAATAAATAAATACCTAGATTAGATTAACTTATTATAAAGCATTTTTACGTGTAAGATATTCAAATCTACTAAATGTATAACCAATAAATGGTAAATCTGCCTTTGTATCTGCTGAACTTTTACCATTCATCATTATACGATCATTTTCAGCTTTAATTAATGCAGGAGAATCAGGAATATTCTCTAATTCATCAGTTGGGAAAAATCTTGTATCTGTAATTGATCTTAATTTAGGAATAAATGGTGCTTCAACATTTCTAATTTCATCCCAATTAACACCTCTAAAAAATGGATGTCTTTTAATATCTTCTGCTCCATTATGTCTACCTAATCTATTCTCTGCATTAGTTAATAATCTTAAAATTAAATCTTCTGCTTCTGCACTTAAATGAATATCTTCAGGAAATACTAATGTTTGTTGCCAATTAAGAATTTTTTTATATGTTTCAGTTGGCGTTTCACTACAAAATGGTGGCCATCCAACTAAACATTCAAACATAATTGCACCTAATGACCACCAATCACATTCTTGTCCATATCCTTGATTAATGAAAATTTCAGGTGCAATATAATCAGGTGTACCAACTGTTGAATATGCCATTAATCTACGTGATTTCCTCCATGTTTGCATTTGTTGTCTATTAGACATTGTTAAATTAATTGGATCAACTAAAACACTATTTCGTGTACCATTTAATTTATTTATATTATTACTATTGTTTGTGGTAGTTGTTGTTGTTAAATTATTATTATTATTATTATTATTATTATTATTACTTGTTGAATTAGCATTTTCTTGTTGTAATAATTTTTTATAATAATTAGAATCATGAGTTTTATGAAATCCAGTACTTAAACCAAAATCACTTAATTTGATATGTCCTCTCATATCAATTAAGATATTATCAGGTTTAATATCACGATGAATAAATCCTAATCTATGAACAGCTTCAATTGCTAAAACACATTCTGCAATATAAAATCTTGTAACATCTTCAGTGAAAATTTGCCATTTAATTAACATTGTCATTAAATCTCCACCTGGTAAAAATTCCATAATTAAATATAAATATAATGAATCTTGAAATGAATAATATAATGAAACAACCCAAGGAGAATTAGCATCTGCTAAAACATCTCTTTCAGCTTTAACATGTGCTAATTGATCCTTTTTATACATTTCACTTTTCAATAATGTTTTCATTGCATAAATTTTACCTGTATCTTTTTTCTGAACTAATCTAACTTCACCAAATGCACCTTTACCAATTACTTTAACAGTATTAAAATCTTGAAGTGATAATCTAGTACGACGTAATCTAAGATAATGAGATTCATTTTTACCAAATAATTGAGTTTCACGATTTTTACGTTCACTACTAATATCACCATTATTTAATTGTTGTTCAAAAGTAATACGACGTTGATTTCTTTCAATTGCATGTTCAATTGAAGTTTTATAATAATGTTCTAAAGTTAATTTAACAGCAGATGAACGATCTTGTGTTTCTTTTGAAAACCAATCAGGATGACGTTCAAAATAAACATAATTATTTTCATTTGTTTTAGTGTTGTTGTTATTATTATTATTATATTCATTTGTATTAGAATTTTGTCCACTTAAATTCGAATATGGTGTTGGTGATGATGGAATATTAGAATTTAAACCTGATCTTAATGCTAAATTGGTATTACTTCTATTATTATTTAAACTTTTAATTGGTGAATCAAATGAAGAATTCGATGAAATAGTTGCTAAATTGTTAAAATTATTAGATCGAATACTCTTTGATGGACTAATTGGTGGTTGTGGTTGAGAGAAGATTTCACCATAATTTGTTGGTGATGAACTAAATGGTAAATTATTATTAGATCGATTAGATGGTGGTGTCATTATAGGGATACTATTAAAATTGTTATTATAATTAGTAGTAGTAGTAGTATTATTATTATTATTTTGAGATAAACTACTTAATGAATTTTGATTTTGCATATAATTAGCACTGAATTGACTAATTGGTTGACCGAATTGCATTTGTTGTTGTTGCATTTGTTGTTGCATTTGTTGTTGTTGCATCTGCTGTTGTTGTTGTTGCATCTGTTGTTGTAAGTTCATTTGATAATTATATCCATCAGATTGCATAGTTATATTACCACCATCACTTTGATCTACCATTGTTTGATCTATATTTGTATCATCCAAATCATTAAATCCTTCCATATTACCTGTGATTGGATTATAATTTTCATATTTTATATTCTGTTCCATTTGATTGGTAATAATGACTATTTAAATCGTGAATAAAGAAGAATTTGAATACAATCAAAGGAAAATGTACAGAAACCAGAAAAGAGAACATACATACACATATAACATACATACGTACATACATACATACATACATACATACACGCATACGTCGCATATTAACACCATATATTTCTCTCTCAGTAAGGGGTGTGTACCAAAAATTCAATCACCAATCGCGTACCTATGTAAAATGTATAGTATTTACGGTAATTAACTATACATTAAAGCACTATATATATTCCAAGAGCTTATTGTAGATATATTGTACATCTAGCTCTATATAGATGATAAAAACAATTAATTATAGAGATAGATACTAATATTAGAATTAATTAGTGTATAGATTTAAAAAAAATATAGTTATAAATATAAGATATACGATATAAGATATAAGATATAGATATAATTACATTTAGAATTGTAAAGCAGCACCCTTTTGTTTCTTATCACCACCTAATTCGAAATGTTTACATCTCTTTAATGGTAATTGAAGTTTAGTTTTACAAACAACACATTCTAATCTTAAAACAACTTTTTTAGTAGTCTTTGCCTTTTTATGGAAAACTGGTTTAGTTTGACCACCATAACCGGATTGTTTTCTATCATATCTTCTCTTACCTTGAGTGTAAAGGGATGCTTTACCTGCTTTGTATTGAGTAACTCTGTGTTGAGTGTGCTTTCTACATTGCTTACCTTTACAGTAGGTCTTTCTAGTTTTTGGAACGTTAACTATAGTAAATGAACGGGAATTAACAGTATGTTAGTATATGATTCTGTTATAAGAGAGTGTGTATGAATATAATATTGAGTTGAGTTTAATATAACGTTATGTATTGTTGAATTTATTGCTGGATATATAATTCATTCTCTTGATGTAGAAATTCCACAAACGATATCGTCTCTTCTCTTCGTATTCTTCAAAATGATAGTTATACATACCCATTGTGTCTCGTGAAGGTAGTGTTGTCAAAGTAAAATAACGGAAAAAAAATGGAAATATACAAGAAAAGTCTAATATACAAATAGATATATATAAATTGTATAATATTAAAGTAAATGAAAAAAAAAAAAAAAAAGGTTGAAAATTGAAAAAAATGAAAATTAAAAAAAGAGACGACCCACTGAGAAGATTATCATAGTAATTTTTCCCACAATTGTCACCCAGTAATTTGAACAAAATTCCGTCCCACACTCCCCTCGTCTCCGCTTCTACCGGTTAGTTATTTTTTTGCTTGTGAATTTTATATGCGTCGGTGCGAGGGTGGTGGGTGGGTATTGAACCCTTAGAGTCTGCACGTGATTGTAGGTAACCCTGTGCCTTTTTTTTTTGTTTATTATATAGTATTTATTATCAATTGGTTGTTAATTTGGTATATTGAATTGTTTGTATATAAGAATAAGTAAATAAGTTTGTTTATATATGTATATATATATGTATATATATATATGTGTGTGTATGTTTGTCTGTAAAAAATAAATAGAAATAAATAAGAAAGTAAATAAGTTTATTAATTAAATGATTGATTAATTATGCTTGTCTATATAAATTGTTTAATCGTTCCTTTAAATTCATTAATTTCATTAGGAATTTCAACATATGTATTATCAACATCATTGAATTCATAGTTTAAAACTTTAGAATAATATTTAAGTTTTAAATAAATTGTATTATTATTATTATTATTATTATGTGTTTCATTATGTTTTTCATTATCATCTATAATCTCTCCTCCTGATAATTCATCATTTTTTTTTTCTACTTTAATAGTAGTTGGTATTATTTGGTTAAAAATTTTCAAAATTCCATAGATATTATCATTTATTAATCTATATTCTTCAATTACCCTTTTGAAAAAATTACTTTTGAATAAATTCATATATTGATCAATTGGTAAAAAATCTATAATCATTGATAAATAATTATTTAATGAATAATTAATTTCCATAGATTTTAAATCATTTTGATAAAGAATTCTTTTATATCCTTGATTTATAATTAATTTCAATATAATAGAATTTATAGAATTCATTGAATTCATTGAATCTTCATTATTATTAATAGATTTTAAATAATTGACTAAATTAATTATTAATGTATCATTTAATATAATTGAATCTAAATTTAAAATTTCTCTAATTGTTTTAATTATTAAATTTTTATTATTAGAATTTATAACTAATTGTAAATAATTGGATAAATAATTAGATAAATAAATTGAATAATAATCACTATTTAATTCATTATTTAAAATTATTGGTAAAAATTGTGAATTAAAATCTTTCCTTATTATAGCAAAATTCCATATTTTCATTGCCATTTCTAAATTATTCATATTAATATAACAATTAGATAATAATATTAATGATTTTATATTTAAATTAGGTAACCAATCAAATTTAGAGAATTTTTCAATCATTTTAAAAGATAAATTTGGATTTTTAATACTTAATGATTGAATATAAATTGATAAATATTGATTAATTAAATATTGTGATTCATCTGATAATTTATTTGGTAAATTATTAATAATTGTATCTAACATTAGAGAACTTTTATCAAATTGATTACATAAATTATATGATTCAATAATGGTTTGATAAATTAAATCATTATTATAATATTTCAATTTAGAATTAGAATTAGAATTAGAATTAACATATGATTTGATTTCATTATTATATAAATCTTCAATAAATTTAATATCATTAAATAAAGTTGAAAATTTAATAATTTGAAGTAAAAATGATGATTTATTTTCTTCATTAATTTTATCATTTAATAAATTAAATAAATCTTTTGAATTTATTAAATTTTTGATTTTATAATAATTTAAACTTTTAATTAAATTAATATAAATATTATTATTTGTAAAGCTAATTTTTTCATTATTTTTCTGGAAAATGAGAAATAAATCAAATGAAATTTTGAAAAATTCATAACCAAGTTTATAATTTTTAATTTTATAAGATTTAATTGAAGAATTAATTAATTCATTAATAATCAATTCATAAATTTTATTATTTGGTTTTAAATTATTTGATAACATATCTGAATATACATTTAATAAATGAGTTAGTTTTATTTCTAAAGATTCATCAGTATTTCTTAAAACAATTGAATTTAAAACTTTATAATAAATTTCTAAATTTGGTATAATTTTATTATTTCTCATTCTATTGAAAAGTGGTAAAATTTCATTAAATTTATTCAATGATAAGAATTGATCGATTAAATAATTTTCAGTAATTAAAGGATCTTCATTATAAAGGAAAGGTTTTAAGATTTCCTCCTCCTCTTGATTTTGATTTTGATTTTGTATATCAACCTTCTTTTCTATATTATTAATATAATTTTGAGATGAATATAATCTTTTAGAAGAGAAAGATTTAAATTTAAGTTGATTTTGATTTTGATTTTGATTTTGATTTTGATTTTTAATATTTCGATTATTTGATAAATTATTTAATAAAGTTGTAGCTAAAGAATTTGATATTGAAATTTGTTTTATATTATTAGAATTTGCCCTTCTAATATTAAGTATTGTATGATTATTTTTTATTGAATCTATTGAAATATTTAAATGAGAATTTTTATTATTAAATTTTGTATTATTTGAAGAAAGATTATAATTAAAAGTATAATTATGGTTAATATTTAATAAATGAAGATTATTAAGATCATGTATTAAACGATTTATATTATGAGTTAAATTTAAATTTTGATTATTAAAAGATGAATCATTATTATTTAAAGTATTTTCGAAAATTATATAATTTTTAGTTACTGATAAAGCAGGAGCAACATATTTGAAAATACTTTTATGATTACCATTATGAGAATTATTATTTTTTGATTTAAAATTTACCTCATCTAATCTAATTAAATCTTTTGGAGGTATATAAGAAGGATTGAAGAATTTATGAGTTGAAGAATTTGCTGACGAACAATTTCTAGAAAAGGAGAAGGAACCTTTTTGAGTTGAAGACGAGATATTTCTCAAACGCATGGTCTAATAGTAGTAGTATTATATATATATATATATATATATATTTGTATATATATATTTGTATATATATATATATTTAACAACAAACTGTTGAAGAGAAATGTTAACAAAAGTTTGTAAGAAATTATAATAAAAAAACATAAAAAAAAAAACAAAAAATGAAGATATTCTAAAAGAAAATTCTAATAATGAGTAATATAGGGAAATGGGAATATATTAAGAGAGAATCCGAAGCCCGAAGCATAAAGACGGGGAAAAACGGAGCTAAAAATGAGGGTGAAAAAAAAAATAGACGCGCCAAAAAATAAAAAAAATAAAAAAAATGGGGAAAAAATTGACTGGGGAAAATGGTCAGATATTGGCAAATGGCGATCTTTGATTGGTTGGAATTAGAAAAGAGGGAATAAATAATTAATTAAATAGATTGATACTAGTACTAGTAATAGATTGATACTAGTACTAGTAATAGTGCTAATACTAGTACTAGTACTAAAATAGTACTAAGATAGTACTAAGATAGTACTAAGATAGTACTAAAATAATAGTGCTAAAATACTAGTGCTAAAATAGTGCTAATGACCCCTCGGAATTTGAGTAAAAATAAACAATAAACAATAGAAAAAAGAAAAAGAAGAAAAAGAAGAAAATTAAGTAAATTAAGTAAATTAAGTGAATTATGGACGCATGTTCTTCTTTCCTTATCTAAAATTAATTTCTTCTCTTACATTTGAGAATTTCTGTCTTAATTTATTCAATTAATCACTCATATATATATTATCATATTATCATATTATCATATTATCATATTATCATATATATATCATAATATTATATTATTAAAGGTGACATATATTTATTTTATTTAAACTTTGTCTTTTCTTTTGTTTCTTTTGTTTCTTTTGTTTCTCTTGTTTCTTTTTATTTATCTGATTTTAGTTTGCTATAATACAACTGTCATTATTCTTTTAGATATATATTTATATATATATATTTCAATTATTATATTTCAATTCTTATATTTCCGTCAATTTCTCATTATATCTCTACTTATACCTTATATTTTATAATATATACTCTTTTACCGCATATTATATTATATTATATTATATTATATTCTTTTTAATTTCTTTTTAATTTTATTTCTTTATTTTATTTCTCTTTATTTCTATTCCCACGGATATCTCTAAAATAAAAAAATAAAAAGAAAAGAAAAAAACAAAAACAAAAACTTCTATCAATATGCAATGGAATAATCCATTTTATCAAGATCCTTTAGAACCTTTATCTCTCAATGATGATGATATATCTTATTCAAATTCATTTAATACCAATTTAACACCTAAAACTTATTCTAATACCAATTTTGCATTAAAATCAAATACTAATCAATCTCAATTTAGTTTAACTGATTTATCTTTAAATTCTCCAATTAAATCAACTTTAATGGATTTAACATTATTAGAAGAATCAATTTCTCCATTTTCTTCAACTTCTTCATCTGCAACTAACACTACTACTACTACTACTACTACTACTGCTACATTAGATTCAATTGAGGATTATTCAACTTATCAACCTCAATGTGTTAATACAAGAGATATTAATAATTTATCTCATGATTATATCTTAAGATATATCAATAATAACTCAATTGATTTGGTTGAAAATAATATCAATAATATCAACAATTCTACTAATAGTATTGATAAGAAATTCAACAATTCATCTCTTTCTTCTCTTACTTCTCTCAATTCTTTACCTTCTTTACCTTCATCAACTTCTTCATCATCTTCATCATCTTCTTCTTCATCATCTTCTTCTTCTTCTGTTTCTTTATCAAATTCAGATTTTACTTCAATTACTCCATTATTAAAATCTCAATCTACAAAT
The DNA here is from genome assembly GCA_030579495.1 of Pichia heedii. Lineage (NCBI taxonomy): Eukaryota > Fungi > Ascomycota > Pichiomycetes > Pichiales > Pichiaceae > Pichia > Pichia heedii. The sequence continues at coordinate 192,550 of JAKTRA010000008.1, read as the reverse complement.
GATTATGATTTCTCAAATACTGCTTTAAAAAATTCAATGAAAAATATTAATCCTTTAACTTATGATTTAGATACAGAATTACAAAATGATTTAATTCTTACTGAAAATGATGAAATTGATGAAATTGATAATAATAATGATAATAATATTAGCTTTGATTATGAAAATAGTCTTTTCAGTAATAATAATAATTCAATTTTAAAGAAACGAGATTCTAAAACAATTAAAAAATCAAAAATTAAATCAAATAAAAGTAATAATGATGATTCAAATAATGAAATTAATACCAATAATGAAAAGAATGTTAGTACAACTACAACTACAAATACAAATACAAATACCACTACCACCACTACCACCACTACTACTACACATAAGAATTCATTTGTAATAATACAAGGTAATAAAAGAATCAGTGATTCTAGATTATCACTTGCACAATTATCAATAGTTTTAAATTTACAAGGTAATGATGAAGAAACTGCTAAAAGAGAGAAAAATATTTTAGAAATTCTGAAAGTTGATCTTAACTTTCCAATTGGTGAGAAAACTTGGATTAGAGATACACCACCAGTTGAGAGAGAGAAAATAATTAATCAATTAACTGAATTAGTTGAAAACCGTCATCATTATGGTTATTCAAAGAAAATTCTTTCAATTATAGTACGTAGAGCTAGTTATTACATGATGCAGGGGAGATTAAGGAGAGAGCGGAGATTACAACGTAAGAATAAAATACATGCATCAAATACAAATACAAATACAAATTCAAATACAAACACAAATACAAACTGTAACATTAACAACACTTTCAACAAAGACATTGTATAAATTGGAAAATGAAAAAAGGAACATTACATTACATTAAAGGACCCCCTTTTCTTTTCTTTTCTTTCTTTTCATTTTCTTTTTTATTACGACCAATTCTCGGACTTAATTCTCAGTTTGTTTCTTTTTATATCTTCTTTTATACCACATCAAACATCACCTGCTAACACTTTTATTAAATAATTTTCATCTTTTTCATCCGTTTCTATCAATTTCTGTTTCCTTACTTGCCATATATCTCCTTTATATCTCCATTATTTCCCAATTACTTGCCATAATTATAGCAATGAATAAACCAAACGAAAATAATTTGATGATGGTTGCTTCTTCAAATATGGCTCATATCGCAGATCTCAATGATACTAATGATAAAACTAACACCAATACTAATACTAATACTAATACTAGTATTAGTATTGATGCATGTGCTAATCTCAATACTAATTCAACTGTTGCTGTTACTGATACAAATTTAGAAATCGACCCATTAAACATCACACAACTCTCAAATACTTTCGACTCGCTAATATCGGATATCACTATTGAATCAAATAATTTATCAGAAAATGTTTTAAATTATGTAAATAATCATAAATTAATTATGGATGATAAATTCTCTCTAATTGATAAACATCTTATTAATTGCAATAAACTTATCTCAAATTCTAATAAATTACTTGAAAATTATGATTTATTAAAACAACTTCAATGTTTCTCAAAAGATTTTAATACTAGATTACAAAATATACATCAAAATTTGAAGAAATAATTAATAATAATACATGATATTACACAACTAAAAGAAGAAAAAAAAACTTTATATATACCCTATTCCTCATCATCATCATCCCCCCCCTCTCTCCACCTATCGTTTAATCTCCCTCTTTAATCTCATCTCTTCCTCTTTCATTTCTCTGATTTCTATAATTCGTTTCTTGAATCGAATGTTCGCAATAACTACTAATATTAAACTACGTAGTTTATTGATTGGCTTTAGTTTAATTTTATTATCAATGTTAATATTGATATTAATTCCACTATTCTTTAATAATCGTTTACAAATTGTAATCGATTCATCCCTTTTACGTATAATTAATCGAAAATACTCAATCATAAATCGTAAATCACGTATCTTATCACTATATTCTCTCAATTTTAACATTGCTAATCCTTTCTGATTTTTTAATACATTGATCCTTTCCTCATTCCTATTTGGTGATTCTGGTGTATTAGGTATCCAATTATTATTAATCTCTTTATTCCCTTCATTCTCTTTATTCATTTTATTCTCAATTTCTTCATTCAGCATTTTAACTTCCCTTTCTAACATTTCATTACGATTCTCTAAAATTCTCAATTTACCAAGTAATTTATTATAATTGATTTCATCATTAAAATTGAAATTTTTAGATTTATTATTAATATCTTCCTTTAATTCTTTAATCTTATTGATTAATTCATCCTTCATGAAATTATATTCATCAACCATTAAATTATATTGTCTCTTTTGTTCTTCAATTTTACTCTCATATTCCTTAATTTTAAAAGATTGAACCAATTCATTCTTCTCAATTTTATGACTGATATTATTGGTTTTATCAAGTATATTATCAGTCTCATTATCAATAATCTTATTCATTTTAATCAATTTCGCTCTATCATTATTGATAGTCTCAATTCTATTGTTTAATCTATCAATATCTAATTTCTTCTCTCTTAATTCTAACCTTAATAAATTTTTATCTTGTTCTATTTTTTGTATATTTTTCTTCATCTCTTCATTATATTCTTTGATTTTATCAATCTTCTCAACTTCAATTCTCAATTTAATATTCTCATCAACAATTTTATTCTTATCATTCTCTAATGCTTTCTTTTCTTTATTTAATTCATTAACTTTCTCACTTAATTCTGTAATTTTAGAATTGATCGATTCAGTATCAACAGTATTTATCGTATCCATATCAATCAATTTCTTCAATTGTCTTCTATATCTCTCAATTTCATCATCTTTTATACTAATCTCTCCTTCAAGTAATTTAATTCTTTGTGAATATTCATTGATAATATCATTCTTATCATTTTCAAGTTGTTTATATCCAATTGATAATTTAGCTAAATCTTCTCTCAATTGTGAATTTTCATCAGATTTTAAAAGTTCATTATATTTCTCCTTCAATTCTGTATATTCTTCTTGTAATGAAGTATAAACATTAGCTAAATTCTTTTTATATTCTTCATAATTATCAATCTCACTCGATAATTCTTCATTTCGTTTCTGTAATTCAGAAGCAATATCCATAATTTCAAGTCGTTCTTTACGTTCTTTCGTTAATATTTCTTTCAATTCAATCAATTCATTAATATCAAGCATATCCCTATCATTTTCTCCTTCTCCTTCTCCTTCTTCTCCCATATTTAAGTTTTCAATTTCTTCATCTATTTTATCAATATCATCATCTTTAACTCTGTATTCATCCCTATTACTCTCCTCTTCTAAATGTCGTATTTTCCTTGTTAATTTCTCAATTTCTTCATTCTTTTCACGTACAACTTTGTTAATCTTCAATATACTAGCATACAATTCATTTTTATCATGATTCAAATCTTCATTTAACATTTGAAGTTTATTGATTTTCTCAGTTAATTTTTCATATATTTTCGATTCTTCTTCACGATTTTGTTTATCTTTTAATGAATCTGTATCTTTCATCTGTTTATCAATCTTGATATTCAACCTTTTGATCTCATCACGTAATGTATCTTCAATTTCCTTCAATGATTCATTTTCTTTTGATAAGTTATCAATTGTATTAGAAGATTCTTCTAATCTATCCATCATTCTTTTTCTTTCATCCTTCCATAACTGATATTTCTCATTGAATTCATCATTTTGTTTACACAAATTTTTATTTTCTTTTTGAAGATGTTCAATATTATCCTTTAACTCAATAATTTCTTCTTTCAATTCTTCATTCAAAATATGAGAGTTAGATTCTATTTGTGAAACTTTTTCATTAAAACTATCATCTTTGACATTTTTCAATTCTTCAATTTCCTTGATTAGATTTTCATTAATATTTGTCAATTCATCAAATTTTTCCTGTAAATGTTCATTCTCATTTTGTAATCTATATCGCTCATCATCTAAAAATTCAATTTTCTCCTTCAATATTTCACTATTCTTAGTGTTGATGTTATTAACTTGTTCATTATTATATAATTCATCAATTCTATCATTTAATTCTTCATTCTCTGAAATTAACTTATTCAACTTAGTTTCATATTCATAGTTCAAATGTAACAAACTTTCCTTTTCTTTTAAAATATTTTGATACTTATCACGTAATGATGATATCTCTCTCTTATTTTCATTAATTATATCCTCTAATTTATAAATTTGATCATTACCATCAGAATCATTTTTAATTTGATTCATTAAATCGATGATTTTCTTATTCAACTCAACATTTTCATCAACTAGCTCTTTAGAACTAGTAGGTAACCCATTAAAATGACGTCTCAATGTAGCCAATTCAATTTTTAAATGATTATTTTCAATTTCCATTTGTTTGTATTTCTGTAATTGTTCACGTATCATATTAGAACCATCATTATCAATATCTGCATGTGAGGTTACATTCATTTTCAAATCAGGTATTATATTGGTTCCTTTACTAATTCCATCAATTCCAAATAGTTTTGATTGATTTTTATTATTATAAATATCATCATTATCATTATCTTCACGTATTGAAGAAGCATTTGATGATATTAATTCTATATCATGATTATCGTTTGTTGATCTATGTAAATTTTTCATATGAATTCCAACACCATTAGTATTTCTATTCGATCTACTATTAAATCTGTTATTCATTGTCCATGTATTCTGTGTTTGGAATTTTTCTGACATGTCGGAAAGGAAATCTACAGATCCTAATTTCCCAGCTGATTTATGACCAACTGGAGTAAATTCGAGTGATGTAGATCCATCACTTACTTTATCCCTTCTATTAGGTGTACTACTCATACCATCTAAGGAAAAATTAATAATAAATTAAAAGAAGAATTATAAATATAAATATAAATATATAAATATAGATAAAACATGAAACATATATGCAATTGAATAAAATGTAAACACACAACTCAACACGGTCCTTTCTTCTTTCTCTTCTTTCTCTTTTACTCGCGTATTTTTTACATGTCATTCAGATATTGTCAATAGCTTCAATAAAGGCCTTTAAGGAAGCTTTAGCAGATCCATTTAGAATACTCTCTCTTGCTAATTGGACTCCATCTATCCAATTGGATGCCTTACCTGCTACTACTGCCAAGGCACCAGAATTCATTAATATGTAATCGACTAACGGATTAACACCTGGAGCAAGTAAACTTTCATCTGTAGTATCAAGTATTGATTTCAATATCTCTGCATTCTCTGCTGGAGTACCAGATCGTACTAAATCTAAAGAATGTTCAGGTAATCCAAAATCAGATGGAGAAACATGGGAAACTTCAATAGCATCATCTGGAGTATTTTCACGATGAAACCATATTTTGGTTTTACCAATTGGAGAAATTTCATCTAAACCTATCTCCCCCCAAACAACCATAGTATTTGTTGATTTATTCTTACTATTATCAATTTTAATAGCTGCCTTACAGTATGTTTCACCTAATTCTTCAGTATAAACACCTAAAATTCTTGCATTGATGTTGATTGGATTTAATAATGGTCCTAATATATTGAAAATCGTTGGGATACCTAAATTTTTCCTGACATTGATGACTTTAGACATACCATGATGGAATGCAGGTGCAAAAAGGAAACATAATTTAGAATCTTTAATTATAATTGGTGCAGTTTGTGCATTCACTTTCATTAATTCTACACCTAATTTATTCATCAAATCACCTGATCCAGAAGTACTAGTTGATGCTTTACCACCATGTTTACATATATTGATACCCATTCCTGCACTAATAATTGCTGCTGATGTAGAAACATTGAAAGTATTTTGTGAATCTCCACCTGTTCCAACAATATCCACATAACCATTAGGATCAACTAAATTATCATCAATTCTCTCTGAATATTTCAAAATTGTTTCTACTGCAACGGCAATATAATCAGAATTGAAATCAAGTTTATGAATACGTAAACCTGTTAAGAATGAAGAAATTTCAACATCATTAGCATTTCCTTGGAATATAATATCTAAAGCTTCTGAAAACTCCACCAATGTAAGTTTCGGTGGTGTTGATATCAGTTTACGTAAATAAGGAGTTAATAATTTTGACATTGACTATTGTATAACTATATTACAATATACTCCTACACATTCTATTCTACTATATTATACTCTATTCTACTCTATTCTATTCTATTCTTTTCTCTATTCCTATAGAAATTGAATATTTCCAAATTATTATGAATTCGCTATATTTTTCAAGAAAATATTTCCATGTGTTTCTCTTTTGAGAAGATGTTTTGATTTTGAATCATCAAAGTTTCTATTAATTTTTCTTTTTCCATTTTCTTCTTCTCTTCAATCAATTCAATCATATATTAGCAATGACTGATACTTACATTCCTGAACCAATTGGAATAGCAAATCTACCAAATCAAAGATATAGACTTGTATCACAAGAAGGTGCAACATTCACGTTAATGTTAGCAGGTGAATCAGGATTAGGTAAAACAACATTTATTAATACATTATTTCAAACTAATTTAAAGAATCATCAAGAGTTACGTAATCGTTTCAATTTACCAATTAAGAAAACGGTTGAAATTGATATTATTAAGGCAGAATTAGAAGAAAAAAATTTTAAACTTAAATTAAATATAATTGATACACCAGGATTTGGTGATAATATTGATAATAATAATTCATGGAATACAATTGTAGAATTTATTGATGATCAACATTTATCATTTATGAAACAAGAAACTCAACCAATTCGTAAAAATATTAAAGATTTAAGAGTTCATGCATGTTTATATTTCATTAAACCAACAGGTCATACATTAAAACCTTTAGATATAATTACAATGAAAAAATTAGGTTCAAGAGTTAATTTAATTCCAATTATTGCAAAAGCTGATACTTTAACACCAAATGAAATGTTAGAATTTAAGAAAAGAATTAGAGAAATTATTGAAGTTCAAGATATTAGAATTTATTCACCACCAATGGAATTGGATGATCAAGCAGCAACTGAACATGCAAAACAATTAATTGAATCAATGCCATTTTCAATTATTGGTTCAGAGAATGAAATTGAAGTTAATAATGTTAAAATTATTGGTAGGAAATTACCATGGGGTATCGCAGAAGTTGAAAATGATCAACATTGTGATTTTAGGAAATTAAGGAGTTTATTATTAAGAACTAATATGTTAGATTTAATTTTATCAACAAATGAAATTCATTATGAAAATTTTAGATTAAAAATGATGAATAATGATAATGATAATAATGGTTATTCTGAAACTGATGATTTAAAGAAGAGTAATGATAAATTATCTGAGAAAATATTGAATAATCCACAATTTATTGAAGAAGAGAAAAAATTGAAAAGATATTTTGCAGAACAATTAAGAAATGAAGATCAAAGATTTAAACAATGGAAACAAAATATTCATACAGAAAAGAATAGACTTAATCATGATTTAGCTCAATTACAATCTCAAATGAAGAAATTAGAGGAAGAGGTTAGAATCTTACAAGAAAATAAAGGCAAATCAATAATATAATCAATCAATAATATACCTTGATGTTAAAATTTACTATTTATGATTATAATCTATATCTTTTTCTTTTTCTTTTTATGTTTCATTTTTCCTTTTCCTTTTCTTACTGCATTTCCACATATAAATATTTATCTGATTTGTAATAAAAATTATATTTACATTTACAAGTCTACATTTATACTACAGTGATGTATCTACAATTTCAATATTTTATTCTTTTAATTAAATTTTCTTTTATTATACCATTCATTTTTGATTTAATTTCCTTTTCTTGAATTTTGTTTTCTTTCGTTTTTTTTTTTTGTTATTTTGAAATGTATATTTTGTTTATTTTTTTCATTTTAAAAGTAAAGAAATTAAATTTATAAAGAAAGATAAATTATGATAAAAATTAAATGACTTAATCTTGAGCTCTCTTTGCAGCTTTCTTTGCAGCTTTTCTATCAGTACCAAAGATTTTCTTTGATCTATTTTTCTTTTGCTTTCTTTGTTGTCTTGCAGCTTTTTCAACTTTAGTAGCTAAACCATATCTAACTAATCTATAAGCAGGTTCGAATTTTTTAGCATCAGCAACAGAATTGTAAACTAAACCGAAACCAGTTGATTTACCACCACCGTATTGAGTTCTGAAACCGAAAACTGAAACTTGATCTTTTTCAACTTTATATAAAGCAGAAAGTTGTTCTCTTAATTCATCTTTGGAAACATTAGCTCTATTTGGATGAATAACATCAATAACAAATTGTCTTCTTGCTAATAAAGCATTTGGTAAAACCTTTCTGGTTCTAATAGTGATTGCGTCAGACTGTAATATATTGAATTTTAATTGTTAGTATTTCATTCTATTGTAATCAATAAGTTCAATATGTTTATTCAATTAGATGAATTAGATGAACTAGATGAATACATACCATTCTGTATTAGTGGATGTGTTCTGGAATAGTCAAAAAGGATAAAAAGTTCAAAGATGAAAACTACTGAAAATATTTCGAAAAAGCACGTAATATTGTAAATACTAATGAATAATTTCTCTTACAATGATGGACGGATAGTGGAAAAAATTAGAAAATTGAAAAAAAAAATAACTTTCCCCTCGAATCTTTCACCACAACCCTCGCACCTCTAACAATGGAAGAAAAAATTGGAAAAGCAGTCACAACAATTTTCTTTTTATAAAAGAAAGTAATACGCCACAATATCATCTGAAGAAGAAAAAAAAGCATCAGCCACATTCGTGATTACGTAAAGATAACTAATAACTAAATTTTTTTGAAATGATTACATAGTTTGATACAAAGAGAAGAAGAGAGAGAAAGATAGAGAGAAATAGGAATGGAGACAAAAGAATTAAGCCCTTATTCTTAAAACAAAGTTAACGATAACTGCAACTAGTAAAAAGAAACAAAGCATAGTTGGACCAAATCTATCATCGTATGGACCTGAACCTCTTCTTCTAATAGCATTTGCTCTCCAATGATATGTAACTAATGCATATATCATTGTACCCATAGCAAGAATTGTAAATAATGATGCAGAAATTCTACCAATCTTATCACCAAAATTTAATAAACCAATTGCAAGTGATCCAAGTATAACTGTAAAATTTAACCATGAAAGGAATGTTCTTTCATTTGCAAAGAAAACTTTTGGTTCAACTCTTGTTGGTAATGCAATTCGTTTACCTGGTGCTGTATAGAAAAAGAAAAGGGGAGAAAGGGGAAAGGGGAAAGGAAAAGGAGAAACAATAATGATAATGTTAGTATACTATATTGTAAAATATCATGTAATTTCATGTATTTTCATGTGATTTCATGTATTTTCGTGAATTTTATCATATTTCAAACCAACATACCTGTTTGTAATAATGGTGCTGATGACATTGCTTTATTCACTAATCAATCTATTCTCAAATTGTAAATAAATACCTTCTAATAAGGAAAATAAAACAAAAAAAAAGAAGTTATCAGATAATTTATATTATATACCTAAATTGACATTATAATCTCATATCTAATATTTCTTAAACAATGGCACCCTTAAAAACAAAATAAAATTCTCCTGTATTACACACGTGCTCTTCTCACATGACATCGGAGTATTTCAAATTTCTTCTACCGGTCGATCGACCTTAACATGAATTCTCTGTTTTTTTTTTTTTTGTTAATAATCTCAGTACAGATCCATCGGATATTTTGAGATATGGATGAGTAGTTTTCACTGAATTCCTTATTCAAAAAAAAATCTTGATTCAATGACTGTAGCTCCTGTATTGAAAACTAAAGCAATCAATGAATCTATATTGGTATGTACTAACTGCATATATGGACATGTATAATATATATATATATATATTCAATTCACTTATATTCCATCATCTTACTAACTTAATCAAATAGCCAATATCCGAAGAGGAATTATTAGAGTTTGTGAATAACATAATTGAATCAAAAGCAAATATATCTTTGAATGAACTTAATGAAAAAATACTTCATTTGCTGAGGAATAAATCATCTTGTTTCAAATATATTATCAATTCCATAACTTTCTCAATTACTGAATATTCAAATACTAATAAAATAAATTCATCTTTCAATGCATTTTGGGATAATCAAAGTGACGGATTGTTGAATTTATCATTTGATTTAAACAATGAAAAAGTATTACTAACAATAATCTTTGTTGCTATCTAATACTTCAAATCCTTATAGAAATAACAATAAAAAGTATATACATATATAATATATATTTCTTTACATATTTCTACATAAACTATTTCTTTATTGGTGAATAACTAAATTTTTGAAAAATACTACCACTCTGTTTCTCAACATTTGCAGCTCTTGATTTCTTACTCAATTCCTCACATTCACGTACAATAGATAAAGTCTTAGATTTATCAAATTTCTTACACTCTAATAAAATTCTCAATAAATCTGTTGGTAAATCGTAAAAATCATTCAATGCAGCTGACCATCTCTCAATTATTTCATCCTCATTATTCAACGAAATTATATCAATCAATATATCAAATATAATCATCTTATTTTCAAGTATACCTTCTTCATCATGTTTACCTAAAACATTCATTATCTTAAATCCATCTCTCTCTAATGACTCAATTATTTTATCTTCGAAAACTCTTTTATAATTTAACATATTTAAATAATTTAATAAAAAATCATCTGTTATGAAATCAAATAATGAAACAAATAATTCAGGATATGAAAAATCAATAAAAGGCATTAAATACTCTTCATCAATTATATTCAAAATTCCTTCAATAATTGTACTCGATTTATACCATGATTTGGTGAAAATCTCATTCATTATTAATTTATAATCTTTCAATGCTAAAAATGATATTTTTTGTAAACAATATGTACCTAACTCAATTGAATGATTAGTCGCAATATGCTTTATTTCAATCAATTTATGTTTATGAATTTCTGATAATCCTTCAGTAATCAAATCAAAATCCCTCTCTAATGCATCTGTTAAAATTAAACAATCATTTGATAAATTAGTAATATACCTTGGTAAATATCCAATATTCTCTCTATATTCTCCTGTATCTCCTCTATCTCCTGCTTCTTTATTGTCCTTGTTCGTCATCCATAACTCACTCATCTTATCTAATGATCTAACCCATCTCTCTTGGAATAATCTCATTATATCATTGGCAAAGAACCCAAAATATTGAACTAAAATTGATGCATCACCTAATGTCCTAATACTCTTAGTATTTGACGATAAAATCAACATAATATCTTGTGCAGTTTGGAATGATAATCTATCGTCTCTACGATCACTTGGCTCTTCATCTAATAACTCAAATTTATTGATTGATTTATTTAATGCAGTATCAATCCATTTAGTCGTTGAATTGATATTCTCTTGTAATGATTTATTCAACAATTGTTTCCTCTTATCTTCAGGAATTAATCTAATAGTTTTCATTTCCTTATTAGTAAACTTAAATAATTGTTTTAACTTGGTTCTATTTTCATAATCTAAATCTAAAATTTGTGCTAGTTGAACATTACCATATTCACTATTATCTAATATATCATTCAAAATTTTTCTAATTGATGATTGATGCCATTCTAAAATTTTTGGGAAAAAATTCCATTCACTGGGGAAACATTTATCAATTGAAATTTTAAAATCAGAAATTGTTTGATAATAAAAATTACCTTCATCTCCAAGTAATATTGAAATATTCTTCGATTTCAATACGTCAATGAATTTCTCCTCAATTGATTTTTGAAACAAATCTTCAAAAATACTCTTATATCCCCTTTCACGTGATCTTTTCACTCTAGTTATTCTATTATCATTTATATGTTCAATATCATTAGTACTATTACTACCATTATTACTATTCTTTTTCTCTAATAAATGATTCCATAATCTAACTTTTAAATCTTCTCTTTCTTCATATTGGATAATCTTAACAACTTTGATCAAATATCCAAAATTACCTGATTCAACAAAATCTAAAAATGCATCAACAATAATACTCAATAAATGGTTGAAATTTGAAATACATTCATCTAATTTATTCGATAATTTAGTGACTAAATTTCTAGTTTGAGCCAAACTTGATTTATTCGCCATTATTTGCATTTGATCTTGTAAGTCTCTTAATTTATTCAATTCATAATGAACAACTAATAAATCATCACCATTAGAAAACTGTAACTCTTCTCTTTCATCTTTCATAATCTCGTTGTTTATTAAATTCAAGATCAAATGTTGCTTTTTATCAAATGTGGAAAGATTATTGTACACTTCTTCAATCTCATTGATGTTCTTCATAATCAATGCTGCTTCATCAAATATCTTGAAGTCATTTGAATTATTATTATTATTCAATAGATTATCACGACGTAAATCATCTAATTTCTCAACTGTATATTTCAATTCTTGTAAATTCTTATTAGCTAAATGCATATTGGAAATCATTATATGAATCTGTTGTAAATGTCGATCCTGTTCAATGTTCAGTTGTGATTCAATCGAATATTTCTCTTTATTGATATTAGAAATGATACTCTCAATATTTGATAAATCATCCTCATTCTGTATTATCGTTCCAATTTTCTCTAATATTTCTGTTGATACTGTTGACGACATTTTGACCTAGAGAATGATGACTCTTATCAGTACCTAAGGAGAGTAATTCGGAATTAATTAAAGGTATCTCTCTCTAAGGACAATCAATCACCTAACCAACAAATTGCATCATTTTAAGCGAGAAAAATGAATTGATTCGATGATGAACTTTTAAAAGAAAAAATTACATCATGCTAGTTCTACAATCATAAAATAATCGTTCTTCTTTTTCCGTTCTTTTGCTTCAGTGGTATACAAGATTAGTAGGTAAAGATTTACATGTATAAATTCAATAATAATTATAAGAATTTCCCTTTATTAACAACAAAGGCTTCAAGAGTTGCAATGGCTGCATAAAGTCTGTTTTCTGCTTCTGGGAAAACAATCGAATGATTACCATAGAAAACATCATCAGAAACTTCTTCTTTGTGTCTTGGTAGACAATGCATAAATTTGAAATTCTTATTTGCAAGTGAAGCTAATTCATTGTTTATTTGGAAACCTTCAAATTGTTTCAGTTTTTCCTTAGTTTGAGATTCTTCACCCATTGAAACAAATGTATCAGTAACTAAAATATTTGCATCAGTAGATGCAATTTTAGGATCATGTGTAAGTTCTAAAGTTGCACCAGTTTCTTCTGTTACCTTTCTTGCAGCATCAACTATAAAATTCTCAACTTCAATACCCTTTGGAGTTGCAATTGAAACATTTATACCGAATTTCATTGCAGCAATTGCTAAATCATTTATAACATTATTAGCATCACCAATCCATGCTAATTTAAGACCTTTCAATTCTTCAAAATTTTCCTTTATTGTAAGAAGATCACAAATTGCTTGAAGTGGATGATATCTATCACATAATGAATTGATAATTGGAACTGATGAATGTTCACATAATTGTTGAATATCAGAATGTGCATTAACTCTTGCAAATATACATGATGTCATTGATGAAATAACTTTAGTAGTATCATAGAATGATTCATTGACACCGAGTTGAATATCTTCTTTACCTAAGAACATCGGTTGTGCTCCAAAATATGCAGCTGCACCTTCTGAAGAGATTCTAGTTCTAGTTGATCTCTTAGTAAATAGCAAAGCAACTAGTTCTCCTTGAAGTGGCCATGTTTCTGGTTTCTTCTTTGATTTGATGAGATTTTTATGAAATTCAGCTCTATTAACAAGAGATTTGAATTCTGATGTAGTTAAATCAGAAATTGAAATTAAATGTCTAATATTGTTAGATTTAGTCATTGCTGAAGTTGAAAATGTTCTATATAGAGAATTAGAAAAGGACATATCTAAAATGAAAATAAGGAACAATAAAGATATCAAACTCTGTGGTTCTACAACTGATTAAGGAATATATAATAGTTTAAATAGAAGAAGCGCAATGTAACAACGGAACCAGCAGCTGCCTTTCTTTTACTATGACTATTTTTTCTGGCAAAGAAAAAGGACGGAAAAAATGGAGGGAAAAATGGTAAAACTAAGCGCTTAGCTATGGGAATTGCCTAATGCGGTAATACCGTTTAGCGCGCTTAATTTTTATTGGATAAACATAACACAATGTATTAGAAGATTTCCAGTAAAATAATATAACAATAACTTGTATTGTTCTCTGTAGATAATTACTATTGCCTTGACATGACAGTAAACGGCTATTATCTATTTGAAGCGGCACTGCGAATGTATTGAGTCATAGCTTTAACATGTTCTATCTTTTTCGCAGTAATACTATTCTGTTCGGATTCTAGTTGAGTAAGCTTCTCCTGTTGTCTATCAATCAACTTATCTAATGATGTCATTTTCTTTTCCATTAGTTCATATTGTTCTTTGAAAGATATCGTGGGTTTCGGGAATAATATCTTCTTCTTATTTGTTGTATTATTATTGTGGTTACTCATTTCTGTATTATCTTTATATTGTGAATGAATCCCTTGTAGTCTGCAATTCTGGTCAATTATTTCATCCAATCCAACACTACTATCTGATGCATTGTCATCACTCAAACTTGTCTCTTTCAATGCTTGTTCAATGAGTTTCCTTTTCCTCGTTTCCTCACCATTATTGTTCACTATATCTTGTTTAGATTTATCAGCATCAATAGTTAGTAGATCACTCTCTTCAATATCGGAACCTTCAATAATTATCCCATCTTCGGTTTCTGGATTGGGTATTTCCTTGATTAGAGGATCATCTCCAGTATTATAAGCTTTTAGATACTCTCGAATATTCTTACCCTTGTTACAATCTTCAGTACAGTCTAAATCTTGACTCTTATCTGCTTTCATATTCGATGGTTCCTCTGTTTTCTCGATTTCCTTTGTTTCTTGTAGGTTCTTCTTTCTCAACTTCAAAACTGGTTTAATCGATACTATCACTTCATCTTCTATCTCATCATCACTGATAGTACCAATTTGTATTTGTTTACTTTGAACATTCATTTTTTCTCTTTTCAGTTTTCTGATTTTAAATTTGTTCGTTTTGACATTCTCTCTGCTCTGACTCCTTTCATCATATATCTCATCATCTATATCGTCATCATCGTTTAGAAAAGAAAGTTTGGACATCACAGAATGGTAAGTTCATTGTTCATTTAATACAAATGAAAGTAATCACTCAAACAAAACCCTATTGTTAGTGTATACACTCAGAATAAATTTTCAAAGTGCATTTTTTTTTTTCTTCTTCATGAATTTTCTTTTTTGAACTTTTCTTCATCATTTCGTCATTATACGGTAAGACTGACTACTGTTAATAAGTACCAATTAGAATAAATGAGTGACACGTTCAGTGATGATATATCAGCATCTGCTAAAAAAATGCATCATTTTATGGTGTCCAATAACAAATCATCATATACACAGAATGAGTTACTAGAATCTTTAAACTTATCTGGTGTCAGTGAATTAATGGAAAATGCACAAGCATTGCTTAACAAAGGGTTATTGAAGATTCTAGAATCTGCATCAACAACAGATCCAAATGAAAAGCAGATATTATTTGCACCAATCAGTGAACAAGAAGCAAAAAAGGTTAATGATATGACTGCTGATGAAGCTATCGTTTATTCTCATGTTGAAGCAGCTGGTAGAGAAGGTATATGGACTAAAACTATCAAAGCTAAAACTAATCTACATCAACATATAGTGTTAAGATGTCTTAAATCTCTAGAAACTCAATCATATATCAAATCCGTTAAATCTGTAAAACATCCAACGAGGAAGATTTATATGTTATACCATTTGACACCATCAATTGATGTTACAGGTGGACCATGGTTCACAGATTCGGAACTAGATACAGATTTCATTGATTCTCTATTGGTTGTTATTTGGAAATTTGTAGCACAGAAAACATATCCAAAATGTTTCAAAAGGAAAGGATATATTCCAAATGGTTTAAAGCAATATAGTTATCCAGCTCAAATGATTACCGGTATGGGTTCACTACTCCCATCACTTACAGATGTGAATGAATTCATAATCTCATCTGGAATCACCACAATAGAGTTGACTTTATCTGATGTTAAGTCATTGTGTGATGTTTTAGAATTTGATGAAAAAATAGAAAATGTTGGAGGTACGTATAAGGCAACATGGCAAAGTGTGTTAGAAGCTGGTGGTGGTAAAATTGAAGGTGAAGATGTCTATGCACCATTGAAAAATGAAATATTCAATATAAATGATAACTATAGAGTACTAGATACCAATATAAAGGGAGAAAATGAGGTTAATTCTAAAGAAAATAGCATATCAGCTAATTCTCTTTTATATTTGGATTCATGGATGAATTTATAAAATTGTATAAAATTAGAAAGGTTTAAACAACTTTAGATAAAAATGACACCAAAAGAAGCAGAATAAAAGGAATGAATATAAGAATTGTTTATAAAAGATATTAATGGAAAGTAAAGATTAGAAAAGTTTCAGCTATAATGTAGACTAGGTAAAAGATTGTGGGTTCATATCATATAATTAGTTGCATATGAAAAATATTGTGGTAAACCAGACAGTTCCTCAATTTCTTCATAAGCAGGTGGAACAATAAAATTTAATTCAGCCTTTTGTTTTTGTTTACCCTTTTGTTTATGTATTATCGAATCAAAAAATGAATTTGTTGCAGTTTGGATATTACCGATATTTTTGTTCTTTGAAATTTCATCAATTTTTCTGATAGTTTGAGCATCAAAATAACTTGGTGGAGGCATCTTTCCTACAACACTTTCATCTTTCAAAATCTCAACTTCAGCATCAAGAGATAAATCAACCTTATTCTTCCTATTTATTGGTTCATCCAACAGTTTTGCTGTCTGTCTGATCATTGCATTATCCTGCTTCTCAGCTCTAGAATTATGTAACATTTTATCAATACTTTGAGATCTACTCCTCATACTATGTGAGCTAATTATATCGGAATTATCAAATGATATAGCATTTTCCTCTATTGAAACTTCTTCTACACGAATTGAGATTTTGATTTTATGTGATACTTTGAAATGACAAATCTTATTTTCAATAACACTCGTTGTTGGAACAATTTTAACTATAGCTTTATTACTTTCCTTTTTATCTACAATATCATAACGTTTATGTTGCTTTGGTATTGAGAAATCGAAATCCCAAGTTTCAATCTTATTTTCAAAAGATTCAAGATCAATATAATCTAGTAACATACGTTCAGTATGTGATAAATGGTTATGAAAATGATCTGTTTCATCTTTTTGCAAAAATGATTTAACATTATATTCAGTTATTTGATCCAGGAATACACTTATGGATTTCAGTTTATACTTTAATGGATTAATTGGTAATATTTTGATGAAAACTTTTAATGAGCTACCAATCGCAAGTTGTCTATTTGAAACAATCATTTTGTAATACAAAAGGTTTCTCCAATTACCTATTGTCAAAGCATCAGAAATGGTTGTTGATATATCTTCTAATTCAGTATCACATTGAACAATTTGCAGTGGTAAAGAACCTGTGTATTGTTCCTGAGTTAATAATGAAGAAGTTAATGATTTAGAATATGGGATAACAGTTACAGTTAGTGAATATGTTGTTGAACCAAAGATATTTGACATTGATTCAGGTATAATATTAGGAACTAAAAATTGAAATGGATAAGTAAATGATCCTTTTGCGAAATAATCAGATTCCAATACTTTATCATTTTGTTTATATTGCCAAGAACGAGATTGTGAAAATATTGGTTTAAATTTATCCTTGACAAAATGAGAATTGGGAGTTGGACGAAGGTCAACTGGGAATAATTTTATTGCTAAAGTACCATTTAGTTGTAATTTAATACTTGATAATCTTATCGGCTTTTTAACGTGAATACAAAGATAGCCGCGTAATGGAGTTACCTTTTTTGTAAAGTCGTCCGATCTTAAATATAATACTTTATCAAGCATCTTCAAAGATAGTGTGAATTTGCTGTTGGATAATAATACAAATTCACTCTCATCTGGAATATCATTCAGTTCGAATGGAGATAAAACTGTGTACAGTGAATTATCTGATGATGTTGAAGTGGAAGTCAAACTGGATGTTAACGACACATTTGGATGAAGCTTGGATAATGTGAAATTTGAAGAGTTTGAATTTGTAGATTCTAATTTTGTACTAGCTAAATCTAAAGCGAGCATATTATGTTAGCTGAATATGTATAGTGATTGGAATATTATTACTATAATAAATGAAGAAGTTAAGTAAAATATTATCTCAGCTGTAAATAGAAGGATAAGTGATCAATTTCTGGTATCCAGAAATCAAAAAGAAACCATCTGAAGAAGGAATAAATAATGAGAAATAAACAGCTTTTTAAACTGAAAAGAAATACCAAAGAAATACCAAAGAAATACCAAAGAAATAAAAGAAAAAGAAAAGTGGTTAACGATAAAAATCAGTTTATAAGAGTCCTTCAGAATAGATAGCCGCATGAATTACCTAAAGAGGAATGTGGGTCCGATGCCTCGGTAATCGTGAGAAGAAGAAGAAGAAAAAAAAGAAAAAAAAAGAGTCTTATCCGCCAATCACGTGTCCTTGCGGAAATTTCGGAAATATTGGAGGAGATGGTGGAATAGTTCAGTTTTCATAAACCATTCTCTGACAATGACGAAATTTTGAGATTTTGATTATTTTTGATGAATTTTGCGAAGAGCACACCATTATCAAGTTTTGCCTTTGGTATTGGAATTATCTTCTAATATACCATTGATTGATATCTTACCAGGAACTTTTGATCCATCCTAGAAAACATTCAAATATGTCATCGCTAACTTCTCTACCTGGATCAAGTGGAAAACTATTGAGAAGAATACGTATGTACTATATCCTTATTAAACTAATCATAATTGAATTATGATCTTCAATTTTGAATACAAACTTTACTAACATTACCAACAATTGTATTATTGTACAATGTCAATCATTTTGTTATTATAAAGATCGTGCCTGTCGTCCAACTTTAGATGAACCAAATATTGCATTGAATTTGGAAATCTGTGATTTGGTCAATTCAAAGCAAGCCTCGCTACCTCGTGAAGCTTGTATTGCTGTTGTTAAATTGATCAATTCCAGAGATCCTCAAGTTTCAGAATTGGCTTTAACATTATTAGATTATTTGGTCAAGAATTGTGGATATCCTGTTCATTTACAAATTTCAAGAAAAGAATTTTTAAACGAATTGGTCAAAAGATTCCCTGAAAGACCACCACCTGCTTATTCTAGAGTTCAAAGATTAATTTTAGGTACATTAGCAGAATGGGTTCAAACAATTTGTAAAACTTCAAGATATAAAGATGACTTAACTTACATTAAAGATATGTACAGATTATTAAGAAGTAAAGGATATGATTTCCCTGCTGTCAAAAAGGAAGATGCGGCAGTTCTTAATCCAAGTGATAATCTAAAATCAATTGAAGAATTACAAAAAGAAGAAAAAATTGCTCAAAGTGCTAAATTGCAAGAATTAATTAGAAGAGGTAGACCACAAGATTTGAAAGAAGCAAATGATTTGATGAAAATCATGTCAGGTTTTAAACAAGATGAAACAATGGAAGAAGCAAAACAAAAGGTACATGAAGATTTAGATAAATTAGACAGAAAGATTGATATTTTGAATGACATGCTCAATAATGCTACAAATAGTGGAATATTAAATAAAAATGATGAAACTTTACAAGATTTGATATCAACTGTTAAAGTTTCTCAACCAAGAGTGCAAAAAATCATTCAAGAAGAAGAAGGTGCAGGAGATGTTGCTAAATTATTACAACTCAATGATAAAATCAATTCAACTTTAACCAAAATTGCCGCTCTCAAAGGTGAAAGTATTCCATCAAGTGTACCTCAAAAATCTATGAACTTAATTGATTTCGATGATGATGAGCCAACGCCTCCTGTATCTTCAGTCAATGCTCCAAATACTAATGACGCCATCAACGATCTATTAAGTGACTTAGGTGGGTTATCATTTGATAAATCAAGTAGTAACAACTCTAATTCCCAATTCGGTATCGGTGCAATTAACCTTTTAGGTACTCCTGAACCAACTTCTCAAGCTTCTAAACCTCTTTCCAACATGGATATTCTATCAGGTTTTTCAAGTCCTCAAAACCAACCTGTATCTGGTTCATCATCTCCATTCCCACTTGTGACTGCTACTCAAAATGCAACATCTACTTCAGCAACAACTTCAACATCTACACAAGCACAATCACAATCACAACTAGATCCCTTCGGTTTTGACTTTAATGTACCATCCGTATCAACTGTTTCATTACCATTGTATTCTGATGAAAATATAGTAGTTGAGTATGTTATCAAAAACAAACAACCAATCTTAGAAACAACATTTGAAATTTCAAATAATTCACATAATCAAATATCCAACTTCCAATTATCAATTGCAGTTACGAAAAGCTTTGAACTTTCTCTCAAATCTCCAACTGGGAACTCATTAGCTCCAAATGTTAAAAAGGGTATTTTACAAGATGCAACTATTAAAAGTAAGAATGGCGAATCATTTAATACTGTTAAATTGAAATTTAAAATTACTTATTCGTCAAATGGAGCACCAGTTGAAAGTTCAGGTGTTGCTACAATTTCCTTTTAACTTCATAACCCTTTGTTTTATTAAAATCGTTTTCTTTTTTTATGTATCAATCTTTCTCTTTATTACTTGGTAGAGTATAGTGTCATTTCAACTTAGAGAAAATAATTTACATTAAAATTAAAAGTATAGATTTATTATATAGTCTGTATAATGAAGATATTATTTTCATTTTTCATCAGTTTTAGATCCTGTTAAACCAAACAGTTCATCTATTTTACTTAAATCGCCAAATTCAGTATCATTAACATTCAAATCATTATTATTTCCATTATTACCTTCTGCATCAGCTCTATTGAAATAAGTTTTATTATTCACAGCAGTAGATGACCCAGGTTGTGGTGAAAATCTAGTCGTCATTGAAGATGAACTCAATCGATTCAAATGTGTATTGTTGTTGGTTATTTGACCTTGTTGTTGCATTTGTGTCTGCATTTGTGTCTGCATTTGTGCTTGCATCTGTGCTTCAGCTTGTGCTTGAACTTGGGCTTGCATCTGTGCTTGTGCTTGGGCTTGCATCTGAGCCTGTGTTTGAGCCTGTGTTTGAGCCTGCATTTGTGCTTCTGCTTGAGCCTGGACTTGTGCTTGCATTTGAGCCTGTGCTTGGGCCTGTAAGTGCGCTTGCATTTGTGCTTGTGCCTGTGCCTGCGCTTGTGCTTGTGCCTGTGCTTGTGCTTGGGCTTGGGCTTGTGCTTGGGCTTGTGCCTGTGCTTGTGCCTGTGCTTGGGCTTGTGCCTGCATCTGTGCTTGTATCTGGGCTTGTGCTTGGACTTGGGCTTGGGCTTGAGATTGCATTTGTGCTTGAGCTGGATTTTTCATTTGTATCTGATTCTGACTTGTATTCGGAACTTGATTTTGAATTTGATTCTGTAATTGTAGTTTATGTTGATTTTCAATTTGTCTTTGACGGATAATCATCAAATGCTTTCGTTGTTGTTCATTCAACTTTGGATTTTTGATTAACATATTTAGTTGCTCTAATGTTAACGAGCTAGCACTTTTCTTTTCACCATGATGTGAGTTATTCTGATCTGAAGCTTGGTTGGTAATTATTGGTGATGGCGATCCGTGGTTAGATTGAGATCCCACTTTACTTGAATCATTAGAAGATCCTGAATTCAGAGCATTTTGTTGCTTTTCAAATTGAATCTGTTTTGCATGTTGTAATTTTGCAATATATGAATTTGCCAGCTGTGTAACTTGGCTTTTCTCTAGATTAGGATTTTGTGTTTGAATTTGATTAACAATAGCAGAGATTTGTGCATGGGTTAAGCTAAATTTAGGTTTTGCAATCTTTTTTACCCCATTTGATGATTGAGAACTTGAAAGTTTAGATGCTGACGGTGATGGTGATACACTGGACGCCATTTTTACATTCTGTAGAACTTGTTCTGGTGTTGGAACATGGTTACTACTATGAGAACTTGATCTTCCAGTAGCTGTTGGGAACTGGTTTTGTGGTGAAGAATTAATGGATTGTGAGTAAGAGTTCAATTGTGATAATCTTTGCGATTGAGTATTTTGAGGAATTGAGGTGGAAGAATAATTCTGAGCTGGAGCTGATCCATGTGAAGAATTGGATGGTGAATAACTACTCTTTGGATGTGAGCCTGAAACTGATGATAATTGCTGGATATTTCCTTGTACACCTGGCTGTTGTTGTTGTTGTTGTTGTTGAGATGATTTTTGAATTTGGGCTAATTGACGTTGCTTTTGAATCTGTAAAAGTTTTTGAACTTGTTCAGGAGTAAATTGAGTCCCAGCTGGTGTAGAGGAACGTTGCATATTTTGATTTGCTTGTATTTGTTCTTGAATTTTAGTATTCATAATATTTTGACTTTGTGGCGAAGCTAATGCATTTGATAATTTAGAATCATATCGTTTACCATCAGAAGACAGTTGTCTGATTGGTGTTTGACCACCAATTCTTGAGAATTTTTGGTTGATATTTTGTGGTGCATAATTTTCTTGTAATGCTCTATCCCTATCATTTTTCAGTTTTGCTAGATCCTCAGGAGTTGGAGTGTCACTTTTTTTGATATCATTGTTTTGTTTACGTGGCTGTGGTGTTGGTTTTTGCTGAGATTCACGTTTTTTCATTAATTTCCTCATTGCATCGAATACTGAAGCCCATCTCAATCTTTTGTTTCCTCGTTGGATAGAGTCAATACCAACGCCTAAAGGAGAAATTCTTCTTTTAGTAGTAGCTTGAACTTTATGTGCAGCTTCTAACCATTCTTTTGCAGCTAAGGAGTGTATGCCTCTCATATCACTAAATTGGAATTTATCATTCAACTGGATATATCTCTCAAAGCATTGCCAAGGGGTTCGTCTTTCAATATTGGATGTATATGAACACGTTGGTTTAGCAGAAAGATGAGCAGCAATAACATCCCAATTAAAAGAAAATTCGGACACATATTTGATCAAGTATTTATCATCTTGTGGTAGCCATATAGTTGGGATTCTGATATTCAATTGACTAATTGGAGGTGGTTTTGGAGGTTTAAGGATATTTATTCTTCTATATGGACCAAACAATCCCTTTTCAGTCCTGTACGATTTCTTTTCATTTGAATCAATCTTTCTATAAATGATTTTCTCAAATTCAGGTTCTTCATCCATTGGTGGTAATACCGCAGAAACATGTGCATATAATTCTTTCTCAATTAGATGATCTTTCTCCTTTTCATTGAAAGGACAATAAAATGGTAAGTTACTGATAATTGCCTTTTCACTTATTGTGAAAGCATTGAAGTCGGAATAGACATTAAATGGTTTGAACTGTTCAAAATTATTCTCTGTATATGTTTCGTAAGTGAAATCTGGTAGCTTATCATTTGATTCTTCTGTTGAATTATTATTGTTCGCAGTTGTTTCAGTTCCAACATCTTTATTGGTATCATCTTCATTAGTTTCTTTGGACTTTAAAGTTGATTCTTCTGGTTGAGATATCGATTGTACTTCTTCAATTACTGGTTTATCATCAGCATCTTGTTTGATATCTGAATCTTCGGAAACAATAGCTTGGGTCTGATTTTCATTTGTTTCAGATATGGTATCTTTCAGTTCATTGAGATTTTCACTTTTATCATCTAAATACTTGATTTCAGCTCTTTTAATACAACATACCTTGCCATATGTCCAATAGTCTTGAACTGCTTGAGCTATGAAAACACATTGTGCCATTTTATATCTTCTTTCCTGTTTCACATCTGTTGAAAGCCATTTACCTTCAGAGAGTAAGTTATCCCAATGAGTTTTCTTACCCAACTTTAAAAATGGATCAACAATTTTTCTTGGTTGCCTTAAAGACCAGCTATTCTTACGTTTTAGTTCTTCAATACGAGAATATAAAACTGCAACTTTACCTTCAACTAATGATGTTTCGAATGCATCAGTGGTTAGAGTTTTGTGAGCACGTAACAGTAGTTTCTGTAACTGTAATGTTTGTTGATGATAGTATAATTCCGTCAGTGATCTGGCTTCTGCTACTTTGTGTGGTTTCTTTTCGGGCATAAGGGTAACCATTAGTTTCCTAATATCAAGTTCTCTATATGGTAAATCACGACCAGAACGTTCATCGGCTCTTTTATGTTTTTCATCATATGAATACTTTGAGATTAACGATAATAATGAAGGTGGATCGTTTGGATCGAATGGCTTTTTGATATACAAATAGTCATCATCGTTATTTTCTCGATTAATGAATGAGGTTTCAGGTTCAGTGACAGGTTCAACTGTTTTCTTATCATTATATTCGGAGGCTATTCCGTTATCACTTTCAATAGGTTTAGATACATTTGATTGATTTTTATCATTCTGTTCGATATTTTCTGTTGACTGTGTATCCTTCATTTCTTTATTCATACTAGTATCATTATTATCATGTTGTGTTACTCTATTGTTATCAAGATTTCCTTCTCTAATATTTATTTCATCTTTATTGTGTTCCTTATTATCAAGATTTTCAATAGTATTATCGTTATTTTGAGAAGCGTCACTTATTGTATGAGACAAGGATTGACTTCTCGGCACAGTTGATTGAATTGTAGCGATATCTTCAGGTTTTGGTATTGAGACTTCAGAAAGATTATTCGTATCAGGTATAACAGCCTTTGAAACTTCATCTTTTATTATAGAAGCAATTTCCATTGAATTAGGTGATGGAGACATTTTCTTAGATTCAATACATACTACATCTGATTTCAGTTGTGACTGTACTTGTGACTTCGTCTTCAATTCTGATTGGGATGGTGATTCTGATTTCTTCAGTAAAGTGGTTCCATTGTTTGTTGAGTCTGTACTTAAGTTGGAGTATGATTTCGATTGTGATTTAGTTGTACTTGTTTTAGATCTGATTTTTGAAGTTTGAGAACTGAGTGGAAGTTGATGTGTATGGTTGTCCTGTTTTGAGTCTGGTTTAGGTTTAATGGGTATCAGGTTTTCCTGTGAAGATGATCGATTTGTGTTGCACTCTATTTTTTGTTGTTTCTTCGGTGGTTCTGTGTGGTCCTTGTTAATACGCTCACGAGATGATGAAGTGTTTAATTCATTGCTAACATTACTACTATGCTGCTGCTGCTGCTGCTGTTGTTGTTGTTGTTGTTGAGGAGATATTGATTTCCTGAATATTTTTTCTTTAGAAAGAAATGATATATCGAATGTATGGCCATTTTCAAGATCGTTCTTGTCAAGAAAAGCAGTCAGTTTATCTTCTATATGTTGAACATGATCGCCTGATATGGGCACAAATGGAAGTCTTGCTACACAATAGAGTTCTGATAGTTTACGTTTCCTTTCCTTGATAATTTCATTACATTCTTTCTTTCTCTTTTCTATTGATTCTAATCGTATTCTATCCATCGAATACGAACGACATTTTTCAGTTGGAGATTGATCCTTATTTGGAGTCTCGGATGGACCCACGCTAGACATACTATACAGTTGATTAATACCACCTTCCTTTTTTTTGTTTTGGAATACCGGTATAACCTTTTTCAAAGAAAAAAAAAGAAAGGCCTTAATGCCCAAGAAAAAGAGTTCACTTCACAACTTCTTCTTCAAAACTCAAAAACAACAACATTTTCCTCTTCTTGAGATATTACATAATCAGATTAATTAATATTTACACATTTACTTAATGTGTTATTCTCTACGTAGAATAACCAGAGATTGACGACGAAGTCGACGACTGCGTGTGTAACGTGTAACTGAATCTGTATGTGAAGGATGATGCCAAAAGTTGTCGTAGTAACACCATTTGGATGATGGAACAGGATTCCATTTTTCATCCAACCATCGCCATTCACTATTACTATAATTTTTCATGATTGGGAACTGAAAGTCATCAATACTGTTTAGCTGTTGTTTGAAATCAGGAGAACAGAATGGTGCTCTATCAAAAAAGAGCATCTTTTTACACCAACCAAAACCTAACCATCTTCTCTCATTCTCTAGCAATTGAAATTCTACAATCTTAGTATTATCATCAATACTACCCTTTGTGTTCAGGTTTAAGATTGATATTTCCATATCTTTATCTTCCATTGGATAGTTTTCATTGGTAAGAAATTTCATGATAATTCTAATGTATCTACTTCTCCATAACAGCCTCCGTAATGCAATTGACCATGAAGAAAAATATGTGAAGAGGAAAATACTCAACGTTACTATCCAAACATTGATTGATACACAATGTTTCATTAGATAAACATTGAAAGGTGTTAGTAGTAAAAGATTGATGGTCAAAGGTGTGACCAAATGAGAAATATCCTTCTTCAAATCAAATATAAATGAACATCGCATATTGAAATTATTCAATGTGTCAAGTATTTCTTCCAAAGTTGGTGCAGTATTATCATCTAAATAATATTTGGTATCAATGTATGAGATTTTTATAAACCATACATAACAGCAAAAACATAAAGCTAGCAAAAATGGTAAGAAGACTATGAAAAGGTTGTTCCAATGTAAAATCATGATTGAATAAAGCATAATTATGACATTGTTTCGATAGTACGAATTTTCTCTTTTGTTTGTCCATGTGATGAATGCTAATATACGATTACATGAGATCAATACGGGGTATATTGTATGTAGTGCTGTTATGATTTCTGGTGGTGTATCCTGTAACAGTTGTGATCTTGAAGCAACAGCTTTAGCTGATGATAATGAGGGAGGAACAAACGACGCATAAACAAAAGATTCTTTCATGTCTCAGCTAAAAGCATTATTTTAATTGCTTTGTAGATTTTATTGTAATACAATGCAATATAAAGATGGAATGTATAACGGTACATTTTCACATATACATAAAACAATAAAGTTTAGCCAAACTGATGAAGGCAAAAAAAAAAATGATGGAAAATGAAATTTTCCCAAGTTCCATCTCAACCTCTACTTCTATCTCTATTTCTATCTCTACTTACTTCAATCTTTTTTTTACATCCACCATTATAATCACATATGTCTACAGAAGAAGCTAAGGTTGCGGAGAAAGAGCAGAATACTCTCGAGCAAAAACAAGAAGAGCTCGTAAAGAGATTAGAAGATGATGATGAATTCGAAGATTTCCCAGTAGATGATTGGGATGATTCTCAAACAAACGGTATAACCCATAAGGCAAATCTGTGGGAAGATAGTTGGGAAGATCATGACGATCTCACAGATGACTTCACTGCAAGACTTCGTGCTGAATTAGAGAAAAACGAAGCAGCTAATGGTAAATAATGTCCATTCTTTCCAACCTTTGTATAGTATAATATTATAGTAAAATATGATTCATTGATATTCATGCTTTTTTTTTTCTTTTCATCCTACGATGATCTCCATCTGCAGCTACCGAAGAAGGGTTTGGATGAGACACTCATGGTGTTCTTCAGTAATGTATAAATACTTGTAACGTTTAGATAGTATAAGAAGCCATCTATATTCTATGTTTCGGAAATTCTGGTGTAGAGATGTTGAGAATTTCCCGAGAAAGACATCTCAAAGGCAAAATTAAATAACTTATCACCAATCTGGAATCAAGAGTTGAATAAGAACTTTCTTCATTTCTTTTTTTTTTTGAATTTCTTTTAATTAGTCATTCTAAGATCATACAACTGGATACTCCTATAATGGCTACTTTGGAAGACTTGGAGAATAATCAAGATTTACAAATAGATGATGACATTCTAAATTCTTCGACAAATGATATCAAAAATAGAACAAGACTTTTAGACAATGAAATAAAGATATTCAAGTCTGAATATCTTAGATTACAACATGATAAAAGTGTAAGTTTACAGAAAATCAAAGATAACAAAGAAAAGATTAAAAATAATAAACAACTCCCCTATCTTGTCGGTAATGTGGTAGAATTGTTAGATTTAGATGCTGAAGAAAATGCGAAAAATGAAGGTGCAAATGTCGATTTAGATTCAACAAGAGTTGGGAAATCAGCTGTTATAAAAACTTCAACTAGACAAACTGTCTTTTTACCATTAATTGGGTTAGTTGAACCAGAAAAACTGAAACCTGGAGATTTAATCGGTGTTAATAAAGATTCTTATTTAATTCTAGATACATTACCTGCAGAATATGATTCAAGGGTGAAAGCAATGGAAGTTGATGAAAAACCTTCTGAATCATATGCTGATATAGGTGGTTTGGATAAACAAGTTGAAGAATTGGTGGAAGCTGTTGTTTTGCCAATGCAACAAGCTGAAAAATTCAAAAATTTAGGTATAAAACCTCCTAAAGGTGCTTTGATGTATGGACCTCCAGGTACTGGTAAAACTTTATTAGCAAGAGCATGTGCTGCACAATCTAATGCTACTTTCTTAAAACTAGCAGCTCCACAATTAGTTCAAATGTTTATTGGTGATGGTGCAAAATTAGTTCGTGATGCATTCGAATTAGCAAAGGAAAAGGCACCAACAATTATTTTTATTGATGAATTAGATGCAATTGGTACGAAAAGATTTGATTCTGATAAATCTGGTGATAGAGAAGTTCAAAGAACCATGTTAGAATTATTGAACCAATTGGATGGTTTTGGATCTGATGATAGAGTTAAAGTTTTAGCTGCAACTAATAGAGTTGATGTATTAGATCCTGCATTGTTAAGATCAGGTAGATTAGATAGAAAAATTGAATTCCCATTACCATCAGAAGAATCTCGAGCTCAAATTTTACAAATTCATGCAAGGAAAATGACGGTAGATTCAAATGTAAATTGGAAAGAATTAGCTAGATCGACTGATGAATTCAATGGAGCTCAACTTAAGGCAGTAACTGTTGAAGCTGGTATGATCGCATTACGAAATGGACAATCAGTTGTTAAACATGAAGATTTTGTTGAAGGTATCGGTGAAGTTCAAGCTAGAAAAAACAAATCAGTATCTTTCTATGCTTAATTCTTCTAGCTTATTATAATAATCTTTTATAAACTATAAATTATAAATTTTGGATTATAAAAATTTCCTAAATAGTTGAATTCATTAATTAATTATACATATAGATATTACCATCATAACCAGCCATAGAATATAAACTTGATTCCAAAGGATGAACATCAACACAAGTGATTACTGATTTTGAAATGTTTAATTCACTTATTACTTTGGTAGTTTTCCAATCCCAGAAAAAAGCTTTACCTCTTGAATCACCACTGAATAAAGTTTTACCATCTGGCGTAAATCCCATCTGTATTGAATATGCAGCACAATTATGTCCTGAAAATACTTTGTTTGAATTTCTCTTGAATTTATCAGTTTGTTTAGCACTATATACCAATATTGTATTATCCATGCTTTGTCCAACAAAAGATTGACCATTTGGATGTAATTTAACTATTGGTATAGCCTTTTGTTTATCGTCTTGTATATATTTAATTGGCATATTTATCCTTATATCCCACACTTTTATTGTTCTATCATCTGATGTCGTAATAAACTGATTACCATTATTGATGAATTCAATCCATCGAACAGAGTCTTCAAAATGATCGTAAGTTTGTACAAGTTCATTTGATCTATAATCATAATGCTCAATTTTCTTATTATTCATGGCTACCATAAACTCATTGTTCAATTTCGGAACAAATATGCACATATTTGGATTGGAATTTAACGTATACTTAAATTTAACTTTACCTGATTCGGTATCCCATATTCTAACAGTTTTATCGAATGAGCAAGTTATGAATTCACTTCCATCATCTGAAAATTTGGAATACTTGACAGCTTTATTACTGTTATGATAATCTCGTATTAGTTTCTTAGGTTGAGTGACGGACCAAAGTTTCACCATACCATCATTACCAGATGATAATAGATAATGGCCGGTATTTGGGAAAAATTCAATAGATGAAACAGCAGATTTATGTGCTTTGAATGAATGTTTTAATTTTTTCGGTACAAAGTATTCCTTTTGACCTGATACAGTTGTAGCAAATCTTATTTTATATTCATTAGGTGTTTTGAAAATATCAAAATTAGACTCACTTTTGCCATAAAATGTTGAAGTTTCCATGAAGTTCATATTTTTACTGATTCTGTTATCTAATTCGTTAACATCATCGTCTATATTCTCAGTTTCATTTTCATAATCACTTTGATTCGATGATGAGTCACTTGCCCAAGATCCTTTATATCCTTCGATATCTTCAGGATTTCCTCTATCAGTTTTTTTTGATTTTTTCTTTGATTTGAAACTTGCACCTTTAGAGTCATCATCATTCCACAATGATCGTCTCTTTCTTTGAAAATGTAACGGATCTATCAATTGATGTTGGTATTTACCTGCATTTGAGTTTGCTGTTGACAATACGCATGATTTTGGTAAATTGTCAGCCAGATCATCTGATTTTTCTAACAATGAATTATTCAACACCGCTAGTGTCGAGTTCGATACAGAATTCGAATCTGGATTCGAATCTGAATCTGAACTATAGCCTGATATTATTCCCATCCGATATTGTCTTTGTGAGCACAACAAATGAATAGAAACCTGTGTGAGAGATTGATGAATAAGTTTTAGCGGCTTGGTTGGTTAAAGAATTTTTTTTTTTCCTCCTAAATTTCAGACACTTTTCTCTTCATTTATAATATCTTTAATCATCAAGTAAGAATGGCTAAACGTACAAAAGAAGAGGCTGATGTTGAGGATTCAGACATCGATGTTTCATCTACAGATGATGAACAACTCCAAGAAGACGAATCTATAGATGAAGGAGATGAAATGCTCAATATTGATTTTGACTTCTACAACATGAATCCTAAGGTTGATTTCCATGCAACTAAAAATTTTTTAAGACAACTTTTCCAAGATGATTCTGTATTTTTCCCATTATCAGAACTAACGGATCTGATACTTGAAGAAGGACATATTGGAACAACAATCAAAACAGACGGAACAGAAAGTGATCCGTTTTCAATTCTTACAGTTCTCAATGTCACTAATAATTTAAAATCGAAAGCTATTCAAGAATTGACCAAGTATTATATTGAAAAGACTAACAAGAATACACAATTCAATATACTTTTGAGACAACTATTCTCCCCGACATCCAAACATAAGCTTGGTCTAATCTTCTCAGAGAGATTGGTCAATATGCCTGTAGAAACAATGCCACCAATGTACAATATGCTATTAGAAGAAATGGAAAAAGCTGAGAAGAGTGATGAAGAATATAACTTTGATTATTTCCTGATTCCATCCAGAGTTGTCAAGATCGTTGCATCAGTAGTTGACAAAGAATTAGAAGATGAAGATGAGAACACTTCTCGTAAAAAAAGCAAGAAGAGTGACAATCTTCCAGCTGAATACGACTATGTTCATTATGAAGATGAACAACTTGAAAAAAATGCATTACATTATGGTTACTTTGATTTTACTAAAAAAAACATTGAAGCAGATGCTAGAAGAGTTTTCAACGATTATGGTGTTGAACCTAAGTTAAATCTCATACTCTTAAGCAGAAAGGCACTCCACAATGCTGTCAAGGAAATGTCTGAAGCTTATCCTTATTAGTGGTCAACACACACAGTATTAAAGTAAAATAATAAAAATAAAATAACTTATGTAAATTATTCAAAAAGTTCGCTTTATTTGACAAACAAAATCAATAAATTTTTTTTTTTTTTCTCTCTCTTTTTTCTTCTCTTTTGATCTATTTCCATCTATTTTCTCTCTGGATTTACTCTTCTTTTGTTTGTTTGTTTGATTGTGATACTCATCAAATACAGTTATTGTTGGTGTGTACTTTGAGAAAAAGGTTTGACTTTTGATTAAAAGAGCTATAGTTTTCTATTAAATATAGTCTTTCAATCTTTTTTTTTTTCGTGATTCCATAATGAAACAATCTGTAATAGATATTTCTCCAAAATGTATCACAGGTTTGGAATTTGGTGCATTATCAGATGCTGAAATAGTTGCTCAGTCAGAAACTGAAGTTTATACCAGAAATTTATATGATTTGGAGCATGGAAGAAAACCCGTAGAACATGGTGCTTTGGATACTCATATGGGTGTCTCAGCAAACACTTCAGAATGTCAAACTTGTCATGGTAATTTGGCAACTTGTCATGGTCATTTTGGTCATATTAAATTGGCGTTACCTGTTTTCCATGTTGGTTATTTCAAGGCAACTATTCAGGTTCTACAAACTATTTGTAAATCATGTTCTGCTGTTTTATTGGAAAATTCAATGAAAGAAAAGTTTTTAAATGATTTGAAACGTCCTGGAATTGATAACTTACGAAGAATGAGAATACTGAAAAAAATCCAAGATCAAGCAAAAAAACAGAGACGATGTTTGAAATGTGGATCAATAAATGGTGTCGTTAAAAAGGCAGCTGCAGGTGGTGGCCCAGCAGCTTTAAAAATCTTACATGACACTTTTAGATGGGTAGGTAAAAAAGGTGCACCAGAAAAGGAAGATTGGGATGATGATTTTGATAGATTATTTGATGATAATCCTGATTTAGAGAAATTTGCTAAAAGATGTTTCGATGATTTAAATCCGCTGAAAGTTTTGAATTTATTCAAACAAATTGAACCATCTGATTGTGAATTATTAGGTTTGGATCCATCAAGAGGTGGTAGACCTGAAATGTATATTTGGAGATATTTACCAACACCTCCTGTATGTATTAGACCATCTGTTATTATGGCTGATGCATCTAATGAAGATGACTTGACTGTTAAATTAACTGAAATTGTCTGGACATCTTCAATGATTAGAGCTGGTATTCAAAAAGGTATATCAATAAACTCTTTGATGGAACAATGGGACTATTTACAATTGGCTGTTGGTGTCTATATTAATTCAGATATTGCAACCCCGGCTATGCTCCAAAATGGTGGGACTAAGGCTGCTAAACCAATCAGAGGATTTTGTCAAAGATTGAAAGGTAAACAGGGGAGATTTA
The DNA here is from genome assembly GCA_030579495.1 of Pichia heedii. Lineage (NCBI taxonomy): Eukaryota > Fungi > Ascomycota > Pichiomycetes > Pichiales > Pichiaceae > Pichia > Pichia heedii. The sequence goes on along the minus strand of JAKTRA010000008.1, from coordinate 159,299 downwards.
GAGGTAACTTGTCTGGTAAAAGAGTGGATTTTTCTGGTAGAACTGTCATTTCACCAGATCCAAATTTAAGAATTGATGAAGTTGCGGTTCCCGAATTAGTTGCAAAAGTATTAACTTACCCTGAAAAATGTACAAGATATAATAAGAAGAAATTACAGAAATTGATAATTAATGGACCTGATGTACATCCAGGTGCTAACTATCTACAAAAAAACGATGAAGATTTGAAAAGAAATTTGAGATATGGTGATCGTCATAAACTGGCTAAAAACTTAAGTATTGGTGATGTTGTGGAAAGACATATTGAAGATGGTGATATCGTTCTATTCAATAGACAACCATCTCTTCATAGGTTATCAATTCTCTCACATTTTGCAAAAATTAGACCTTGGAGAACTTTTAGGCTAAATGAATGTGTGTGTACTCCATATAATGCAGATTTTGATGGTGATGAGATGAATTTACACGTTCCTCAAACTGAAGAAGCTAGAGCTGAAGCAATGAATTTGATGGGAGTCAAAAATAACTTATTAACACCAAAATCAGGTGAACCGATTATTGCTGCAACTCAAGATTTTATCACAGGTTCATACTTGATTTCGAAAAAGGACTCATTTTTCGATAAAGCTACCTTAACACAAATGTTAGCATCTATGTGTGATGGTACAATAAATTTTGACTTACCACCGCCAGCTATTTTCAAACCTGTTTATTTATGGACAGGTAAGCAAATATTCTCATTACTAATCAAACCAAATAAAGATTCAAAAGTTATCATCAATCTCGATGCCAAATGTAAAACTTTTGTACCACCTCCAAAAGGTCAGCCAAATGAAATGTCACCAAATGATGGATTTGTTATAATTAGAAATTCATTGATTTTATCAGGTGTGATGGATAAGTCGTTATTAGGTGATGGTAAGAAACATTCAGTTTTCTATACAATCTTAAGGGATTATGGTGCTGTTGAAGCAGCAAATGCTATGAATAAAATGGCTAAAATGTGTGCTAGATTCATGGGTAATAGAGGTTTCTCAATTGGTATTAATGATGTTACTCCAAAGGATGATTTGAAGCAGAAAAAAGAAGCACTTGTTGAGATTGCATATGCTAAATGTGATGAATTAATTGAACTATATAAAACAGGTAAACTAGAAACCCAACCAGGTTGTGATGAAGAACAAACTTTGGAAGCTAAAATTGGTGGTTTACTATCTAAAGTTAGAGAAGAAGTTGGTGAAGTTTGTATTAGAGAATTAGAGAAATCAAACGCACCATTAATCATGGCTACTTGTGGTTCTAAAGGTTCTACATTGAATGTTTCACAGATGGTGGCAGTTGTTGGTCAACAGATTATTTCCGGTAATAGAGTCCCTGATGGTTTCCAAGATAGATCATTACCACACTTTTTGAAAAACTCGAAAACGCCACAATCGAAAGGTTTCGTTAGAAATTCCTTCTACTCAGGTTTGAATCCACCAGAATTTTTATTCCATGCTATTTCAGGTAGAGAAGGTCTTGTTGATACTGCTGTTAAAACAGCTGAGACTGGTTATATGTCACGTAGATTGATGAAATCTTTAGAAGATTTCAGTGCAAGTTATGATGATACAGTTAGAAATTCGAGTAATGGTGTGGTTCAATTTATTTACGGTGGTGATGGTTTAGATCCTCTGGATATGGAGGGTGACGGAGTTCCTGTTAATTTCAACAGAACGTGGACTCATTCATATTTCATCACTCTCAATCATAGTGAAAAGGCTCTTACTCCATTCAATGTTAGAAAACTAGTTAAATCAATATTGACTCCTAAAAAAGATGCACTTATTCGAGTTGATAATGTTGGTAATGTAGTGTCACCTGAAGATTTTGATAAAATAGAATACGTTGATATATATGATGCAGAGAGAGATTTCTATGATTCAATATCAAACTACATTGAAGATAAACTATCATTATTATGTAAATATAGGATTTCAAGAGGGTTACCGGCGTGTAATGATGAAACAGAAATGGAAATTGATGGTTTAGAAATTGATGAAGAGAAGGAAAATGGTGTTAATCAAATACTGAAGATAACGGAAACCATGATAAGAAATTTTGTCGAATTATGTTGTAACAAATATAGAAAAGCTAGAGTTGAACCAGGTACTGCTGTTGGTGCAATTGGTGCACATTCTATTGGTGAACCTGGTACTCAAATGACTTTGAAAACTTTCCATTTTGCGGGTGTTGCGTCAATGAATGTTACTTTAGGTGTTCCTCGTATTAAAGAAATTATCAATGCTTCCAAAGTTATTTCCACACCGATTATCAATGCAATCTTGGTTAATGATAAGGATGAAAGAGCTGCTAGAGTGGTTAAAGGTAGAGTTGAGAAAACTTTATTGGAGGATGTTGCTTGCTATATTGAAGATGTTTACAAAGAAAATCAAGCATTTTTACAGGTTAAGGTTGATTTAAAGACCATTGATAAGCTACAACTAGAGTTAACAATTGATCAAATTGCAAATGCAATTGTGTTATCGAAGCTTAAGATCTCAAGAGCTGATGTTTCCATTATTGGTAAAAATAAGATTCAAGTTCTTGTTAACAGTGTAGCCGGTGATTTCAAGCCGACAGGTAGATCCTCAGCATCAAAGGAAATTGCTTTGTTAGCTAGTAGGGATTCTGATGAAAGAGAAAGATTAGAAAGAAACGCGTTATTTTTCAAGATGCAACAACTAAAACGTCTACTGACTAAAGTTGTAGTTAAAGGTTTACCTGAGATTTCAAGGGCTGTTATCAATGTTAAAGATGATAATACTAATGGTTTATTGATTGAAGGTTATGGACTCAAAAATGTTATGGCAACAGATGGTGTCGTTGCTACCAAAACTAGGACAAATCATATTTTAGAAATCTATGAGGTATTAGGTATTGAAGCAGCTAGATCGAGTATCATCAATGAGATTGATTATACTATGGGTTCACATGGTATGGCGGTTGATCATCGTCATATTCAATTATTAGGTGATGTTATGACGTTCAAAGGTGAAGTGTTAGGTATTACTAGATTTGGTTTAGCCAAGATGAGAGATTCTGTTTTACAGTTGGCATCATTTGAGAAAACTACAGATCATTTGTTTGATGCTGCATTCTATATGAAAACTGATAAGGTCGAAGGTGTTTCTGAGAGAATTATCTTAGGTCAAACTATGGGTATAGGTACTGGTGCTTTCAAGCTTGCTGCAAAAGAATCTACTAAACATAAAAAAGTTGGTGCAAAGGAAACTTTATTTGATAATCTTTGTAAAGGTATCGTTCCAACATCTATTCAAGTTAAATGAAACTATTTATTTTCTAATATATTACCCATATATCTATCTTTTCAAAATCTGCTCTCTCCCTTGTGTATAGTTATTAACATTTATAAAATAAGAATAAATAAAATATTTGTATTGGATATATAGAAGAAGATAAAAAAAATGTAAAGAAACCTAATATTTCAATAATAGTTATCTGAATGAACTAAATAAAAAGAAACCTAAAAAATGAGAAGAAAACAAGGAAACAAAAAACTAGATGAAGCAAATAGGAACATGATAAAAAAGAAGAGAAGTAAAAACATTACTAATTGATTAAGCACTTTGGAATGGTCAAAATAGCACCATTTTCTAAAACTTCGGTGTCAATGATTTCTAACCATTCACTAGAATCTTTCCCTTTGACTTTAAAGACACCTTCGTCGTTTTTCAAAAGAACAGGTTTACCATTGAATGTGTTGAATTCGATTACCTTTTTGGAAGAGTCGATATCAAAAGACTCAGTTTGCACCAAATGTGATTCTACAAAATTGTAAATGTTTCTTTGAATTAACAAATCTTCCTCATCATCCGATCTTGCATTCTCTATATCTTCTGGAAATTGCCAAGGTTTCTTATCTAAGCTTTGAATAGCTTCATTATTTGGGGCAAATATTATTATTTGCATGTTCTTTGGATCTTTAGTAGCATGTGTAATTTCAGAACATTTCTTGTAGAGATCAGGGAATTCACGTAAATACTTTGAGAATAAGTTTAAGTCCTGTCTTTGAACAAGGGCTGTTGCAATATCCCCATTATGTGGATCTAAGACGGAAGTTGTTTCCTCTTCTGGAACTGAATCTGGAATGACAAATTTATCTTTTGCTTCGATAACAGGATCAAAAGTTTTCTCTTTAAAAGTATTTAGGGTACTTGATAGCGATTTCATGTCAAGTTTCATTTTTTTACCATGACAACCTTTTTTATTTTCCTTTAGTTGAATATTAATAGTATTTTCATCTAATTTATCAATTTTTTCAGCAGTATATGCATCGTCACCGATTAAATATCCTAAATCCATTGGATTTTCAATAAGTTTTTGAAAATTCAAATTCTCTCTATTGATCTTGAGAGCTAAATTGAAAATATTTCCAATATTTCTCTTTACTAAATCAGAGTCATCATCAACAATCAAATTGATATTAACAATGTTTTTCGCATCTGCATCTCTTTTCTTAAGAGAATCTTCATCAATAGTCATATTGAGAGTAAGTACGTTCTTTGAGTCTCTCTTTACTAAACTTGCATCATCGATTATCAAATTCAAATCGTATACATTTTTACCATCCCTTTTACTGAGTTCATCATCATTGAAGATGAGGTTTGCAGTGTAGATATTCTTTCCTTCAGCATTCGCTTGTCTTTTATTCAACTTGGAGTCATCATCATCAATAAATAGATTCAAGTCCACGATATTCTTGGCTTCCCTCTTACCTAAAATGAACTCACGTTGCTCTAATTCAAGGTTAGCGTTTCTCAATTGTTCAGGAGTAAACTTGGTATCGACTACATTCTTAGCTATTGCTGATCCTGTAAGTAAGATAAATATCGCTGATAATATAGTGGTGGATAGTTTCATATTGGTTTATTAAATAGATGAAGCAACAAGAAGAAGTGAATGAGCATATGATTATAATCAGTTGTATTACCAGCAAGCCTCAATGGTCAGCCCTTTAACGCCTCGAGAAATAAAATTTGCGCTTTGAATCATGAAAAACAAACTTGTGATTTTCCCTATTAGGCAATGAAGGACCATATTCAATTGCTTAGTTGTATCAAGTTCATCAGATTGCTGTTAGTCAACAAGGAGGGAAGATGGTTTCAGACTCGACATTCAGCTATATCCATATGGCTACACAAGATGCGATGATGTTTGTTGAGGCATGGGAGAATCATGAGCTAAAATGGGATGATATTGAGTTTTTCAATGGAGAAGAGGTCGATCAATATGACAATCAATTAGAGCAATTTCTGTCACAAAATGAAGATAACGACATATCCCTATCATTAACAACACATAATAATCCGATATTCAATTCGTCATATGCAAATAGGGCTAAACAAAAAAGTAGGAAACTGAACTGGAAAGACGTAGATTTGGATTCGTTTTTGACGCAAACCAGAAATGTAAATGGTGTGGAAGTAATACATGATCGAACTATTTTAAAGACTCCAAACTTGGGGAAACTTTCTGGAGACATAGAAATTGACACTTTGTTAGGTATGAAAAATAGAGTGCCTATGAATATTACATCAACCAACGATATATTGACAGATATTGATAATTTACATCAATCTAGTTTAAATTTAGATGTAGACAATGAATTAATCAGAAATAATGGTAACAATCATGAAATCGATATTGACCTTAATATTAATAATGTCAATATTAACAATAATAATATCAATGCTAATCTCAGTGATGATATCGATGTTGATATCGATAATGATATCAATAATGATATGGCGGCATCGTTATTATCCAGAAGTATTCTTAATCCAGATACCTCAAGAAGCTTTTCTCATCAATACACCACACCGATAGTCAATAATAGGATATACACAAATAACTTTCAAAATTCCATCAATCGAAACATGTCATCACAACAACGGAGACAAGTTAGTGATACAAGTTCAAGAAATGTTAGTTATCATTCTCCTAGACGTGATAATATCCGCTGAATTATACATACTCTATTCACAGAAATAGTCCTTATACAAACTTGAACTTATAAAATTATATACCCATTTTATATCCATTCTGCTATTTTTTCCCACACTTATCACATAGTCCAATGATAAATGAAACCATTTTACGAGATATATACCAATTCTGATGTATTATATCAAATGTACTACCTGGAGGAATACAACCGTATGATAAATGTGTGGCCATAACAATATATGGGACATCTTTATAGTCAGGTATGATCATATTTGGATCTCTAGTATAGTAAACATTGTTTATCTTTTTATTGAGTTTGAATCTTTGATTTATCCATCTTCTCGATGATGTCAAGTATCTCATTGTTCTAGTTGTTAATGTTACATTATATTTTTTGATTTTCTCCTTCAGTGTATTAGTTGCTATTATACCATTACTTCTCAGAATTTCAAGCTCGATTTGTGATGGTCCATAAATAAGAAATGGTGGATCTTTATTAATGTTTGGATTTTTTGAAAATAATTCAACCCTTGACCATTTGTCTAATAACTGGGCTTCGACTTCATCATACGTTTTGATATAAGTATCTACTATTTGGGACATCTTGTCGTGATCATAGTCTAAAGTTTTCTTTATAGTTTCCAAGTTGTCTAATGTTACAATAGGGGTTTTTATGTCCGATTTAATAGGATTTGAAGGTTCTGCAGATGATGATTTCGGCTTTTGTTTTATAGGTTTTATTTTTAGAGGTTCATTCAATTTGATTCTTTTATTAGAATTTGATGTATTACTTACCGTAACATTATTTATGCTGCTATCCACATTCTTTGACATATTATTTGTAGAATTACCATTTTCATTGCTAGTTTTGGTTGAGTTAACACGGTTATTATCTACATTTTCTGTTATAGTTGCACTGGATTTAACACTCAAACTACTACTTCGTTTTCTAGAATCTAAATTCTTGTTATTATTAATCGTTAAAACTATTTTTGATTTTTTCTTAACAGCCTTCAAGTTCACCTGTCTTATACTTTTTATATCCATCAGAGGAAGAGCTCTAGTTCTTGTTTGTCTATAATTATTGTGTGTCTCCGTTGATGATAAGGGGGGCAATTCATTTGGTATTACATTAAACCCATATTCTTGATATCCTTTGATGATACGTTGTATATTTCGTACAGTCGTTAAATCCAAGCCTTTTGTATAATTTTCTTGTCCTATGAATCTATAGCTGAACATGAAAGTATCAATATCACTCTCAGCTGAAAGGTCCAAAATATATAAGACTAATAACTTTATCAGAGTTTGTGATCTGAAGGATAATTGGTTATTGTGATATGGGAGTGGGCTTAGCTGAAACATTTCGACATATTTTAAATATTTACTAAACTTGACCCAAATTAAAGTCCAGTGATCAGAAAGTTTGATGGGTATCAAAAGACTTTTAGATCTTAGAGACGGTATAATATGTCTATCGTTATCTCTATGACTACTGCTGTTGTTGTTGTTGTTGTTGTTGTTGTTGTTGCTGATATTCTCAAAATTTCCAAATGAATTGATAGACCTCTTGAAGGGCAGAATTAACTCTTTCAATTCTTCCATTTCTTCATAGTATAATTGGTTTAATCTTAGAATATCTGAACTTTTCATCAAATCATAATTCATATTTTCGATATTGCTATCACTAGCTAAACGTACAGTATTTTCAACTTTTTGAAAAAAATATGTATCAATCAGTATCTGTATTTCATAATTTGATTCTAAATCATCACCATTTTTCTGGTAAACTGAGAATATAACATCTTGTAGATTAATATTACAGATTTCAGACATCAATTGTTTGGAATCTACTGGCTGATCATCTCGGAGCATGAAATCATCCATGCTATCATCTTTGAACATATCTCGATTTTGTCTCTGTCTAAATTTGTGTTTATCTTCCGAGCCAAAAACACAAGAGTATACCCGAACCAAATTTCTTAATTGGTCCATTAGCTATATTTATGTATAATATGATAATATAAGAAGAGTTGGTAAATCAGAATGCAAAAAAATATAGTACACATTAATAAAATTTTAAACAATGCTAGCAAAGTTAAATCAATTTTATTGTCGAAATGAAAAGAATATACGATGAATGAATGCGTGAGACAATAATTAAATTGTAATGTCAAACCATTTTCATGTCAAACTTGAAGAGAAGGTTGCTTTTTCTTTGTTTTTCTTCTATAATCTATAGTATATACAAGTTACAAGAGGTTATATTATAGTTAGATACAAAGTTAGTTTTTTTTATAAATGATTGCAGTATTGTATCTTCCTGCTACAACTTCTTGGTGAAATTTCCCATTATCTAATAATTGTAGACGATTGTTGAATTTAGCCATTTGAACCTTGTTATCGGAATTAGGTTCAAGGAGAGAAGGTATTGAGACTGGAACCGCCGATCTGATCTTCTTACCATTTGCAAGTTGGCCAAATTCGTTATCCCCCCAAGCATAAACATCATTATTATTTAACGTAACAAGTACGTGATTCTTACCAATAGACCAAGATTTAACGCCTATCTTCTCTAATTTATTATTAACTTCGTTAAACTCTTTAAGTTCATTCAAAATTTTGATCTTTTTAGGTTCATGAGTACCATGAATGAAATACCCCAAACCTAATTCACCCTTTAGTCCATGACCCCATGATAAATACAGTTTATTCTCTTCAGCTTCAGGTAACGACTGGAATGTAAATGCAGAATTACTACTATTATTTTCTCTTAGAGATTTTTCAAATAATTCATACATATTATTAGATGTCAATGTTGCAAATGCTGTATCTCCACCTGCTGAAATATTAATACAACGAGCAAATTCATTTCTTTTGAAATGATTTGAAACCAATGTAACTTTCGTTGGATAAGGTATAATTTCAGTATCATAGTTAATCTCGGAACCAATTGCTCCATGAGTATTTTTACCAAATGCCCAAATACAACCTGATTTATCTAAACATAGGGTAAAATAATCACCTGTTGCAATTTGAACAATTTCTCTGTTTAAAACACTACCATTTTTCATGTATTTATTCAATAAAACTACATCATGTAATTCATTTATAGTTGGTGGATCATCAAATTGTGAGAATTCTGGTAAACCAAATTGACCGAAAGATTTGTCAATTTTGGTATCAAAACCAGTCGCACATGTCAAGACTGAACCTTTATCATTCAATAGAACCAAATGTTCACGACCTGCAGAAATATCAATGATTTTATTTGATTTTTCATTAAGTGGTGGAATCAACTTATAATAATTAACTTTATAGCTACCTAACCAACCTTTCTCGTATTGATTAATCTTTTTCTGTAAATCTAGAGATTCAGGCAAATACAATACTTGGCCCTTTTCAGTTAATGCGTAGATTGTTTTATTACTAATTTGAACTTTTTTCAGATTTTTACCTTTAATTGTTGGAATCTTAGAGTTTTCGATATTATCACTGAATCCTAACCCCCATTGATATAGATCACCATTTTGGTCAATCAAAGCACCTGAATCTTCGTTCATTGTTAAATCCTTCACTATGAAATTATCGAAAACATCTAATCTTTTAAAAACAGGTACAAAATCATATGATTTTTCGGTTGTTACTAGATTATTTTGATTATTACCACAGATATAAACTCCTGGAACTGAAGAATCATTTGGATTTGTGATATTTTTAGTGAAATTTTCTAAATTAAGCTGTTTCTTCAATTTTTTATCCTTTATTCTTTCATACATTTCATCAAAAGATTCCAAACCATCGTCACCTAAATATTTTGATTTAATGAAACTCCAATTTTGATATACCTGTAAACCACCTATAGTTACAATCAATGAGAGAATCCCGCCTAAGAATAGTTTATATTTCTGTGTTAGTTGTATAGTCTTATCTTCATCATTGAACTCTTTATCACTATTATTGTTCTCAGTAGTATTCTTAAAAGTTGCGTAATTCATTTCATTCTGATTGGTTAGATTCTTGTATGAATCTTCAAGATTTTGCTTTTCAATAAACTCATATTTTTTCTTGTAGATATGTGATAAAGTATCCGTATCATTATCATCTTTGCCGTTATCTGTACCATTACCTTTATCATTACCTATGTCATTAGAGTTATTGAGTTTATTAAGTGGAGTAATGGACGAATGAATGAACTTCCCACTATTCAAACGACAGTTTACTAAAGAGCCCTTCCTAAACGGGTATTTAGCTGGTCTAAGAATTAATCTGTACATTTCACACTAATACTACAACAAACTGCCACTATAATGGGATAAATACACACTAAATTAGTGTTTCATGCAACGAATTCTTTGTGATATTTAACACTAATAATATATGAGCATCCCCCCACTACAAATGGAAAAAAATGAAGAAAAAATCTTCCCAGTGGAAAAGGGAGGGGGGAAGAAAAATTAAAGATCGCTCTAAGATCTTTTGCTTTCTTTGAATTGCATATAATGAGTAGATGTTTACACATTGTTACTATTTCAAACTACACAGAATTCTAATCGTGATTAAAAGTGATTTGAAGATAGTATATGATTGATGTAACTGTATTTTACTAGGGATGGCAATAGCAAACATGATTGTCAATTTTGCTCATAAACTTCAATGTAAATGTAAGAATATAGGAGAAGCATAGACAGAAAACCGTGACCTTGTTAATAGGGGAGCGGAAAAACTCGTCCATGCTATCTACTTAGGGTATTAATTAATATCAATCAGAAGCTCGTGATAAATGGATAAGGAAGCAGCATCCAGTCAATGTGGTGTGCTTTTTGTTGCAACATGGAGCGGTATATAAATAGATATTTCATCTCTGTGAATAGGATAGGTCAATTGAGTTTGCAAAGTTGTTTTCTTTTTGTTTTCTTTATCATAGTATAGATATATACATACCAACAAAGAAACTTAAATACAATGAAGAAAGACAAATCAAAGAAGGTTGAGTTAGAACCAAGACATTTTGATCATTTAACTAAAGAACCAGTAGTTAGAAATGCCAAAGAGATTACGTTCAATGATTTAACAAGTTTTGAAGACTATATCAAGAATGAATCATGGGATGATGAATATGATTGTTTGAATGTTCATCTTGAATATATCCCACCATTTGTACAGAAGGAAATTCATAATGATGAAGGTAATATCAAGCCACAAATGAATATCCTTAATAAAAAATTTAGAAGACATTTACATCAACATTTAACTAAACATTTATTACCTGAAATTAACAAAATGACTGGTATTGAATACCATTTCGAAGAATTTGATGAAGGTTTAATACCTGAAAAGAATGGTGTGAGCTCAACTTATAAATGGCATTATGAAGATGCTGGTAATCATGGATTTGATGAAGAAGAATATAAAAATAGGAGTCATTGGAAGGCTCAATTGGATATTAAATCCAATTCTGATGGTCCATATGTTAATATCGATTTTAGTTGTTATCCTGTGTAATTTGTTGTGAACTCTATTTAATGATGAATGCTTTTATAATTTTTTCTTATGAATAGTTTTAACGCTTTAATGATTATTATAAGTTATTAGTTTTCTTTATTGATTCGATACTAATTAAATTAATTATTATTATTATTATAGATTATATATACTACTAGATATTGTATAATTTATATTATATATTCGTTTATACAATTAGTGGATTAACAACAGCAATCACCTTTAGCAGCTTCCTTTTCACCAGGACATGAACATTTGACCTTTGCACAATGTTCACATTCACAGCCACCTTCACATGCACATTCTGCAGTTGGGCAGACACAGTTATTCTTGTTCTCAGTACATGAGCCACAATTACAGTTGTCCTCACATTGACATTTCTTAGGACAAGAACATTTTGTAACTTCAACAGTAGTTTCTTTATTTGGTTTGCATTCACAAGACATTTTCAATTCTTTTTGTGTTGTTTGATTTTAGAATAATTTTAAAATAAGGTTAATTTGAGAATTTCCCACAAAAAAAACTGAATAAGCTTACTCTTTTATACTTAAACTAGACAGCAAAAAAAAAATGAAAAATGAAAAAAATGAAAGAAAGAGCAAGATAATTCTGGTCATCCCCCGGGCCATTGTTCATTACTCACGTCAGTAACAAACAATCAATAGATTAATGAAAAATAAATTTGAGTTTACAACGCAAAATTAACTCATTCAATTATTACGCAAAATTAACTCAACAAAGTGAATGGGAAATGTAGAAATGAAAATATAAAAAAAATAAGGGTGTTATCTGATCCCTAGCAGGATCGAACTGCTGATCTTGGCGTTATTAGCACCACGCCTTAACCAACTGGGCCAAGGGATCTAATTACAAGTCTGAAAGGGAAAAGTCGTTAGGTTAAAGTAAGTTTAATATTGATTATGTAATATAATAATCAATAACCTAAATCGTAGCAATATAGCTTACAATGAATATTCCCTCAGTTATAGTATAATTTAATTAACGTTGGATCTATCGTTGGATCTATCGTTGGATCTTTATTCCAGATAAATACGATATGCGTATAATGAGCACGGCTGGTACTAGTTGAAAGATAGCTTTAGTAGTCTTGTATCTCACTAATACTCTGATTAAGAGTACCTCTCTCCACAGGGAAGAGTTATATAACAATTATATATTTATACAAAACTCTTGCCCGACAGAACAGTACAATAATACATACTGTTTGTCTATTATTTAACTTCAGGGAATGTTGACATTGGTAAAATAGAACGATAAATTCGATAGACTGTTTTCAAGGCATTAATCCTAAACAATAGGTTTAGCTATTTAGACAATGGAATTAATCAATCTCGAAGTACATTGTTATATTTACCCAATAGGTGACAAGAACTACAAACAGTATTGAAAAGTAGTATTTGGAATTACTATCTAAATAGAGGAGTAATTCCACATACTACGTTATGTATACTTGTATATACTTGTAGTTTGTAGTGTTTTGTTATTATATAAGTTTTATATAAGTAACGTTCATATTGCTGACATTATGGATTTAACAGAAAGAATAAATAGATTACAACATCTATCAATGTCAAAATCTTGTTTACCGAATATATTATCAGTTAATCAATACTTAATTTTACCTTTTTATCAAGGGCAAGAATCTTATTTTTTTAAACTTGAAATAGTTCTCAAATAATGGAAAATAGGCATTTTGAATTTATTCGGCCTTAGTTTATTTCGTTAAAAGAGGAAAAATTTCTAAACTGAACACAAATAGGGTCCTTCTCCAAGGTATGAGATTGTCCCAGTGTCCGAGTGGTTAAGGAGCCGCCCTGCTAAGGCGGTGGGCTCTGCCTGCGCAGGTTCGAATCCTGTCTGTGACGATTTTTTTCCATCAACATCATCTATCACAACTTGTCGTCAATTCTCATGAACGTGATATGTTTTAGTGACACACACACACAATTCATTTCTTTTTATCGTAATTTGTTTTTCAATCTTAACTTTTATTTCAACCAAAATAAACAAAAATGAATCCACTAAGAATGATTATAATGGGAGCACCAGGATCTGGTAAAGGTACATTGACTTCAAGACTTTTGAAGAAGATTCCTCAAATACATTCACTATCTTCTGGTGATGTTTTACGTAAAGAGATGGCAATGGGTTCTGAAGTTGGGAATATGGCTAAAAGTTTCATTGAAAGTGGTAAATTACTGCCTGATAAATTAATGGCTAATGTAATTAAGTCTGAATTAGAGAAAAATAAATGGCTTGATAGTAAAACATCATTCTTGTTAGATGGATTCCCAAGAACCATTGATCAAGCAATTGAACTTGAAAATGTTTTAACTCCACATCATTCGGATATAAATATGGTCATTGAATTAGATGTACCACCTGAAATTATACTTCATAGAATTGCAAACAGATGGGTCCATATTAGTGGTAGAGTTTACAATTTAGAATATAACCCACCTAAAATACCATTCAAAGATGATGTAACCGGTGAACCTCTATTCAAAAGACCTGACGATAATCCTAAAACTTTCAAAGTCAGAATAGATAAATATTTCGAAGAATTAGAACCATTGAGAGAATACTATGAAAAAAAGGGTGTTTATGTTAAGATTAGTGGTGAAACTTCTGATATTATTTTCCCTAAACTACTCTCTACTGTACTAGAGAGAATAAACTCATAAATTTAGAATTAGAAACTATTATGTAATATAACATTATTGTAGTTAAAGAACATCAATATTACTATCTTTTCTCTTTTCTCTAAATCTACTGCCATTGAATTTCGCTGTTTGATGAGGAGAGACGAAAAAGAAAGAACAAAAAAAATATGTCACTTCAACAACTCTAAAAGTTCTTTTATCAAAACGAAAAACGGATTTGATTCAATTAAGTGGTAAATGTTTGTGAGAGTCACGTCAACTGTTATAACGTATATCTGAAAGAATAGAGAAGTTATAAAAAGAGATGAATTCTAAGATTGAGAAAGAACTTTTTGATAAAAAAGAACGAAATACCAGAGCTTGTGTTGTTTGCAGAAGAAGGAAAGTTAAATGTGATGCTAGTGAGTGTTTTCCAAGCAGATGTTCACATTGTGTACAGTTCAATTTGAAAAACTGTGTGATACCCCAACCGAAAAGAAGAAAAAGCAAAAAAATCGAAGAATTACTGAAATCAAACTTAAATGTTAAACTAGCTACATCTGAGGGATACCAAAACAATAAAGAGATTCATGAAAATACCAAAAATATTGAAGATATCAGGAATAGTAACAAGGATGACCAAAGGCAATACCCAAATTATGTGGAAATTGATAATCAGAAAAAATACCCAGAATTATCAGCAATTCAATTGGATCCTAATGAGATTCTAAGTCATGATATAGAACAACTCGATGAATCAGCTAATCACGTAGATTGGTGTTGTCCATTTACTGAGGATGTAATAGCAGAATATATCAAAGCGAACTCAAAAAACTCCTCTTCTATTGTTATTATAGATGATCTAGATTATAGATATCTAATTGAAGCCGGTTGTTTTAGCCTACCATCAGAGAAGGATTGTTGGAAATGGATAGATGCATTTTTCAGTAAAAGATTATGTCAACTTCCAATTCTCTATGAAAGAGAATTCAGAGAAAAATATAAAGATTTAAAACATCCTCCTAGTTTGATATTATTACAATCAATCCTCTTTGTTGGTGCAAGATTTTATTCAGAACCACATTGGACGATCCAAGATAAGAGTTTACACAGAGAAAAATGCGACATCATTCATAAAAGAGCTAGAATTTTATTTGATAAACGACTTGAAAAAGACACACTTTGTAATTTACAAGCTTCATTACTCTTAATAGATCATAAGAGTAAGAATATTCTTAATGTGAAAGCCGAGTCTTTTTATGTGAGCCGATCACTAGAATATTGTTACACTTTAGGAATTCATAAGGTAGGTTATTTGAATCTACATATATCTCAATCAAAGATTAGTTTATATAAACGGTTATGGTGGACAATCTTTGTTCTAGATACATTATATTCATTCATTATGGGAAAACCATGGTCAATTGATTATGCCAATACATCTGATATCCCAATGATCGAAGAAAAAGATTTAAGAGACGATTTGAATGATAGCTCAACTGATAACAGTCCTCAAACACTTTATTTCATACATAGAGTTAAATTAGCATTATGTATTAGGAAGATTGGTGAAAGTATCTCAAAAATTATTCATTCGAATAAGAAATGTTTTAAGACTTTTTCAATGTACTTAGGTGAATGTGATCAAATGATGCGTGATTGGATTGAACAGTTGCCAACATCTCTATTATTTAGAATCAATTCTTCTACCAATAATGTTTACAATGCTTCATTGTCATTAGAATATTATAGTGCATTATTATTACTTCATCGAATTCATGTATTGATTTACTCTAGACTCAGTAACGATGGAAGAAAACAACTATATCCATCATGGGGTATTATATTTAAAGGTGCTCATATGGTTGCCGTTATATCTAAATTTATCATGAGTAATAATTATGTTACATTTTGTCAAAATATCATTCCATTTTCAATGAATATTTCTGGTTTGATGATGATGTATCATCTGTATAATAAAGATAAAAGAGTTCATAAAATAGCACAAGATGATATCGAGATATTTTTGAAATTATTGAATGAGGTAGCTATATAT
Organism: Pichia heedii; assembly: GCA_030579495.1. NCBI lineage: Eukaryota > Fungi > Ascomycota > Pichiomycetes > Pichiales > Pichiaceae > Pichia > Pichia heedii. The sequence continues at coordinate 143,066 of JAKTRA010000008.1, read as the reverse complement.
TGGCCATATGCATCATTGACATACCATTCACTAAAATCTGTTTATATGAACAAATCAAAACAGTCAATATTACTCAATACCTTATTACTTCAGCAGAAAAAACCGATGTCAAGATATATTGGAACAAGCATCATTTCGGATGAGATAAATAATCAAGAACAAAAAGCTGAACATGTCGATAGTATGAATAACACCGATACATTAACTAAAAAGACATCGGATATGAAAAACACAGATGAATCAATTCTCAATATAAATGAAAAGAATACTTTCAATACTTCGACTCATAATATAATGTTCAGATCCAAGAGTAATATAGCGGATATTTTAGAATGTAAAGTTAAAGATAGACCTTCCAATTGTAGTTGGAATAAAGATAATTCACAAATATTCATTGATGATCATCAAGGGTTATCATCTTCGATTGATAAAAATCAGGTTCTCAAAAATTTAGATTTGTATTTGCCAGATTTATATTCGATTTCATCACAAAAGCTCGATAATGAAATCAAAGAAACAATATTCCCAACAGATAAAGTTTTAGTATCTGCTAGCTCAGTGCAAAATAATAATCTTGATATTGAAAAATTGGAATATAACTCAAACAGTTCATGTTTTCCAAACCCATTATACCCATCATTATACCCTATCACTACAGATCAAAAAACAGTTACTCAAATACACAATAGTAATCCAATTAGTCTGATTAGAAATGAAAGAATTTTTCCTCAGAGTCAAGTCCCTCAACCATCTCCTATTGGAATTCAGCAACTACCATCATCTATCAATACTAGCCAGACTCCATTTATACAAGGAGACGCCCAGAACGTCGTTGCAAGTAAATTGGATTTTGTTATGCCACCAGATATCATTCCGGGGTCAAATGCATCCATTTGGCAACCTGAATTTGATATATCATTGTTTTCTATTCCAAGTGAAGAACAAAGTGGAGCTACACATATTGACTTTGAACAGCTAATTGAAGAACTGGGCTTTTAATCAACTTCGTAATACTTATGTAGAATTGAATCAATAAAACATTGTTAAAAGTGATAAAAGAAATCGTTTTTAGAACCCTCTCTCGCTGTAACCGGATTTAAGATCAAGAAATGAGAAAATTATCAAACGTTAAAAAAAAAAAGAAATTATAAATTCAAAGCTATTTATTTTGTCAACCTTTAATTTGCCATTGATATACACCATGACAAGTGGAAACATGTTCTTCAGTTATAAACTTGGGATGTGTATTTTCCCAAAGACAAGATTATCGAGTTTTCTTCCAGTTGTTAAACATACTTGGATAACTAATTGTAGTTCAATAATCTCAAAAAGATTATTATTCACTGGAAACAAAATATTCAAAATGAGTAATCAAGAAAATACCAATCTAGGAAGTATCAATCAGTATAAAGTTGAATATAAAAATCATTTATATACTGTAAGTCAGGTAAGAGCTGAATCCACCGGCAAGGATTCTGTCAAAATTGACCTTGATAACAAATCAGAAATTTCACCAGAAGAAACCGATAACACTAATAGCAAAAAGAAGAAAGGTTCAATCAAGGAAATCGTTGAACTATTGAAATTATTGAAAGATGAATGGAAAACTCTATCATTTGCAGTCATCTGTTTGATGTTTAGTTCAGCCGTTAGTATGTTGTTTCCTTCAATAATGGGTAAAATCATCGATACAGCAAAACCCGATGAAACAAACAGTGAAGAACTTGGTGATTTTGTAATACCTAAAACTATCGAAATTATGTCCTTAAATGTACCAATCAATGTTTTCTATGGATCTCTTATTTGTATCTTTGCAGCAGGCTCATTGGCAAACTTTGGTAGAATTGTTCTGTTGAGAAAAGTTGGTGAGAAAATCATGGCAAGGTTGAGAGTCAATATCGAAAGAAATATATTCTTCCAGTCAGCCAAATTCTGGGATAAATATAAAAGTGGTGATTTGATTTCTCGTTTGGTGAACGATTCTACAGTTGTTACGAAAGCGGTTACTCAAAATGTTTCTGATGGTCTAAGATCGACAATTAGTGGAATTGTAGGAATTGGTATGATGTTAACGATCTCTGTGAAGTTAACTGGTTACATGTTTCTGATTTTCCCAGTTCTGGTTTTTATTGCTCTAGTTTTTGGTAAGAGAGTCAAAAAAGTGTCTAGAGAGATCCAAAAACAACTAGGTTCTTTAACAAAAGTTTCTGAAGAACAGTTCAACTTTGTCAAAACAGTTCAAAATTTCAATAATGAAAACTATGAAGTTTCAAAATTTGAAAAAGAAGTCAAAAAATTATACGACTTGTCAATTTATGAAGGAAGACTGAATGGTTACTTTTATTCAGGAAATGGTTTCATAGGTAATACTTTTCTAGTTTTCTTATTATCTGTAGGTGTATGGATGGTGAGACAAGGTGAACTTTCAATTGGTGAGCTATCTTCATATTTGATGTATACCATTTACAGTGCTTCAAGTGTTTACTCGTTATCTAATTTTTATTCTGAACTAATGAAAGGTGTTGGTGCTTCTGAAAGAATCTTTGAGTTATTAAAGCTCAAACCAGATATTGACCCCTATGTTGGAAAGAAAATCACTGTGGATGGTGATATAGTGTTCCAGAATATCAATTTCTCGTATCCAACTAGAAGCAATCATCAAGTTTTCCGTAATTTCAACTTAAGATTCCAGAAAGGGGATCATGCATGTCTAGTTGGTCCATCGGGATGCGGTAAAAGTACAGTTACTCAACTTCTTTTGAGATCTTACGAACCTAACAGTGGTAAAATCTTAGTGAATAATACAGATTTGTCTGAAATTAGTTTAGCGAATTTCCGTGAACAAGTAGGTATTGTTCAACAAGAACCTATGTTGTTTTCAGGAACTTTAAGAGAAAATATCATTTATGGTAGACGTGATGTTTGTGAAGAAGATATAGCTAAAGTTTGCGATCTTGCAAATTGTACAAATTTCATCAAAAATTTTCCTGATAAATTAGATACCATAATTGGTTCAAAGGGTACTCAATTAAGTGGAGGTCAAAAGCAAAGAATCGCATTAGCCAGAACATTATTACTTGGCGCTAAAGTACCACCAGAAACGCTTAAAACGATCAAAGATCCAAATATTATAGGAAGTGACAATAGGATATTGTTAGGTCCAAGTGTTTTGATACTTGATGAAGCAACTTCAGCATTAGATGCACATTCTGAAGAAGCTATCAAGAAGACATTGCAATTGAGACAATCTGTCGGACTTACTACAATTTCAATTGCTCATAGATTAAGTACTATAAGTATGAGCAATAGAGTTATTGTGTTTTCTCAACATGGTGAAATTATTGATGACGGTTTATTTACCGATATGATTAATAATCCTAAGAGTGAATTGAATAAACTATTGAACAAAAGTAAGGATGGAAAACACACGGAAGATGATACTATCGATAAGACGGAAAAAGTCGAGTGAGCTAATCAACTGTTGGAATAACCAGAGAATAATCATTTTGTTTTTAATGTTTATAGATTTACAGTTTATAATTAAGGGAAACTTTGTACATAATAACCTTATAGGGATACATTTTAAACTATTCTATGTGAGTCATCACTATCGATAATTTGCCATATAGCATACTTTCCATCATTGACGAAAGCAATTATATCATTTGCACCATCACTTACGATAGAATGTTCACTATTGTCATTATATGCAGAAGTGACATTTCGTATACCATTGGTCAAAAGGGCAAACCATTCCAAACTAGTATTAAGATCATTGAATATCTTTAGTATAGTGGAAGATGTGACTAGCGATTTTCTTATTGATATCACAGATAAATCAATAAGGTTTTTTGTGTCCAACATTGAAGGATATTTGGATATATAAGGATCAATATTTCTCTCTCTATTCAACTGAGGACCACCTAGAAGTGCATATGAAATCCATTCCAGAGTTTCACTCATCAAATCCTGATCGTTTGATATTGTTAGATCAGGTGAAATACAATTATCTAATTTGAAAAAATTTGCTTTAATATTAATTTCTTTGATAATCTCTAGATTTTGTGTTGTACAGTAGTCAATCAAGTTTCCGAGTTGATTGTCCTGTTCATTTTCAAATGTAATTTCAAATTGGAAGGCATCTGTGAAAATATTCTCGGCAAACCATAATAAACGAATGTAGTTTTTATCGTTATTATTTATAGAAGACTCAAATTCAGTGAGATCAAACTTACCAATGTACATTTGGGGATGAAATCGTGAATTTCCTTGGGATAGCACTGATTTTTTGAGTTTGAGTCCAGATTTAAGATATACATCAGATCTAAGTTTGATTGTCATTTTCCCGTTACTAACACACACACTATTTTCATGTGTAACATCTTTATCAATCGTTATTAGCTTGACACTTTTTCGTTGTTCTTTTTCTAGTGATAATACAAAGGTTACAAAGTTCAATAACTTACATCGAATAACAATACTTGAAGGACTATCTCCATTAGGGAAAAATGTCAATGTTTTTTCTAAATCACATGTTTTGACCAATGCATAAACTGTATCGACAAAATTATGGTTCAGAAAAAGTGACTTTGTATTATCGCAAAACCCTTTCTCAACACTTCCTGTTTTCAAAGAGGTACGAGATATTTTGTCCTCTTTCATGGAGTTTGCTTTGAACCTTGAGTTCCGCATATTAATTAATGTTGCTTCATTGAATTTGAAGCTTAACGATTCATGCTCATATTTACGACAAAAATTTAGTCGCGATACATTGTCGCCATCTGTGACATTTGGTCAATTTGGATGAATATTTTCTATGGAAGAACAGTCTGAAATATTCCCCATTAGATAAATTCATTACATTTCAGTAGATACACTATTCACAAAAGAACAAACAAAACAAAAAGAAACACAAAAAGATATGGGATACAGAGTTGTGGAATCACAAGATGAAAACCCATTTTCCAAGATTGTGCCCGGTCAAACTATTGTTGAAATTCCTGAATTTGAACTAGAGTGTGGCGATATTTTATATAATGTTCCAGTTGCTTATAAAACATGGGGTAAACTGAATGAAAATGGTGATAATTGCATGGTGATATGCCATGCCTTAACTGGATCCGCTGATGTATCTGATTGGTGGGGACCACTATTAGGTAGAGGAAAAGCATTTGATCCTACTAAATTTTTCATTATTTGTTTGAATTCATTAGGTTCTCCATATGGTTCTGCTTCTCCAATGACCACTGATCATGAATTTGGAGAGAGATATGGTCCTGAATTTCCACTGTGTACAATTAGGGATGATGTAAACATTCATAAACTGGTACTTGATTCTCTAGGTGTTAAGGAAGTTGCAATTTGTATCGGTGGTTCAATGGGTGGTATGCTAGCTTTAGAATGGACATTTGTTGATGATGGTAAATTTGTGAAGAATTTAGTAGCATTAGCAACCAGTGCTAAACATTCAGCGTGGTGTATATCTTGGGGTGAAGCACAGAGACAGTGTATCTACTCTGATCCGAAATATAATGATGGTTTTTATGACTTAGATGATCCACCGAACGCTGGTTTAGGAGCTGCAAGAATGTCAGCATTATTAACATATAGATCGAGAAATTCATTCGAAACAAGATTTGGAAGAGATGCACCTAGTGAAAGGCAAAAACTCAAAAGTTTATCAAGTAGTCAAACTGATAAATCTAAAGAATGTGAAGAGTCTTCAGCTATAGTTGATGAAACAGAAACTCACGATAGGGAAATCAACTGGAGAGTTCACAACGATGGAGCAACTAGGAAAAAATCATTTGAATCATATCACACCAGTCGTTCAAATTCATTATCTTCTAATGTAAGTGAGGACAACATATCTCATACATCCACTGTAACATCTGTCGCAAGTGGTGAACTCCATAATAATAATTCAAACTCAATATCTCAAAAGCCCCGTTCAAAATCACGTCGTACTCCTCAACACTACTTCTCAGCACAATCTTACCTTCGATATCAGGCTAACAAATTTGTTAGTCGTTTTGACGCTAATTGCTATATTGCAATTACTCGTAAATTAGATACTCATGATGTTGGACGTGATAGACCAGAATTTGATAATGATACAGCAAAGGCTTTACAGTCTCGAAAACAACCAGCTCTAGTAATCGGTATTAGCTCTGATGCATTATTTACCTTGAGTGAACAAATATTCATTGCTAAAAATATTCCAAATTCAACATTGAAGAAAATAGATTCACCAGAGGGTCATGATGCTTTCTTACTAGAATTCAATGAAATAAATAGCTTGCTCCTTTCATTTGAACATGAAAACTTACCAGCCATAATGCAAAATAAGGGAAATTTTGAAGATTGGAATGAAACAATTGATGAAACGAAAGAGAGTGTGTTTGGGGAAGCTGAAGATGTTGCTCAGTGGTAATATGTTTATATCGTTTATATATTATAATGTATATTTTAATGACTATTAATAATAAAATTGCAGTTTAATGTACTATTACAAAAATAAATTATACATATTGAAAACGTTAAGTTCACAGAAAATTAAACAAACATAAAAGAACATGTTTAGACAATTAGCCAAGAACCTTCAACATCATCTTTTTGGAATTCACTATCACTTCCAGATTTATCAGACTCACTTACTTCATGTCTGTATTTACTTACACTCAATTGTTTTGCATAATCCATTAGAACATAAATTGCATCAATAGCATTCTGAACCCCATTTTCGGCTCTAATTTGTTCACCAACTTCTTTGGCTTTCTCAATTATTCGTTTATTTGTTGTGACTTCTTTCAATGCTTTTGCAAAAGTTTTACTATCTAATGATCTCAGAGCAACACCACACCCAAGATCTTCTACCCTATTAGCATAAAACTTTTGGTCACCAAAGAATGGTTTAATCACAGTTGGTAATCCAAATCTTAGCGATGCTCCAGTCGATCCAGAACCACCATGATGAACAGCGGCGTCTATTTGTGTAAACAACCAATCATGTGGAACATTTCCAGAATTGAATACTTCTTCTGGTAATTCAATTTCTAGTTCCTTATTCTTTTTATCGCCTAATCTATCAGACCAACCTTTATTGAGAATACATCTAACATCACTGGAAAGCACTGCATCAACAACAGATTGAGTTAATTCTTTTGGATTTGCAACAACAATTGAACCAAATCCAATATAGACAATCTTTTTCCCATCTTCTCTTGCTTTACTAATAAAATCCAAAAGAGGTTTTGGTGGTTTGTAATCTTGTGATTCATCTAAAAACCAATAACCAGTGACTTTCACCCATTCAGGGAAATCAACAGATGGGGGGAAAACAACAGGAGACATATTGTATAGAAATGGGACACTATTTTGATGCATCTCAGATAATGATGTTTTCGGTAAACCTAAAGTATTAACTCTCCATTGATTGACTTGATAACATGTACCTCTCCAGTATCCATTTTCAAAAGCGACATGGGTCATATAATTATAAGCACCTCCAAGTTTTTGGTCTGGAACCATAAATGCATGTGGATACGCCCTAGTTCTAGTCCATGGCATAGTAAAGGCTCTGAAGTAAGGAATTTGTAGTTTTTCTGCAATATGAATTCCGGCAATTGATGAAGGAGATTCAATTAATATATCGGTATCTTGGCATGCACTCCATGATGTAACTAATAAATCATCTATCCAATCTCTGAACTTTGCTTTAGCTTCTTTTATAAATGTATAATTAATGGATGGATTCTGAACCATTAATGCCATTAATTCAGATGGATCTCCTGCAATCAGCTCAAAACCTAAATTATAACTTTCAATCCAATCTTTGAATTCCTTGTGTGTAACAATTTTAACTTGATGACCTTCTTTTAATAACGCTTTACCTAATGCAATATATGGTTGAACATCACCTCTTGAACCTATAGTCAATAGAGTAAATCTGTAGGATTTTTCAGTTTTTAGCTGAGTTTTATGTAAAGGATGGTCTTCAACAATAATAGGAACAGAAACACCCATTTCAGTATTTATTCTATTTTCAAACATTTTGAGTTTTGCAGAATCAAAATTTTCCTCATTTGATACCGAGCCATTATTCAAAAGTTTATTTGAGTCAAACTCTGGATTATTCTTAAGTAAGTCAATTATTTTCAATGCTTGTAACTCACAATCATCTCTTGAATCTGATGAAGAAAATTCAAAGAAAAGCTCTTCATGTCCACGGATTATAAAAACTAAACCACAGTAACCGAATCTAAAACCACTTTCTTTGTTGATATTTTCAATATCTTTCAAAGGCAATATCATTATTGTGTTTGTACCTAGTATCGTCGATCTGAAACAAATGACACTTGTACCAATGTATAACTTTCCATAGATAGGCAACCCTTTCATCAAGTATACATGATATGTTGCAATCAATTTTTCCACATCATTTAGAGAAAACCTTTTGATAAATCGTTTTTGAGATGCATCTCTGAGTTTTTTATCCTTCACAAAATATGGATCTTGGCCTTCTTTTGAAATTGATAATTGTTCATCAAAATGAGCAGGAAGACCAGCAAAGATCAAGTTTGAGGTGAACGCTGAAAGCCCTTGAACCAAAGCTCTTGCCGACCATTTACTATTATCATTTTCTGTATTTTCATCAATGTTTATATCATCAATATTTTCGTCATTGCTATCATTGTCAATAATATCATCATTACTATCATCATCAATATCATTGATATAATCATCAGTCACTTCATTAGCATCCTTCTTTTTAAAATCGCTTTTTTTAGAAATATTCGGAAGCAAATTCATGGATCTAGTGTTTTTAAATTTAGAGACAAGCAGAATTGATTTCCTTGGTTGATTATCTTTAGATTCCTGTGTTGAATTATCATTATCATTATTCTTTTCTGTCATATTATTATCAATATTGTCTTCTAAGCTACTATCTTCTTCATCAGATGATAAAATTAGATCCCTGATTTCTCTAAATTTATTCTTCTTCACTTCTTTTGGCTTCAAATTTGTAGATGTGACAGTCGATGATGTTTTTCTTAGTAATCTAATCTTTGAATTCATAATCTCTGAATTTCTCAGATCATTTTCATCGTCATTTAATATTTGAGATAACTCGTTACCGGATTCCTTGATAGCCTTTTTGATTTCTTTTATTGCAGTATCACCATTTGAGAAAAACATTACAAAATAATCATCAATTGCATAAGAATCTGCATTCTCAATCACTTTAATTCTTAAATTCTTGGTAAGACCTATTACAGATGTTAAGACAAGATCAAGAATATTTTCCAAAGGTATTTTGATTGCAACATGATCACCTTTATTTCTTGAAGAAAAAATTTGTTTTTTAATGGATGTAACCCAAGCTTTTGCAACATCATGATTTTCAGCCTGCATCCAATGTGTTCTATTTTCTGTTATTACTCTAATCCATACAGGAATCAATGGATCCATATTCTTTGATATACCATAAGTTTCAGCCTTTAGTGCAGTTCTTAAATCTATCACCAATTCAGGAAAATACATTTCTTTACTATCTGGATAAATTGAAAGTGTATGTTCTCTTAATACAACCCATTTTCTATGAATTCTTAACGAATGATAAGATTTAAAGGATAAAACACCACTTTTCATTATTGTATCTTTATTTTTTTTAGGTAAAAAGGCAAAAAATAATAGATTTTTATTTGTAATATAGATATGACCTTGCAACAGAACATCACCCATTAACCAGCAGGAATAATCACTTAAAAACTCCTCGGAATCATCTAAGTGGAATACACTTCTTAGTTTATTACTAACTGCAACTGCTTTCTTTTCGAAAAAATCATTCAAGTCACCATTATCTGAATTTTGAGTCATTCTTCTAACAACTGATAATTCAAATTTCGATTTATTGTTAGGAATTTGTCTAGCTGGTGCATTTGTTTTACCACGAATGGTATACTCTGATGGATAAGGAACTGATATAGTAGAATGACTATCAAATGAAATATCATCATGAGAGTAAGTAGATCCATAATTATTGTAGCCAAATTCTTCATTATTATTAGTATTATTGGAGGAGGAAGAATTACTTATTCTATTAATTGGTTCTTGATTATTATCATTGTTATTTATTGATTTTTCATCATCACTATCCAAAACTTGTAAAGTCTCAACATGTTCAGGAGCTCCAGATATAGCATCGATATACTCCTTTTCATCTTTTATGTTATTATTTCTCATTGATTCAACTTCGTTATCTTCATCTTCAATATCTTGAAAACCTGCATACATACTTGCAGTGGTCAAATATCCAGCAAAACTTCTGGATATTCTATCAACTACTGAACTCGATAGGTCATTATCTTCATCTGTATCTGATTTTGTGAGAGGGAATTTTGGGGAATTCATTGTCATCATATTAACACTAGTAACAGTATGACGTACAGGAGACAATGTTTTTTTAGATAGAGTGTTTAGTAGTTTAGAGGATTTGCGGGATACTCTTTTAGCTTCTGAAGTAAAGGGTATAGAATTTGAAGACCTTGAAGAATACAATGATGATAATTTTTGTGAGATTGGACTACTAGGCCTGTTAATTACAATTTGATTACTATTTTCATTCTCGTTTTCAAGCTCATTTTCACTGGAACTTTCATTGTTATCACTACTACTACTACTAATATCAATATCATACTCATCATTACGACTGTCACTATCTCCGCTAGAAATTACACCATTTTCATTGATTTCACTCATATTGTTGATTTTTTTGTTATCAGCTGATACCTGCTTACTCTTATGTGTTTTATTTTTTATTTTCAGTTTATTTTTTTTTTCTTTTAGATAAGGTTTCAATTTGCTTGCTGAATTGAAAATATGGTAAGTTGGTTTAGTTACTAGTTTTGGACTTGCTATAATCAATTCTTTCGTTTTAGATAATTGATTTTCTCCAAACTTAGTATCACGCTCATCTTTGAATCTTTGCAGATCAATTGAATCTATTGCTGAATTAGCTATTTCACCAGAAAGGTTAGATGGCTCCAGATCTTTAGAATCACTCATATCCATCTAATATAAAGTCTTTGTATAATGAAAAAAATACAACATCATACAAGGAAACATTACACCTTTTATAATGGTTGCCCCCTTTTTCATACAACTAAAAGAGGAGACCAGACTTCTTGGCAAAATTGTCAAAAAAAAAAAATTTCTCCGAAGATTCTGAAGTTCGCTAGTGTACTTATTAGTGCGAGTTTTAATGTATCGAACAATCAATCCTTATTACTATGTACACTGGTTGATATAGAACGGTTTAACAGAAAAAAAGAAGAAAGTATAGTCAGTTCGTTAATTTACCAGCACATCAATTCATCAATTTATCGGCTTACCTGGCTAGTTCTCTTCAAATAATGTATGCAATCTTCCACTTCTAAAATTACTTCACGTAAATTTCGAAGTTCATAACGACCAAATAGAAATGATATCAACCCATTGATGATTCCTGTAGCAAATATTAAACATCCAAAGAAGTAAAATAATATTGAAGACCATGGTGCCCGATATGAAACAACAGTTATTACTGGTAAAAATGCAATTGCGACAATTATAGAAACCATGAAATGCCATAATCTCCATTTCCTTTGCCATTTTAAGGTAGTATCAATATACTCTTCAATTAAACTCTTCAATTCAACATATATTCCAAGTATCTCTTTACTTGAAGTGAAACTAGTTGTTCTATCTATTTCAGTTTCATCAGTAAAGTCTTTGCTTTTGGAATCACCATCATATTCCTCGATAACCGTATTATTCTTGAATTTGAAAGTAGCTGAATATGCAAAATGATCAGAGTAGGATCCAATACCTGGAATTTTCTCTGTGAATTCAACAGTAGCTTTTAGTGGTTGTAATATCTTACTATCAATCAATGCATAATCTAATCTACAAGCTTCATCAGGTGTTCTATCTGAACGCCAAGTATTCAATATTGAATCACAAGTAGTGGCAGCTCTTATTATCTGTTCCCATGGATCCATATTCTTAACTAATTCTGAATCAGTTTTACCATTAAGTAATTCCCAACTATCTGTTAACCCTGCTACTTTTTCCAAAATTTTATATGGTAAAGATTGTGGTCTTGAGTTTAAATCACCGACTAAAATAACAGCATGGCCTGCATTTTTCAACTCCTCAACAATCAATGCAATTTCCCAAGCTTGACAAGCTCTATGTGTTTCGTAAGCTGCATCACCTACTTTAGCATAAGGTGCATGCATATGTGAATTTAGTAAACTAATTGTTGATCCGTTAGATAGTTCAAGAATAGTAACAGCTACACTTTTACCAACATACCAATCACCTCTAAAAAATGCTGATGGTCTACCATTTATTGGGAATCTATAAAGAAATGTCTTCTTTATAGGATATTTCGATAAAATTGCCAATCCTGGTCCAGCTAAAATTCCTGATGAGAACCATCTACGAAATGGGAAACTTTTGCAACAAACTTTATCAATATATTCCCAATCTTCACTTGTCCAAACTTCTTGTAATGCAATTATATCGTAGCTATCATGTATTCCATCTTCAACAGATAATCTATCAGCAATTGCCTTTAACCTTTCTCTCCTATATTTGGAGACATATTTCAAACCCCAGGTATTGAAAGTGAGTAGTTTGAAGACAGATTCAGTTTCATATTCTTCCAATATCTTTTGATCATTCTCCATCTCCTCATTGTACATGTCTTTACTATTATCTTGCATATAATGCAGTCGATTGTTATATTTGTTTACATCTAATTTAGTATTTTCATCCAATTTAGGGACAGATCCGGTTGATTGCATTGTTCGAAGTTCTTTATTTTTCTGATCTAAAAGTTTGTAGTATTAATATTCACTCAACTTATAGAAATAGGAGACACAAATGATACTAAAATGAACGGGAAGTACAAAAGAAAATAGAAAAAAGACCGTTATCCTAAACATTCAAATCAGAATTTCATCATAACAAAACATATGGGTCAGGGCGTAAGTCTGATTTTTGAATCATCAGTCATTTCCCGTTTGGGCAGTTTTAGCGAGATTAAGTGTAGATCTATCATCTAGAAGATCAACATTATTCTATAATTCATTCTAATATTTAGTTTACTATACATGTACCATAAGCTTTATAAATAGTTGCAATGTTTTATTTCGATAATGTTTTCAATGTTATTGAGTCACTTTTTCGAATCAAAACCACTATTAAAGTTGAAAATAATAGCCCAATTCCACCCATAAAAGTATAGGTACCACCTACACTCATGGAATTTTCCATTTTAGTGAGACATGAAACAAAGATAGCACTCATACCACATCTGAAAAGATTATTCAAGGCCGTTGCACCTCCAGATATTTCAGGATACATATCAACTAGAATAGTTGAGGTAATATTCAGTGGAAACATACAGAAAAATGTAATCAAAAAGCTCATTATTAGAATAACCGAGATATTAACGATATATTCAATACACCAACCAAAGACAATTGAACACAAACATACAATAACAGCTGCAAATGGGATATAGAATAACCTAACATATAAGATATTAAAAGGGGGTATTTGTTGATAGGTTATTGATTTATTTTTGTGTTTGTCATCTTCACCTGCATCTTCCTCATTTCCATTTGCATCTCGTTCCTTTCTTTCATTATCTAAAATAGCAGAATATTTTCTATTATACACTGCTTTCTTCTTTTTATAAAGCAAGTCTAACAGTTTCCCAGATAGAAAAGTTCCACTGATTGTAGCAGCACCAGGAGCGAAAAAACATAAACCAACATCCAAAGTTGAATATTTATAATCTTTTGATAAATGGATTGACATACTGGTTTGTGAGATTGTCCAAATTGAGAATAACAGAGATGATGGTAATAAAATGTAGAAGACAGAAATTTTGAAGATCAATTTCAGAGGTTTCCAAGGTTTATATTTTTTAAACTTTGCTTCAACTAGTGATTCATCATATTTTACCAATCTCTCTTTGAAAAATAGTAAAATTGGAGCTCTATGTATGATATTTTTGGGTATTACGCTTAAATTCCCTGAAATTCCACGATGTGTTTCAGGAATCATTATAAATGCAACTAATAGTATTAAACCTTCAATAGCAGCTGAAAACCAGAAAATAGCGGGCCATCCCCAAGCAGTCTCCATAACGGAACCAAGAAATGGAGAGATACCTTGTCCAATAAGTGTGAATCCCGATGTAAGAGCAGTCAAACCTCCTCTATTTCTCCTTGTTGTGAAATCCCCAACACATGCAGATGTTATACTGATAAGTGGTGCTAGGAATGAAGCTAAAACACAACGAAGAAATATTATCAACCAATAAGTTCTTGATACTGCTAATCCAACATTGGTAGCTACACCACCCATAATACAAATTAATATAACCGGTCGTCTACCATATATATCCGAAAGTGATGATACGAAAAGAGGAGCCACTGCTTGGAAACATAGATATGCTGTAACTGTGTAATTTATTCTTGCTTCTGTTGTATGAAATGCTTTTTCAAGTTGAGGTAATGCAGTCCAATAGATAGGCATACTCATAGCTGAACAAAATCCGATTGATGATAATATAATGGCCAATACGATTCTTTCATTATGTGTTAATATCGTATAATCATTTTCTGAGATAGTTAGTTGTTTCTCCAGTTCTGATAAGCTATTTTCTTTGATTGAGTCATTTTTCGGTTTTAGAGATTTTACATTGGATAAACTTTCATTGTTATCGATTTCTTCTATATTCCCATTAGTTCCCCAACTTTCATCGCTTTCAACTGATTCATTATACCTCTCACCCATGTATACGAAACCGTATCTGAAGTATACACTTCAGAAATAAGGAAATTAAAGTTTGCAGAAGAGATGAGAAGGGATGGGACTGAGTGGAAAAGAAGATAAAAAAGGAAACAACAAAAAAGACCGTTGTGAAAGAAAGAGGGGAGAGAGGTTGTCATTTCGAATTTGGCAAGTGGACGATCATTTTCATGGGTGTCTGACATTTCACATTTCACATTTCACATGTTTATACATTAACTTTACGTCTTACTTTTGTCAGTTGTTAAAAGTTGAATAAAGTAGATTTATTTGTTTGACTTTTTGTATTGTAAGTTTTCTTTTCATTCTTTTCATTCTTTTTCCTTTTTAACCCATTTTATTTGATATATCTTCTAAACTTCTTTCTTCACTATATCTATACAACACTTGAAAATGGTTGCCGAAAAAATAGACGGGAAATTTATTAGTTCAGATTTGAGATCAAAGATCAAGGAGGAAATTGAATCACTCAAAGTTTCACATCCTGATTTCAATCCTAAAATTGTCATCATTCAAGTTGGCGATCGTCCAGATTCATCTACGTATGTTCGTATGAAATTGAAATCTTGTGCAGAAGTTGGAATAGATGGTGAATTATTGAAATATCCAGCAGATATCTCTCAAGATGAAATGTTATCTAAGCTTGATGCATTGAATAAGGATAAATCAGTTCATGGTGTTTTGGTTCAATTACCATTACCTCCTCAATTGGATGAGGAATTGATTACCAATGCTGTAAATGTTGAAAAAGATGTAGATGGTTTCTCTGAACTCAATATTGCTGCCGTTTTCAAGAAAAATTCCAAATTGAAAATCGTACCTTGTACTCCAAAGGGTATAATGTATATGATTGATTATGAAAAAATCCCATTGGAAGGTAAAAATGCAGTTGTTTGTGGTAGATCTGATATTGTTGGTGGACCAATGGCTAAACTCTTAGAGAAAAGAGGTGCTACTGTAACAACACTTCATTCAAAATCAACACCTGAACAAGTTAAATTTTTCTTAAAAAATGCTGACATCATTGTATCTGCCGTTGGTAAGGCTAATTTCATTCATGGCGATGATGTCAAACCAGGATGTGTTATAATTGATGTAGGTACTAATTATATTCCTGATGAAACAAAGAAATCCGGTCAAAGAATGGTCGGTGATGTCAATTTCGATTCATGTTTCCAAGTCGCTTCTAAAATTACACCTGTACCAGGTGGAGTTGGTCCAATGACTGTTGTTATGGTTTTACATAATTTACTTCAGACTGCAAAGGAACAATCTGGTATATAATCACATATTATATATAGAAAATTAATGATCTAGTTTCATAACTTCATTTTAAATGTGCCGATGCATTTTCATAAAGTGATTGCCAAACATACGCTTCACTCAACATCATTTCAATATCATCCTCTGTCCAATCTTCAGTTTTACTAATATCTTGTAAAAACATTATTATATCTTGAAATTCCATATTCATAATATAAGACGAAAATCGTCTTAAAAATGCACAGCAAACATAAATATGAAATTGACTGAAACCGATTGGAAAATTACTTAAATAAGTATCCCACATTCTAATTGTCAAATTCAGCTTGAATTCTCTCATTAACATACAGTTCATCCATCTAAAGGCAAATTGTATGAAATCTAAATGTTCCTTCTCAAAATGTTCTGACAGTTGTGGTTCATCCCTTTTTATCAAATTTTTGAGTTCATTAATTTGTCTTATAATACCTGGCTGTTCATGAATAAAATTATCTTGAATTGTATCCAACACTTTCGTTAAACACCAATAAGTATCTGCTTCAATCGTATTCAATAACTCTTTCGGTAAACATTTTGGATCAAATTCATTTATATCTATATTACTTGCTAAGTAATGATTCAAAAATACATGGAAGAATGGTGTCACCAAATCATTGATACCTTGCACATAACCACTAGCTGGATGTCTTATTGCCCAAAGATAAAGAATTTTCTCTAGAGATCTATGAGTAGTTTCATATGAATACAACTTTATACTTGGATTAGTTCTTAAAACATCGATTTTGATTTGATGCCACAATGCCTGATCTTTCTCTGATTTGAACAACCTTGAAATACTGTTTGAATATTCTTTCCTTTTCCTACTTAATGCTGATATTCTGGTATTTACTGTTGTTGATAAATAACCTACCAATATTTGCCACACCAGTGAACGCAATGAGGACGGTATACCACCCCATGTTTGTGATTTTAAGTTTGCTAAATCAAAGTTGGTTTGAGTTAACGATTTCACAATCTTATTATATTTGATAACTTCATCAGACGGTGGAGTTTGTGTTAGCAGAATACAGAATGGATCTTTTATTATCTCTTCATAATTCTTTCTCAAGAATGGATAAAGTTCATCAACTTCTTCTTGTTGTTGTTTATTATTTTCACTCTTATTATTGTTTTTGTTATCTTCAGTTTGATCAGTTATGGTATCATCTTTCAAAGATAGATTACTTAATCCGTAATCATCAGATTTAGCTTGTTTATTTTTTGAATTCAAAGTGCTATTGCTAGTTGAGTAAAAATCATCCAATGTTTCATCCCAATCATCATCTGTATCAACGAATGGGGAATCATTTACCTTTTTTGTAGATGTTTTAGATAATCCCAACTTTGCCAATGTATTTGAATGTGTTCTAGTTATAGATAATGAGCTACCAGATCTATTAGATCGTGATGATCCTATAGATAATCTATCTGGGGACATTGATCTCACTCTTGATTGATCCCTAACAGTATCTAAAAACGATTTTGAGCGCATTCCTGGTTGGTCAGTAATATCTCTTCTTGCTCTATGTGCTGATGATTGTTTCTTAGGTGATAATTCTGCATGTGTTAATGCACTGATTGTTTTGAAAAAACCCTTTGAATTCGAAGATGAGCTTTTACATTCATTGTTATTGTTTTTACTGTTTGTGGTAGTTCCATTACTTTGAACGTCTGATTCATAACTAAACGAACTATTATCAAATAGATAGTCTCCTGAATTTCGTAGCTCTTTCTATTCAAGATTAAAAGACAAAAAATAAGAAAAGGTGGATATATATCTGTTAGTAAGTGAGCTTTATTCTCCAAGAGAAAAGTGCATGGAAAGTTCAGTAATATGAATAACTTACCCCACTTGATTGATGATACCCCTTCTTCCACATATCAAAAGAGGTTCTAAGTTTGACTCTGTATTGATTAAAGATACAGGATGCAAGATTAAAACCAAAATGATGTAAAAGTCAACATAATAATAGTGTGAAAAAAGGTTAAATTTCCATTCCTCACTCGTTCCGATATAGTTTTATACAACAGACACTATATTATTCATCTCTATACGGATGAAGCAAGTGGTAAGAAGGTTTTATATAGCATATTTACACATTCCTAACCTCCACAGATCATGCGTGTTCTTTAATTGGTAAGATAATGTACGTTTGGAGTATCCTTCAGGTCCTAAAAACGAGAGAGTATCAATGATATCGTCCAACAGAATTGCTTTACCAATGAACATCGATTCAGCATGTCCTTTATGGTTGATGTTGACAATATGTATGTGGAAATGATAAAATGAAGGCTGGTAATGAACATAGAGACGTAATTGATCACTATGAATCCCTTCACTCGAATAAATTAGAGGAATCTCTCTCAGAATACTATCTCTGATTCTTTTCAAATAATCGATATGTGAATTATTTAAATCTCTTATTGACAATATCGATGAATCAAATACTATACAACAACAATATAATGATTGAATATCTCTTCCATCCCATTTCATATCCGGTAAGATCATATAATCTTCATTTTTGTATAGCACACGTTCAGCTTCTGCATTATGATAGAGAATGTTTCTTACCCATTGTAATCTTTCACCTAACATTGAATCGATATAGGGTTTCACCACTTTTTTGTATGCATCTGGAGTTTCTCTCACCATATGGAACGATGATTTTTCGTATTTCTTTATATGTGTGTCTGTTGCAGGGAAAATTAGAGAAAACTTACATGATGGCAATTGATCTATATTGCTATCCGTAGTAGTTGTCCCCCAAAAATATACATCATTGAATGATTCCAAACGGACATCCCTAATATACCATTTTTGAAGATCTCTCTCTATCTTATCTATATTGAATCCAGTTTTTTCAAGTTTCAATATGGCATGATCACCATCTATAGTACCTAAAATATCAATATTCTTACTGATTTCATGGTCCTCCAAAACTCTTACAAAGACAAACCTATGCAATAGACCCTCAATATCACAGTCCACAGACATACTTCTGATGTCCTTCTGCTTCTATCCTTTCCTCAGTTGGGAACTCAGTTGGAAACTGTTAAACAATGGCTCCCTTTGCAAAGACGAACTTGAAAGAACATGGCATTATTGCTGCGCCTCTTTTATTTGAGGTTGGCTTAAAATAAAATAATAATGAAGAATGAGAAAGAGATGGAGAAGAACAATAAAAATTGAGAAGGAAAGAGAAAAAGAGAGAGAGAGATGGAAATCACCTATCACCACTTACGCAGAAATCATTTCTATTTCATTTCTACTATTTCACCTTATAGATACTTCAACATTCTCATCTTCAAAATTTATCGTTGTATTAGTCTTTACAATCAATTGATTTTTTCCATTGATCCATAAAGAAGAATAACTTGAATCAAGAGACAATAACATGGGATTACCTAAGATACTCAACCATTACTCCGATTCACTCTCAGGAGTGTTCACCAAGAAGAAAGATTACGAGTTTTTAGATACTCTTGGTGCAGGATCATTTGGAACTGTTAGAAAGGCAATTCAAAACTCCACCGGTAGAGAAGTTGCAATCAAAATTATCTTAAAATCAAGATTACACGGTCATTTGGATGTTGTTGAACGTGAAATTGCATTATTAAGTTCAGTTAAACATCCGCATATTGTTGAATTGATTGATTCATTTCAAACAAAGCATAATTTTTATATCGTCACTCAATTGGCTACGGGTGGTGAACTTTTCGATAGATTGGTTCAGAAAACTTCATTTACTGAATATGATGCATGTGAAATTATCTATCAAATGCTTGATGCACTAAATTACTTACATTCAAAAGGTATAGCTCATAGAGATATTAAACCTGAAAATGTCTTATATTTAACCACTGATGAGAATTCTCCAATTGTTTTGGCAGATTTCGGTGTCTCAAAACAAGTCAATATCAATTCACAAGAGAAACTAACTGGTATTGCAGGTTCATTCGGTTATATTGCACCTGAAATTTACTCAAGTGAAGGTTATGGTGATTTATATGGGTTAGGTAAAGGAGGTTATACTTTAAGTTGTGATATTTGGTCATTAGGTGTTGTTGCATATACTTTAATTGGTGGTTACTCTCCAATTCGTGCTGAAAATCCTAAAGATTTCTTAGCAGAAGTTAGAACTAATAATTTCGTTGTTTTCCATGAAAAATATTGGTCAGGTATCTCTGAAAATGCTAAAGATTTCATCATCAAATCCTTAGATATCGATAATAGAAGAAGACCAAGTGCAAAAGCTCTATTAAATCATCCTTGGATTCAAAATCATCTCAACAAATCAGATGCTTCAAACGATACCAATATCATTTCTAATATCCAAGAAGGTTTCAATGCTCATGCTAGATTACGTAGAGCTGTAAGATTGATTATTATGAAGAATAAATTAGAGAAATTGAGGAAACTACGTGAAGCGTCTGATTCTGAAACTTTAGATTCTTCATTAGAAGATGATGATCCAGATGAGTATTTATTCTGTGGTAATTCTCAAGATTCTAATATTTTGGAGTCTTTCCATAATATGAAACTTCCTAATGATAATGAATCCATCAATTCAAGCGTATCTGCTAAATCTTCATCTGATCATCTTTCATTATCTGAGAGAAAAGACGCAGCTGCAAAATTGAAGAGTAAAGAATTGGCAATTACTTTCCAAAACTTGGTACGTATAGCTCAAGATTCTAAAGATCAAATTCGTCAATTTCAACAGAAGGAAGAAGAAGAAGAAGGAAAGGGAGAGAAGGAAGGAAAAGAAGGGGCAGAAGAAAATACAGAAAAAGAAAAAAACGAAGAAGAAGACAAACAAAAAACACAAGATAAAACTGAAGAATCAACTCAATCTTGATGGATGTTTTTAAATTCCATTTTTTCGTATAATTTAATATAAAGTTTTCTCTGTGTTGCTTCCATATATATATATATCTATCAATCCATATCTAATAATTACAACAAAGTTTCAGAACTATGTACTAAAACAGTAAAATCATGACTTGAAAAGACTTTTAATTTTATTTTTGGTCTTTTTATTTTTATTTTTCAGTTTGTTACCTACATTGTTAACTTTCAGTTTCTGAAAGTTTGTGTCAAAATCAATCGCATTTATTTCATATTCTGTTACATCCGTAATGCCTTCCAGCATACCTAAATTTGATAAACGATTGTATTTGTCAACTTTAGAAGTACTGTTTTTATTGGTTTGCTCAGATCTTTGTATCATATATTTAGGGACTGAAAGAATTGTATGTTGTCCATCTGAATTTATTTCAAATCTCAACAATGAACTAGGAATAACACCAATTTTAATATTTATTACAGCATTTGGTCTCCCATGATTAACATATAGCTTTATTTCCTTCAATTTTCTGATTTCAAACCTTGATAAGTCACATAAATATCTGGTACACCTTATTATTAGTTTCTGAAGATACACTGATCTTCTTGTTACAACATTTAGTGTTGAACTTAACGGAATGCGTGAATTTTCGAAACAGATATCAAGTGTTTGGATATCACTCGGGAAACAATTTCTGAAAACAGCAACATTGAGCTTGAAATCTAAATATTGGATAGATTTCGGGAGTAATTTTAGATCATATTCCATAGACTTGCCTATGATTTGAAATTTGGCAATGTTTTTGATATTTGAAAAGTCCATTCTTGACCAATCTATCAGATTTTCTGAATTCATACACGTTATACTCATCATTTGAAGATTTGCTGGCAAATCTTCAATAAATGATGACGGAATAATATATGGTAACACTAGAATAAGATCATTTAAAAGAATCAATTGTTTTATATTTTCAAATACTGGGAAATCTTTTGACAACAGTCTCATTTCATATTTGAAATACTTTAATCCAACAGGTAGTGTTATTTTAATATTATCTTCAAAAAAACAGTCAGAAAGTGTCAAACACTTCAAGTTCAATGGTAATGACATAATATTCTTTTCGGATATAAAACAAGAGATCAGATTGAGACTCACTAAATTACTTAGATATTTCATTGTATAGTTCATACCCCTGTCAAAATAATATAATTCTAACGACTTCAAAGATCTACTCTTCAATTTGAAAATTCCACTTTTATTATTCGAGTACTGAATAGCAACCCTAAGCTTTTCAAGACGACAATAGTTATTCAAAGGGAGAAGATCAATGAAATCAGTGGAGTCTAAATTCATACCCAATTCAGTGACAAAATGACATACATTTGCCAATTTCCTATTCAACCATTCAAATTTCATATTTTGAAAAGTAAAATCATTATCAAGAATTTCAATTGTCACTAAAACATCAGTTAATAAGAATCTTCCGAGTGCTTCACATATACATATAGGAAATTCCAAATCTTGATCAATTGCGACTTTCAGAGTTAGATATTTCAAGTTCTTTAGTTTGAGTGCAAATGCCAAAATTCTCGAAATCGTTTTCTTATCAATTGGATAAACCCAAATATTGATCACGATATGAGATAATCCAGATAAATTCTTTAATTTGAATACTGTTATATCATCTGTAGAGCTTAATGACAGGTATTTAATTTTGGTGAAAATTGCTTCATCCCATTTCTGGTATTCTAACAGTTGACCATAGAAGACATTGCATAGATTTTTTGCAGATATAGTAAGTTTTGAAAGATTCTCATTTAATACTAAAATCTTAATTACTTCTCTTTGAATGGATAAGTTTTGAATTTGCAATTTTCCCAAACTGACCAGTTTGATGAGTTTATTGAATTCATTAGAGTTGATTGATATTTTCCCATGGATATTAGTAACACATAAAAATGTTGATTCACTTAAATACCTTGAGATCTTGAAAACATTCACACAAAAATGTGATAATATAATATCATCCAATTGGTCAAATGTACCAAGGAGATTGATAATTTCATTCAAGCTTAGCTCTTGAAATATAACCTTACTCCATATCCTATCTTGTAATTCAAGTGGTAGACATGGAATTATCCGAATGACTTCTGAATATTTTGACCGTATTACGGATCTCTGGATATGCTTATTTTCCATTAATTTTTGTTACAAACGTGAGCTCATTATTTCTTGTAAATGTCATGTAGTATAAGATAGATATACGTATTTGATCTGAGGCAATTAAAAAAATATGGATGCCGGTCCATTGATCTATAGCCGTTCACCGATAAATTGCATCTCTCTTCACCAAATACGCTCATTTGCCATTCTTGTTTTCCGTTTGATACAATATTGAATTACAAGTAAAGTTATAGTTTACAATCATAGTATACACCCATTCTTCTTTCATAGAGAGAAACCGCCATTATCTGAGAAGTTCACGTTGTATTTCTTGAACAAGTAATTTCTGTAATTGATTAGATGTATCAATTTCCATCGCTAGTGTGGAGTTTAGCAATTCCGAGTATGATGTACTTTTATTATCATTAAGGGATGTTCCAACCGTCTTATCAGTGGTATTAGAGATTGACGTCATTATTAAATTGGTATTAGAAATATGATGATCATTGGAAAAGTTACCACCCCCTTGTATTTTTCTATCTGTTTCATTATACGCTATTTGATCAAAAGACTCAGAAATATCTCCATCATTTCCACTTGAGAACGGATAGTTTCTGGGTAACAATTCTTTCAGTTTACTGTGATTCCCATTGGATGAAATTACTAGATTAGTAATTAAATTATTCAACCTTTTCATGAGTTTGATAGAATTATAATGGTCATTTATATTTTGCTCTATATTCCCAATCATAGCTGACTGTAGTAA
Source organism: Pichia heedii (assembly GCA_030579495.1). Classification (NCBI taxonomy): domain Eukaryota; kingdom Fungi; phylum Ascomycota; class Pichiomycetes; order Pichiales; family Pichiaceae; genus Pichia; species Pichia heedii. The sequence goes on along the minus strand of JAKTRA010000008.1, from coordinate 119,114 downwards.
TTCTCTATCCTCATTTTCAATATTTGGTAAAACTAAATCAGAGTAGTTGGTATCGGATTGGTTTATTTTACTCAGTAATACTCTATCATAACGATTGATGAAGATTTTAACATCAAGTGAGTAATAATCCTTCGCATGCCACCCCATCGATCCATTTAGCGCATTATTGTTAGCATTATCATGTTGATGATTATGATAGAATGTTCTAAATGCACCAATATCAATAATCCCATTTTGTATACTTTTGATAGGATCGACTACAATGGCAACATATGGATCTTCAAATCCTTGATGCAATTGTTGTGTTTGAACATCAATACCACTTAACCAACATCCGAAACCAGGATGTGAATGATACCAGCCTATTATATGTTCATTCTTTATCTTACTTTCTCTCAATTTAGTCAAATATTTCAACATAAATTCATACGAATCATTCTGAGGATTTACTCTAGATTCTGTACCTTGAACAGGTAATGGATAACAATCCAGTATATATAGTTGGTTTCCTCTGTGATAACCTACTAACATACCCATTATTTCTATTGAACCACCTGATATTGCATGCATTGTCATTTTCATTACTGCCAATAGTGATATATTGACAGTCTTGAAAAAATATGGATGTAGTTTCCATGGTTTATCATCGTTATTCTTGAGTTCGTTTGAATAAATGTAAACATCGTCTTCAGCCTCGGTAACAATAATATTATGTGAAACGGTTGGTGGTGAATCATTCACTTTTATATGTTTCTCAAACTTTTCATCTTCATCCTTTACAGAAGTAATATTATCAGATATTAAGTTATTCATGTAATCAATTAAATCAAATGAATGCGAATAAAGTGAACCAGATAAACCACTGATGCTTGGTTGTAATCCACCACAGCTTTTACTCTTCATTTTTGTCGTCATTTCTCTAGCTCCTAGGTAAAGAGAAAGTATAAATGAGAGTTTGTTGGAACCTGACATGATGATTCTCAAAGTCATGTTTGATTGGTATTACGTAATTCTTAAAATGAGAATGAGTTTCTTTTGATAGATGACTTTAAACGAAGAATTGATAATATACAAATAATTTATACACAAAGAATGAATGTAAAACAGTTATATTTTCAGGTTTTGAGCTTTCAGCCTCTCTCTTAACTTTGCCATCAATACAGGATTACCTAAAATCAAATCAACTTCAGCTTCTATTATTGCTGAATTTTCACTATTACTACTAGCACCACTACTAGCAGAGTTAATTCTATGTATTGCATCATTGAAATTTAGATTATTGTGGGAATTTGCATTCAAATTGATATTAGAACTGATATTCGAATTGATGTTGGAATTAATGTTAGAATTAATATTAGAGTTAATATCATACTTTATATTAGTTCCTGAATCAGAAGAATTTGAGATAACACGATGATGCAAGGGGGAGTGATTAATTGGATGATTTTTTTCTTCAGTTTCAATATTATAATCAAATATATCCCAGTCAATACTTGGCTTTTTAATATGTTTCAGAGAATTTTTACGTGATAATGTAATTGCAGGTGTTAATAATTCTGTATTTGGATTATTCTGTTGGAAAATTGTAAGATTATTAATATTACCTTGAACAGCTTGTGCACGTAAATCTGATGAACTACCTTTGAGATTTTTCCGTATAAGTGAAACAGTTGGTATATTGTTATTGTTTGATAAACCTGTTAGACTTGATGAGCTAGCACCACTCAGTGGACTATTCAGACTCAAAATACTTGTAGCACTTGTTGATTTATTAATTTTATTGTTTAATTTTGTTGCAGAGGTATCATTATTTATATTATTGTTGTTGTTCAAGGATTTCAAATCAGTAGAACTATTTTTGCAAAATTCATAAGCTTGAGAATCTGATCTTTCATATAAATTTTTCGGGGAATTTATTTTAATTGAGTTTGCTGAATTATTTCTATTTTGTTCACTACCTGTATTACTTCCACTTTCACTCTCACTTTCAGTTTCAGTCTCAGTTTCCATATCTGAAGTATAACGAGATTCACTGTCACTAATACTTCTAGCTCCAATACTCAAAGCATCATTTATATCATAGTTCAGATTATGTTTTAATAATAATCTTCTTAATCTTTCAACATCATTTAAAACAACTGAACCACGTTTACGTTTTCTTTTCATAATTTCTGCAACATCCACTTCGATAAACATATCAGTTAATTGATCATAATGCCAAATTTTCAAGTCTAAACCATAAGGTTTTGGTTCAATACAGTAAACATAATTATGTTGAACTTCTAATTCTGTTAACATTTCTTTATTTAAATTCATGAAATAACATAATAATACTCTAATAATAACTCTATGAGAAATAATCAAAACATGATCTTTTAATCTTTCTAATTCTATAATAATTGGTCTTAATCTACTTATAACATCTAAATAAGATTCACCACCTAAACCAGGGTATCTATATGATAATTTATTTTTCAATGATTCCATATATTCATTTGGATGTAAATATCTGAAATCATCTTCAGAAATTGAATCAAGGGAACCACAACCTAAATCATTTAATATTTTAAAACTTTTAAAATAATATTCATCACGAGGGAAATAATGTGCAGTTTCAATAGTTCTCTTCAAAGTTGAAGTCCAAATATTAAAATTTTTCAAATTTGAGGAGCACATTGAGGGTATATTAGAGGAGTTTGTAACTGATTCTTTTGAATAATCTTTTGAAGAATTTTTAGAAATTGAATTAAATGTAGATGTATCATTTATAAAATCTTTATTATATTGTCTTAGTTTAAATTCTTGTTGCTTTTTAGCAATAAATTTTGGTAGAGCTTTAGCAAATTGAATACCATTTTTAGTTAAATCTGAATCACCACCTAATTTATTCTGAACATTGAAAACAGATTCACCATTAGCAGTTAACCAAATTTGACGATCAGCTAAATTAAAATTTAATAAAAAGAAGACACATTGAGAACTTAAATAACCACTTATATTAAAGGATATAATTTTTTTACCAGCATTAATAATTTTAACATATTGAATATCATATTTTTCATTTTCAAATTCTTCAGATTCATCAATTGTTTGATAAACTTTTTCATAATTTTTCAATCTATTACGGAAATCTTGTAAAGCTTTTTCAGGATCCATTTTCTTATAATCTGGACCACTTAATTTTAAGCGAATATTTTTTTCAATTAATTCAGTATCAGTACAAATTGATTCAAGAAATAATATTTTAACTAAACCTTTAGTACGTTTATTAATTGTTTCAACAATCCATTTCCTACGAGCATTAGTTGTATTAGTTGCATCGAATATTCCTACATTACCATCATCAGATAAAAGGAAATCTAATAATTGATCCAAAGTTTCCTTTGCCCATTGTTCACGTAATTGGAAATTTTCTTTATTTGTATGATCGAATAAACTTGAATCATGACCATTTAAAGGCTTTTCATCTGTCATTACTTGATTTATTGAATTTGAAGGAGTTTGCATTGGAGTTGAATGATCAATAGTTGGACCTTGAACTGGATATTTACTAGGTATATAAACATTAAGTTGACGTCTTGTATTACCAACATTGAAGATTTTAGTATTATATTGCATCCAATTAAGATATCGTTGTAATTTTTTAGTAATATAAGATTTCCCACGAGCTGGTAAACCTACACATACAATAACCAATTTCAAAGCATCATCATTAGAAGATTTTGCAGATTGTAGAAGTGAAGAATTTGAATTAGCTGTTGAATCCATTTGATTTGAAAGGATCTGAGGATCATGAATTGATGGTTTAATCGTATCACAACGTGACGTTCTTCGAGACATGTATAGTGTTCAAATTAAAGGATCCAGAACGATGATAAAGGAGAACAAGCAAAAGCAAAAGCAGAAGCAAAAGCACAAGAAGGAAGAAAGAAGAAAGAAGAAAGAAAAGAAAAGAAAAGAAAAGCAGAAGAAAAAGACAAGAAATACAGAATGGAGCCTTCAAAAAGACCATCAAGAGCCTTTCTAAAAGGTGACTCAGGTAGAAAAAAGGAAAAAGAAAGAAATTTTTTTTTCGAAATTCCATTGACCGGAGAAACGGGGCCCTTCTTCTTATCGGATTATGTAATCTTATAGGAATAGAAGAGAGATGCGTTGGTTGGATGGTGGATATTATTGATGGTATAAATAGATATATTATATATATATAACACATACTAGAGTGACAAGGTGCAAAAATATAGAGGGGGATAAATATATCCAGAAGAAGACTTAATAGTAGCAATAGTAAGTAGTTGTAGCAATAGTAGTAATGCAATGTTAATTTGAATACATGTTTACGTAATATCTTTAATTTTATTACATAGTACACATACAATGACAGAGAGAGAGAGAAAGAATGAGAGAGAAAGATACTAAAGACACTTTAAGTAGTGTTTTCTGTATAATACCACCACTACCACTATCAGATAATCATGGATAGTGAGAAAGAGGTAGAGAATGGGAAACTACCCATTACTAGGGTAGTTCCACCTCTTAATTTTTCGGCTGTGGAAAATGGTCTCTATAGATCTGGTCAACCATCTGCATTGAGTCATTCATTTTTAGAACAATTAAAACTTAAATCAGTTGTATGGTTAGCTATTGAAGATCCAAATGATTCTTTATTAAGATTTATTGATGATAATAATATATCCTTTTTCTATAATTTAGGATATGATGCAATGGGTTCAAATTCTTGGGATGGTTTAAGTGAATCAAGTATTAAACAAGCTTTAGAAATAATCGCTGATAAACGAAATCATCCTTTATTAGTTTGTTGTGGTATGGGTAGACATAGAACTGGAACAGTAATTGGATGTTTGAGAAAATTACAAGGATGGAATTTGGCTAGTATTGGTGAAGAATATAGAAGATATACAGGTATTAAAGGTGGTAGAATTTTAGTAGAATTATTAATTGAAGCTTTTGATGTTTCAACTATATCAATAAATCCTCAAATAGCTCCTGATTGGTTACTACGATAGAAGATATTTATGATATATTAAAGATTAATTTATTCTATTATAAAACTATTATTATTAATATTTATTAATTAATTACTATTAATTTACTATCTTTATATATATATATATATATATATATATGCATACACATGTATTAACAACCAACTATTTATTATTTTTTTGCTGGAAACGTTCTTGTGCAAGTCGTACAGCCATTTGTGATTGTCTACGAACATTATTACAATGTTCCCATCCAAATATACTACCTAAGAGAAGTCCTCCAAACCCCCAATTAGCTGCACGACGTATATCTCGATGATAGAAATATAATACTGAAGAGAATACAAACATACATGAGAATCCTGATAATCCAGCATCTCTAAAACATGGAATACTAGCTAAATTGGATATATGGAAATGTTGTAATGTTAAAGATGACATAAATGATTTGATTTCAGCTCCAACTGAAAATGTAGGTGGAGGTGGTCTTCCTTCAACATTCTCAAACTTAGCTGGTACATCCTCTAAAAAGATAGGTGGTGATGTCTTCTCTGTAACAGCTGGAGAATCTATCTCTTCATCCTGCTTTGTTTGTTTAGTAAATGGCCACATGTGGAAAAGAACCTTAGTAAGTTGAATGTCTTGAAATTAATGTAATTTATCGAAAGGTTTTGTAACTTACATATTATCGGGTATATTTTACTGATATTCTATTGATATTATTATCATTGATCTAATACTTTCATTATACTTACTACAACTCTACATACATTCCACCTTTATAGTATTTCCAGCTATGTATGATTGTGGTATACTACCAATACACTTCTCCATTATACAGAACCTCTTCTTTATTCGAGGTTGATTTTACTACCCAGTGTTTGATCTCTAAACAGTTACAGTACAGTAATTAAATCCAACAATTAACCCCTGAATCTTAGCCATAGTCTCTCCATAACATTGTACAAACCAATATTACAATCCTAATTGTATCTTTAAAAGTGTAACTTCCAACTGCCCAATGACTGTAAAAACCCTCCAATATACCCCAGTGGCCTCCAGTGGCCTCCAGTGGCCCCCACCCCATGGCCCGCACCCCACGGCCCGCACAAGCCACAAGCACACGCAAACGCATCAGAATTTTGGAAAATTTGCTTACGAAATCAATAGGCTGATTCAGAACACTAAAATGATAAAAGTATTTTATATAGTTGACTTAAACTTGATCTTATCTGTTTGTTCTTCGTTCTATAGATACCCGATCTCATTCAATAAAGATGTCGTTACCAAAAGATAGTAACATACAACAGACCACCAACCAACAGATTATTCTGAATAATCCTATTGCTTCTAGAAGGCAATCAACTGCTAAATTATCTTCACCTTTACATAATACACCAGCCTCAATATCTCATTTATCAAATATGTATAGAGATCGTCAGTCATCTTCTTCTGCAACCAATGAACCTCCACTATTGAATACTGGGAACCCTTCTAATACTCCAAATTCTCGCAAACTGTTCGTACCTCCAAGAATATCATCCCCTGCAATAGAATCTGATGATGATTTAGTATCATCAAATTCTCCAATAGGTTCTTATGGCTCATTCGTTGATGATCCAACAATTCTGAAAAATGTATCCAAACATCTACAAAATGATCCTCAAAATGCTCTAAAATTAGCTTCCGGAGATATAACGAGAGATTTATACCAACTAAATCCTCATAATAAAAAACGTTCAAAATCATTCTCTGGTAATAGTAATGATTTATTGAATGAAAGACGTGGTTCAATGGCTTCTCAAATGCGTTTACCTGGTGGTTTTAGAAGAGATTTCATTCAAACGAAAAAACAAAAATTCGGTTATAATTTATCAAAGCCAACTAACTTTACTAAAAATTTCTTAGAATTCTTGACAATATATGGTCATTTTGCAGGTGAAGATTTAGAAGATGCAGATTACTTAGTTTGTGATTATGATACTTCATCAGCTTATAAAACTGACGAGGAATCACTTCTATTACCTCAACAACAACCTCCGCTACCACCACCACCACCTCCTTCACAACAGCAGCAACAGCAACAACAACAACAACAACAACAGAAAGCTGATGATTCGTCTAAAACATCGTCATTGAAAGCATTCTTTTTATTAATTAAAGCATTCATTGGCACAGGTGTCTTATTTTTACCGAAAGCGTTTAGTAATGGTGGGTTGTTGTTCTGTATCGTTGTTTTGATTATATTCAGTATACTGTCTTATTACTGTTATTTAGTATTGGCACAATCAACTGTTGCTACAGGAATTACATCATTTGCTAATTTAGGTGGGAAACTATATGGTAAATATTTGAAAGTACTGATTTTAGTTTCAATCATTTTAACACAAATTGGATTTGTAGCTGCTTATACAATCTTTACAGCTGAAAATCTCAAAGCTTTCACTAGAAATACACTCAATTATGAATTACCATTATACTATTTTGTTATTTTTGAAACAATATGCTTTGTTCCAATGTCTTTAGTTAGAAATATTACAAAATTATCAGTGGCTGCACTTCTGGCAAATATTTTCATACTTTTAGGTATATCAACAATTGTCTTCTACACTATCAAAGACTTGATGAAGAATGGTCCGGCAGAAGTATTAATGTTTAATAGAGATAATTGGTCCTTATTCATAGGTGTCGCAATATTCGCATTTGAAGGTATTGGATTGATTATACCCGTTCAGCAATCAATGAAACATCCAGAAGATTTCCCCAAAATTTTATTCGCAGTTATGTTTGTTTGTTGTATATTATTCATATCAATTGGTTGGTTATGTTATATCACCTATGGTGCCAATGTTAAAACTATGATTATACTTAATTTACCACAAGATTCAATACCAGTTATATCCATTCAATTTTTCTACGCTTTAGCAATTATGCTCAGTGTACCATTACAATTATTACCAGCTATTAGATTAATGGAATCACGTATTTTCAAGAGAAGAATTAGCGGGAAGGTAGATGTACTCACTAAATGGTATAAAAATGCATTCAGAACACTAATTACATTAACTACATCAATAATTGCATATTATGGATCTGCTAATCTTGATCTATTCGTGTCTTTCATCGGTTCCTTTGCATGTATTCCATTAGTTTATATGTATCCACCAATGCTTCACAATAGAGCAGTAGCTAATACCCAATTACAGAAAAATACAGATATAGTGATAGTTTTGTTAGGAGCAATCGCTATGGTATACACAACATACAATCTCTTATCGTAAGAAGCATTTATCAACGTTGCAAATATCAGAATGGAAAAATCGGCAAAACTGAGAAGAAAAAAAAAAAGGAAATGAAAATGCACAAAAACGAGAAAAATCATCACCACAATTTAAGGATAGTGGTGATTTGTTAGTGTGTAATGAATTTAATGAATGTAATAGATGTTTATTATGTAGCTATCTTTTATTCTTATTATTCTTCAATATACCAACAATGGTCAGATCTTTCTATTCCGATGAAGAGACTACATATAATACACCAGGTTTACCTACTGTCTCAAATCTAGAACTTTCATCTGCTACAGGAAATACAAGCGCCGCTAAGGCCCCATCAACTGAAACTACCATTAATCGTTTTGGAAACATCATCACAACATCTCCTGGTTTAGAGAAACTCGTATCCCATGCACGTTCAATCACATCTGAGTATTATGATGCTATCACTGAAAAATACGATTTCTACACTTCCACAGCAGTTTCACACTCTCTTATGACTATTGACAGAATTGCTAGCTTCAAAGATAATTCTGAAGTATTTTTACCAAATGCATGTATTATACTTACTGCTGCACTTACAGGTTCTATAGTAACTAGAAACCACAATTGGCTTTTACGTACTTCTGTTCCTACAGTCATAACTGCCGCAGCATTAGCTTATACTATGCCTAAAACCTATGATAACATCGCCAATGGATTATGTAAAGTTGGTACCTCAATTGAAAGTAAATACTTCCCAAACTTCAAACCATTCAGAGACAACGTATGCAGTAGCACTCACGATGCTATCAAAAATGTGAAATTAGTTGAAGATGAAGCTTGGTATGGATTAGTAGGTGCTGTCAGTTGTGCTAGGAAAACAGTCATCCAATCCCTATGTTCCTCAAAGAAGGATTAAGATTACATATAACGTCACCTGTCTTATATCTCTATCTTTACATTTTATCGATTTATTTATTTATAACTCTTATATACAACTGTAGATCATGATACTCAATATTTACTCATATCAACTAATACGAAAAATTTTACCTAAATCAACATATCTTCTACCACTAACATTCAAATACTTGTTGACCACATTTTCATAGTTTTTGAATTGTCTACGGTTTTGTTCAGCTAATGCGTCAATTTCCCCTTGATTGTACTTAACGATGTCCTCATTTTTAGATTTATCAGTTTCATCTATTAATGACTTCAACTTACCTTCCTTGGCCTTATCTACATCAAATATACTTTTGAGATATAATAATTGATTGTAAATCATTTTGTCATTATATTTGATCTTCATAACACCTTGACAACTATGTGCTGTACCATCACTACCAATACATCGTTTCCCATAAACACTAACTTGTCTAGTTTCAATACCACAATCATCACACACTAACCAACATTCGTAATATTGTGAAATTTCACGTCTAATAAATACTTCCAAACTTGCTGAAATCAGTAATGGATGTAATGTATCTTCACATTGTTTACATTTGATACCATTGAATGTGATTAAATAATTACGGTTGCTTTGAATACCACCAAATGGAAATTCATTTGAACAATTCAAACATTTCAGATTGAATTCTTTCATATCTCTGAATCTTTCACTATCAGGGATAGTTGAATCTAATGGTTGCAATTCATTCTGTCTGATAATTTCTCTTGCCTTTGATTCATATCGTCTACTTTCCAATCCTAATGAATTGGCTAATCTAACAACATCATAACCTTCAACCCTAGTTAAAAGTCTATCGATTGGATTGAAAAGTTGTTTTTCTGTATAGTACTTGATATCAGGTCTATAGTTCTCTTTATCTTTCCCAATAACTTCAATCAATGCACGAGCTCTATCAGCAACAGATGCTGTTGTTTCATCCGGTGTACTTTGATTGTTATTTCCACTAGTGATAACAAATGTAATGACACTACCTGCCTTGATAACCTTACCTTGATTTTGTAATCTTAATGCAACTTGAACTGCTGGCATACTTTTACCTCCAGGATATTTATTAGGATCTTTAGACAACTTTGTATTAATACGCAATTTAACCATTGGAATTTCATTTGATTCAAATTCTTTATGAATTTCCTCTAATTTATCATAGATTTCATTCAATGCTTCTTGTGGATCAGAATTATTCAAAATTTTATTCAAAACGAAAATTGATAACTCTTTAGATAATGGACAATACTCACGTCTTTTCATATCCAAACCTTTAACTTCTAGTGTTGTTGTTTCTTTACCTTCTTTATCGATTGTTACATTAAGTGCAGCATATTTTTTCTTTGAATGTAATAACAATCTTTTGAACACATTATCAATATCAATCTCAAGTAACTTATATCTTTCATTGACTTTTTCTTTAAATCCATTACCAATTTTGATTGCATCTTGGAAATTATCACATCTTGTATCAATCATAACAGAATCAGTGTCACCATAAACAACTGTCAATCCTAAACTTTCAGCCAATTGTCTTGTATCCATTAAAATCTCACGTCCTTTATTTGTAACTAGCATTGCTAAAGGTTTTGCATAAAATCTGGAATTAACATATCCTAAACAACCATACATTGAATTTGCTGTAACCTTTAATGCCATTTGTTTGATATCCAGTTGTGCATATTCAATTGATGTTAATTTTGGATTCTTCATTAATGATTTAACTTCTCTACGCCTGGTAACTAACTGTTGTAGTAATTTTGGCAAAACTCCAAATTCTTTATTATTATTTGGAATTTTTGGTAATTCATCATCTGTTAAGTTACTTCTATCGATTGTTGTAAAACAGATATTGAATTCTTGAATAATTGAAGGATATAATGAGTTAAAATCCATAACTAGAATGTAATTTTTATGTAATCCCTTTTCAGGTTCAAACACCAAACCACCTTGATATTTAGATTTCTTATTGTTGTTATTAACTGTATTACTTTCATCAATCTCATCATCTTCGTTATTGATTGTATTGTTACCGTTATCAAAATTATGTTGATTTTCCTTCTTCAATAACTCTTTCTTTCTTTGAGCTTGTGTCTCACGATCTGGTACAATAAATTTCTCCCTTTCAAACTCATGCAATAGAATGAATTCATTTCGACCAGCTCTGGTACCACCTAACGTATGTGACCATGAGTTACCCGCTAAATTGGTCAATTGTTTAGAAATTGATAAGATCTGCATACCAAACGCCGTTTTACCTATAATTAAAACACTTTTAAGATTTTCATTGACTACTGCAAGTAATTTACTGGCATCTTCTGCAACAATTGGATTTGCTAGATTAACTTCCATTGGTGAATATTTCTCACGACATACAACTTCATACATTTCACTTAATTCCCAATTTTGACATTTTGGTGTTAAACTCTGACCCATATCATTAGAAATATCACATAATAATCTACCAGCTAACATTTCACGTATCAAAAATAAATTATAACGTCCATTTGATCTACTAAACTTTTCTGGGAAAACTTTACGTTGTCGACGGCCGAAATTTGACCATTGACTAATATTTAAATCTTTCATCCTATGCAATAAAATATCTAATGTAACATTTTCTAATTTGTGTCCAATGAAAACATCAGGATCATATTTCTTGATCAAACCTGAGAGACAATTCAATAAGATTTTTTCGTTATTCAGACATCTTAAATTGATACCTTTCTTTTCAGCTAGTGATTTCAATCCAATAGGAAGAGTTGTTGTACCACCTACTGGCCTTACTAAAGTTACTGTTTCAGTTGGTTCCAAGTCTGTTGAGATTGGCATATCTTGAGGTAAATCTTTGTATAGTGCCAGTGAGACAGAACCAACTTCTTGTCTTTGATTTTTTGGATTCAGATAAGATTGAACATTTATCGATAAAACATTCAAAGGTGGTGGTGGATCTTTTGTATAAAGATTTGGAGAAATATCATTAGGTGACGATACTGATAATTCGATATTACAATGTGAGACATTTTGTAAAGTATTGAAGTTACAGCCTGTTATTGTTAACCAACAAGGACCCATAATTTGTCTCTGTAGAACAAATGATTCAAAAATTGATGTATTATAACCAAAGAATTTAGAAAAGGTTTCACCTGATAGATTTGGTGGAATTAAAATACCTTTACTCTTAGGTGTATCATATGGTAATAAAACTTTTAGATATTCTGCTTTGTGTGGAATTTCATAATCTTCAAAAGCATATTTCATAACTTCTGGTTTTGCCTTTATAGAATCTAATCCAAATTTATCCATTAATAAAGGTATTATTTCATCGTAGACATCCATTGCCGTACATGGTTTAGAATTACTTTTATCCTCATTTTCATTTTCATTATTACTTTCCTCATCACCATCATTTTCGGTATCTACTAATCTTCTCTTTCTTGGTAAAAAGTATAGTATTTTACATAATCCATTGATTTGTACCATACCTGAAACCAATCTACCATCTTTTGACTTGATTTTACCAAATAATAAAAGTGAACTCTCCAATTCGATATAGTCTAACCAGAACATTTCAACAGAATCATCACCATCATCATCTTTTATTAAAACATCATCACCATCTAGTTTTTCGAAAGTAATGTTTGAAATATTGGATGTGTTAGATTGTTTAGAAGGAGATGAATTGAATTCCATTGCTCTAACATTTTTCAATGGTGATGAATCAACTGGCTTTTTAGTGGTTTTCATTGAATTTAGTTTAAATGATCTATCAATATTGGCGACATTATGTTTACGCTTGGTAGAAATAATAATGTCATCATCATCATCATCGTCGTCATCATCGTTACTATTATCATTCTTCGATTTATAAATCTCCATGGAATCGTTTGAATTTATTGAATCATTATTCAAATCATCTAATATATTATGTTGCTTGGATTCGATATTTCTTATTGGTGATGAAGGAGGCTCAAAATTCAAACTTGAATCATCGAATTGATTCGCAGTATAAAACGCTGTTTCATCAGAGATGTTGGCAAAATTATCAAATTTTTGTCTTTTCTTAGATGGAGAATTGAACTCTAGCGATTTATCAGAGAGGGAAGATCCCACAGATAACGAGATTGTTTTTTTTGGTGCAGGAGTTGAAGTGTTGAACTTATCAGTTTTCAGGGAAGAGAATGGATTTTTTCGTTTATTTGAGGTGGACAATGGATTTGGTTTTGATTTCAAAGATTTGGTAGCCTTGGATGTAAAATCTGATAGAATATCATTGAGAATATCAGGATTGGTATCTTTCTTTATTTTATCTTTATTTTTCAGATTTAGCTTTTCATTAATAGATTGATTTTTAAAGAATGAATCAATTTTACTATGTTGTTCATCTTTACTGGAATCTTTCAGAGTTTTAACTTTTTTAATTTTCTTCAATGTATCCCGAGTATCTTCAAGATCATTATCATCAATATCATCGTAATGTTGATTTTGTTGATTATCCCAAGCATCTGCGCCCGTTTCGGCATAGCCTTCACCGTTATCATCTACAATGAAATCATCATTTAAAACACGATCTCTTTTATGTTTCCTGTATTGTTGTTCATCAACTTCATCGTAGATATTGATATTCTCATCTTCATCCGAAAGAAAATCTTCAACTTTCTCACCTCTTCTAGCAGCACGTAATCTTGCCAGCTTGTCATTTTTAGCCATCTTGCTAATATGCCAATCACTAATCCAGATAGAAACCTATTGGAAACTCCAATGAAAAGATGTCTACTTGTAATGCAATAACTTCACACGAAAAAAAAAACCAATTTCAGTTGACGCGTTTGTGGAAAAAATGGGAAAATTTGGTGGGACTCCATAATAAAAATGATTTGATTCTCGTGTTTCTCTTTCTTCTTTTCACCAAATACGATGTATGATTATTGTCGTAACTTATAAAGCTGATTGATATGAAATAAGACTATAATATGAATCCAAATATGTAAAAATGATATTATTTATCTTGAAAACAGGGAAGATACATATTTTCTCCCATAATTTATGTATAGTTCTCGCGTAACCTTCCTAATCGGGTATCAGGAAAGATACAGTTTCATTTATACATTGTTGAGAATGATTATGTAGAGTATGAGTACTGCATTACATTGTTTCTTTATGTTGGAGGCTAATGTCGTTTGCTAATCTGAGAAAGCAGAAAAGTGTTGATCTAGAAAGTGGAGATGGTTCATTAATCGGTTCTTCGAGTGGTTCTGGAAACGCACTTGCGAATAGTTCAGGGAAAGAGAAAGAAATTACCAAAACAGTTAATGATATATCACATAAATTATCACAACTTACGTCTAATATTGGGAAGATAACCCGTGCTGAGAATCAATTAGGTACAGAATATGATACACCCAATACAAGAAATCTAACCACACAACAAATCAACAACTGCAAAGAGATTTATAATGAACTACGTAGGGATATGAACTATCTGGATTCGTTATTAAAGAAAATCTTTGTAAAACAGCAAACTACTGAAGATAAAAAGCTAGTAGCATTAAATTTATCGAAAGATTATCTTAATGAACAGATCAATCAAGTTTATCAAAATTTTACTATTGTTATACGTGGCTATTATGAGAAGATCAATTCTGCAACTGTTCACCAAGAGTTTGCTAAATGGGAGGAGAATAGAAAGAAATTAGATAATTTGTTGAATAATCGAAATAAAGGGTTTAATGCGGAAACTGTGAATGATACAACACCGTTATTAGACAGTCAAATGCAACAACAAATTGTCGAACAAAACACTATATCAGAAGCAGAATTACAATATCATTCAGACTTAATTCAACAACGAGATAGTGCAATTACATCAATTGCACAAGGTGTACAAGATATCAATAAAATTTTCAAAGATTTGGATGAGATTGTAAATCAACAAAGTGAACAAATTGATTCAATTGAAAATAATATTATCAATCATGCAACTAATACCCAACTTGCTAGTCATGAATTAATAAAAGCAGATAAATACCAAAAAGCGAAAGGTAAATGGACTTGTATATTGTTAGTAGTATTGGTAATACTATTACTGATATTTGTTGCTATTTTAAGTTAATCATTATGATTACTTTTTTTATAAGCTATTTTTGATTAAATATTATTGAAGTTTATATATAATGATAATGATTATAATATATTTATAATACAAAGAATATTAATTTTTTTTCTTTTCTTTTTCTCTTTTAGTTATTAGGGAATCAACCACCCTTTTCACTACTCTCTATCTTTTCCCATGTCTTTTCAATTATTCTTTTAACAGTTGATAATTTTTCCTTTTCTTCATTTGAACCATCACCTGATTCAATTTTGGCATCATCAATTTTATAAGGTTTGAAAATTTTAATGTTTGAATCTTTTAAGATTATATTTTTATTAGAATCATAACTTATTGAATCAATTGGTGAAATTGAAGTTAAATTTCTCAATAGCAATGCACCATTCTTAGAAAAATATTGACTCAATTTACGTAATTTAAATTCATTTTCCTGATCTTTGATAACTTTACCACCTTTACGTATATTTTTACCAATTGATTCCAAGGGTATATCAGTAGGTACATTCATTGCATTAGCGAAAGTTTCATTGATTGAAAGTTTTGTATTTTGTTTTGGTCTAGCAATAGTTTCAATTGATTTAACAAAGAATTCATTGATTGCAATAAACGTTACGTCATTTGTTAAGTCGATATTACCATTAAGCGATTGTGATCGAGATATTGAAGGAGATGTTAGTGGTAATGGTGATGATGGGGATGTTGAAGATGAGGAAGATGTAGACGAGGATGTAGAATTAGAATTGGAATTAGAATTAGAGTTAGAAGATGGTGTTGAAGTAGATATAGATGCAGCAGCCGATGATGATGCAGAGAGAGGTGATGACGATGGCGACGATGATCTCAATGATGGTGGAGGAGTTTCAATTAATGTTATATTTTTACGAGAGTTATGACTGTGTATGATACCATAGATTATATCATCGTTTGTAGTTGTTATTTTAACTCTGTGTAAAAAAAGTATGGTAATTTCAAAATATATTTTGGAATATATTTGAAATAAATGACAGTAGATGTTAGTATTGAAAGACTGTGAATCCAAGTGAATAAAAAAAATGAAAAAAAATCTAAACATACTTATATCCTATAAGTTCATGCAATAGAATAAGCATGGTCCGACAGATAACCACTAACTCAAAGAGTGGGTATATGAAATGAAAGAAGACTAAAGAGATGGAAAGAGAAAGGAAACTGATTCTTACTTCACCGACTTTCGAATAAGTTGAAAATGGAAAAATGCGAATCGACAGAAAAAGAAGTGAAAAAAGGGAGAAGATTCATCTCAAATTCTTTCTTTCCCCAGGAAAAGAACGACGCGTCGTTTCTACTTTAATCGACGCGACTATCTTTTCTTTATTTATTATTTTTATTGTCTTTTGATAATGGTCCGATGTTCGAACACAGAAGAGGCAATTTTAGTTGATCTTTTCCCAGAAAAGAGAGAGATGAGAGAGACGAAGAAGAGGTTTCGTGTTTGCTACCCATTTGGAAGGCAACAGATTGGTGTGTTTCCATTGTACAAGGTATGGACTTCATGTCACCAGAGAAAGAGTTTGATCCTCAGACTCATGCTGTTGATGATGATGATTCATCAATGATCGAAGAAACTAATGAATCGTTTAATAAATTATCCTTAGATTGTAATGATATCAAAGGAAATGATGAAATTGGTGAAATTGGTGATAATGATGGTAATGGAATTGATATTGAAAATGATAATGATCTGGATAATGAAATTGAAGCAGATGAATTCCCTGGAACTATGATTGATAGGGATGAATTGATGGAATCGTCCGATGATCAAGATATTCTTGCCTCTCCAAATTCAAGTTTCTCATTCGATGATTCATTAAGTGATCAAGAAATCGATGGTTTGACAAATTATAATTTGATACTGGAATATCCTCAATTGACTTTTGAAAATATACAATTATTGCCTTTCAATGATGAATTAAATGACTGGTTCACATCGAAAGATTTGACAAATCTAGACTCAATCCTAAAATTATCTAAACATTTATCAATCGATGATTTGGATCATATAAAACAAAATCTAATTAATTCAATGAATCATAAGAAAAACTTACTTGTTCCAATAATAAATTTAGTCTATATTGCAATGGGGAATTTTGCAAATGTTAAAACTGAATATGAAATCAAACAAAATATTTTAAATAATGTTGAGAAGCTCATAAACTCGGATGAATTACTTGATATACTTCTACATTTAATAGTGTCCAATATTGAGAAACTCACAGATATTTCACTAATATGTGAAAGTATGAATACAAAGAAGCTTGAAACTATCTCTTATGAACTCTTCTATTGTCTTACAATTCTTTATATTATTATTTTATCATTCAATACCGAAGAATTGAATAAATATGATGAAAAACAAATGTTAATGAAATTGTTCAGTAAACATAATCTTCTTATTGAAATTCTGAAAGGAATAGATAAATGGAAATGGTTATCCAATACTTCCGAAAAAAGGGATATCAATGCTGTTTTAGAATCAATAACATCTAAGCATAATGATGGTGAAAAGCTGATTCTTTTGTCAATAACGCATTTCAGGATCAAAAATATAATAAGCCTATTTAACAATCTAATCATTTTTCAGTTTGGTGATTTACAGCAAATACAGTCTACAAAAGATTTTCTAAAATTCAAATTCGAAACTTCTAATTTCAAAAAAGATAATACTAGTAATGATAATAATAGAAATCATCATGAATCTATCAATCCAGAAAAATATAGTATATCATCATTAGACTATCATTATTATATCAGCGAATTGATTTCACGTTATCCAACTTACATACCGCCAAAATATGAAGTGTCTGACATTCTAGAAATGACAATTTATAACAACAGCAACAATAATAATAATAGTGATTCGAACAATATATCCAAACTACTTAATGTGGATTCATTATTGATTAATCAACATCAACATTTGAAGAGCAGTAATTTCAGAAAATCTAATTTTAATGGTGAAATTCCGGAAATCCACATAGCTACACCAATGCCATCTCCAACTTTAACACCACAACATACTGGTAATACAAGAAACTACTCAAATATTACTGAATATGAACATACCTCGAATGAAATCAAAAAGAAACTGTACATTACTCAATCCAATTTTCCTAACATCTATCCTTCAAATAATGAAGTGCCTAAAAGTATTCAGGAAGCAACAGATATTTTTTTCCATCATATTAAAGATGATTATAAAACCAAACAATTTAATGATATATTCGAAGAATTTATTGATATAGAAAATGGGTTTAATAAATCTGAGAAAATAGGTAACTCCAATTATATTTACACAGACAAAGATTTAAAGGAAAATCCAATGTTTATTGAGGAAATTCAAAGTTTACAAAATGTTGAAAATTTTTATAGAGATGGTCTACCATATTTCAAATCTTTGATAAGTGTCATATTAAAATTTTTAGTTTCCAATATCATACCTAGTCAAAAAAGTTCAGAAAATGGTAAATCGAGACAACGTACCTCCAAAGATAATGATGGTAGTAATAGCCACAATAAACCTTATTTGAGTAATAAACTAAGTTTATACGAAAAGCAAAAATTAGAAATCAAGAAATCCAAAGAGACAATGTTAAAAAATGGATCATCAATTATATTATTACTTCAAAAATGGTTTAAATTATCACATATTTTGAAATTTGAATATTTCACGACTTTATTATTTGATCAAGAATATCTCATTTATCTTTTCAGATACTTAGACAGTAATAAAATTCAAGCTTACGCAGGTAAAGATTTAGATTTAGATGAAACAAAAAGTTTACTCAATAATCGCGTCGTTTATTGTGATTATAATGTATTATATTATTTGAAGGAATATAACTTCTTTAAAAAAGTTATATCAATCTCTGAAAATCAAGATAAAGTAATTGAACCAATTGATGAAATGAAAGATTTTGCTAAAATTTTCGATAATGGTATTGAAAATGAAAATGAAGAGGAAAATGAGAAACAAAATGGATATGAAAATGGGAATGAAAAGGAGAATGACAATTCCACCGTTAAAGCTAATAAGGAAAATAAGGAAAATAAGGAAAATAATGATGGTAATAAGAATACCAATAATAAGAATGAATTAATCAATCCATTGTCACTTATATTACCATATGTTCCGCATAACAAAATTATCAAGATAAGACAACCTAATTCAAGATGTTGTATTCTTATATCTAATTTGTTACAATCAATGTATTATACGGTAAGTCATTTCAAGATTCAAAGAATTTACAAGTTAATTGGTATTCGACCAACTGAAATTCTGAGATTTTATCTAACATTACATAACGATTTATTCTACTTACCAATTTTGAAAACTATTAAATTAATGTCACCATTTATAGGTAAAAAATGGAGAGTTAATAATATGGATTTAATTTCATTTGTTTATTTATTTTATAAAGTTGAGTTAAAAGATCCATGGTTAAATAATTTTTTCAATGCTGGAATTGAGGAAAATGCTAAAAGAGGTTATGATAATGAAACTTCATTAAGATCACTTATTAAATTTTATAATTTTACATATTATGGTGATGTTTTAAATGCTCATGGATTTCAACAAGAAGGTGAACAGTTTATGGATGAAGTGGAAAAATTAAATGGAGATATTTTCACCAAAGGATGTGTTGAATATCAATAGCTTAACTAACGGTTGAAGATTTATTTTTCTATAAAGGAATGTTTATCATCTATATAGTAAATGTTTTAATATTAAAGGAAGGAGATGAATTGCGACAAAGTATCCAACAGAATGTACCAGTAATAGTCAGGACTTTTTTTCTTCCTGAATTCGATACTTTTTAACAACCTTTTCATCATTAAGTTTTTCAATAGGTTGTTCACCAGCGGAGTCTTTCAAATTCCGCTTCTTATCCACAACAATAAATGCTTGGAAGAATCTCACTTCAACTGAGATTTATTCTTCAAACAAGTCTTTTTCAAGGAAGAATGGGTCGAAAGAATATTTAAAGAAAAAAACGACTTCAAAACAGATGTCCTGATTACATTATGGCACAATCTGTTCAATATTAACCTTTGTTAAGTACAACTTCCAATCCATATTATTTCACAAATCATATTTCACAAGTCAGCTAAATTTACTTTACCAATTTCCACGATGCAAGTAGTTCAAATCTATTCCACTCAATACATGGTTCCTTGTTATTTTCAATTTCTCTATGATATTTGATTGAATAGCATGAATGACATATATTCATATTGAGAGGGTTAAATTTAGTATCTTGGTATCTCATACTTGATATAACTTCTCTTCTTTCATTCACTCTTCTTTGCATAAGGAAACACTTTAGCCAAAACTTCCTTTAAATCATTGAATTTCAACGTGGATTTCAAGGCCAAGATAATCTTGTCACTCGTCTTCTCTTTTGTTGGACATGTAATAGAAATGGTTTAAGTAAGACAACGATTCTCGTGATGATTGTTTATAGAATAATTGCTTATTCGATAATTTTGGATAAGGATTTTAGGTTATCAATCGGAGATTTGGATAACTCATTGATAAACACTGTCATTATTTTTTCATAGTTGTTCACCACATCATTACTTAAAGAATTGTACAGATTTTGGAACTTATTCAATAGTAATGAGTTATATTTTAATAACTCATTCGATGAAGTATAGTTTGAGATTTTAGAGAATTGGATAAAATCAGAAAGAGAAATTTGAAATTCTTTCGATAAATCAGTAAAATTTTCAATGATTATCAATAATTGATATAACAATTGATTGATTGGTATATTAACATTATCTGACGAGTAAAATAAATCAGATCTAGAAATACTTGTAATATATTCATCATGCATTGAATACAACTGCTCTAAATTGAAAAGATTGTCAGTTTTAGAGTCTAAAGGTAACAATTTATTATTCTGCAGGGAATACGGTTTGGAGGAAACAAACTTTTTACTGAATACCTCTTTATTATAAGATATAATTTCATTTGTTATGTAAAATAGAATATGGTTGATAAATGAGTTAAATTGATGATTGATTAAATGAAACTTTTTTTGATAATTTGTAATCTTTTTTGAGTATTTAAAAGAGTTTGAAATGTTATCATGATCTTTTCGGAACGATTGTAAAGATTTTATGATATCACTGTTTATAGTTGATGAATGTTTCCAAATTAAGGAAAGTTTATACTTTAAATTTAGTAGTTTGAATAAAATATTGAAAGTTCTTAAATATTCTTTATAAGAGGGATAAATGATTGAATGTACTGAAGGTAATAGTTTGAAATCTAATGTGAATAAATCAATTGTTACTGTTGAATTGACATCTATATTAAGTAATCTTGCATCCAATCTATTGAAAACTGAAGGGGGGAAATTCTTAGGAACCGAACAAGTATCTATAGAAGTTTGAAGTAATGAGGCCAACTGATTTGAGGATAGTGAAGATGAATTATTGGATAGAATAGACAAGCCATTTGAAAGTAAAGATTCAATCAAATCCCCATTAAATGTAAGTAAAAATCTATGAAGATATTCTATTTCTGATAAGTATGTTGGTAAAATAAGGGAATTCAGACGAGGAATGACGATTTTGTACAAATTGTCAATATCCAGTTCCAAAAACGAGGAAGAATCATCATAGTAATTAGAATAAAAATCGTTACACCATTGATTGTCATCTAAAAACAATTTGAGAAATCTAATTGCTGAACCTAGATGAAAGATTTTTTCAGCATCAATCAAAGATATAAACGAAGGTATATTTTCCTTTATGAATATTGGACGAGAGTTATTGATATTATTGTTGGAATTATTATCAAGTCTGAAAAAAATAGGTGTTTGATCTTCCTCATCTATTGTACCAATAAATAACCAATTTGATATCAAAGATAAATAAGGTTTTGACACTATTTGGAAATACTCATTTGATAAATTTGAAATTACTGTGTCACCCAATTGAGAGAATGAATAAAGATCTGATAGGAAACTTGATAATTGATTAGATTTGGATATTGTATATAAATAATAAATATGGTTAATAGAGACAAACCAATCATCTAAATCATTTCTTAGAGTAGATAATGAATTTATATCATGAATTGAATTAATAAAATTCTGGAATCGACGCAACGACGTCGCAATAGCGGCATTGAAAGCAGTTAAAGTGGGACAAGCCGCGAAATGGTCAATCTCCTCAATATCTGAAAGAGAAGCTAGTTTCCTCAAGAGAAGGGCAAGTTGTACAAAGTCAGAGACATAAGGATCATTGATCAAAGATGAAGAGACCAATACTTTATTATGAGAGAGTGTGAATGAAGGTGAATCATACCCTAGTAACAGAAGATGTACATCTTTGAAAGACATTTACAGATGAAACGCATACCAAAAAGGAGCAAGACACGCAAAAATTGAGAAAACACATACACATAGAAAACAAAGTGGCGGAAAATAATAAAAAAAAAATTAAAAAAAAAATTAAGAAATTCCTTCTAAAAGTTTCTGAGAAAACTCTCTTAGTTCAAATTGAGAAATTGAGGGGCTTAAACGTAAATGATTAATAGGCGGCTCATGGGATATTTTTATCATTTAATATTTCAAATACGAGCCCTATCTATGGAACAGGGTGGGGTACTCTTCAATAATTTATTGTATTATACATTCTCCTCTTGAATTTATTATATAAAGAGACATTATCCTGTGTTATCTTGGTATGAAAATGTAAGATATTGTAGTTCTTTATAGCAAAGACAATGGATGAAATTGACTCTATTGACGTTATAGAAGCAAGAAATAAAACTTCAAGTAAGAATATCTTAGTGGAAAATGCTAAATCTTTAGCTGCTGGTGGATTCGGTGGTGTTTGTGCAGTTATGACTGGCCATCCTTTTGATCTTATCAAGGTTTTACTACAAACTAATCAGCATAATTCTGCTATATCAGCAGTCAGATCAACCATTTCAACAAATGGTCTTCTTGGTCTGTATAAAGGTGTTTCTTCACCACTTCTCGGAGTTACTCCAATGTTTGCTGTTTCATTTTGGGGTTATGATGTTGGTAAAAAACTTGTACTCTCGTTCAGTGGTAATAAGAATACAGATGCTCCATTAACTATTGGTCAAATCTCAGCTGCTGGATTCTTTTCTGCAATTCCAACGACTTTGATTGCAGCTCCTTTTGAACGTGTTAAAGTTGTTATGCAAACACAAACTTCAAATAGTTCTTTTGGTAGTACTGTTCGTTCTTTATATAAAACAGGTGGTATTCGTTCAATCTTTAAAGGTTCATTGGCTACACTTGCAAGAGATGGTCCAGGTTCGGCTGTTTATTTTGCAACTTACGAACTCATAAAGAAGAAACTTTCAAGAGACGATGATACACTTTCCTTAATGGCTGTTTCAGTGGCTGGTGGGTTTGCTGGTGTAGCAATGTGGACAGCTATATTCCCAATTGATACAATCAAAAGTATTCAACAATCTTCATCAGCTAAAGTCTCCATGTCTCAAGTTCTTGGTAAGATTTATGCTACAAGAGGTATAGCTGGATTTTTCCCAGGATTGGGTCCTGCACTTGCTAGATCATTCCCAGCTAATGCTGCAACATTTGCAGGTGTCGAACTAGCAAAGAAGTTCCTTAATTAGGAAAAAAAAAACTGGGGAGGTGGGGCTAAAAAAGAGCTCAGGTGACAGCTAGAGAATTATTTAATTAATTATTCTTTAATGATAAGTACATGATCTTCTGTATAATTATGAAAATGTTTGAAAATGTTTAAAAACGTTTAACTGTATGAAAAAATGTAGGAATTGCAATGATAATCTTTTCAGCCAATTAGAATAGTGGCTTTAGTAAAATATCTCCATCTTGTAGAGGTGTTCTCCCATCCATAGTCGCGTCGTTGAAGAAGTCATAGATTTATGAATATTTTCATTGATGAACGTTCTTGGATGTTGCTACATATTTTAGATACTTTAATCTTTCTGTTTTTATACTTTTTCTTATATACTTATCTCTAATTAGTCACATCCTTGGTATAAGTTGTGTTATATTCTATCCCTGATTACGGAAAATCAAGGAAATCTTGAATCCGGGAATCATCATCTTCACATAAGAAGGAATTCACAAATGTGATCCCTTCTGGATAATTTGACTGCTTATACAGGATTGAGTTTAATGCATGGATGCTTGCTTCCACTAGTAAGAACTTTACCAATATGATTGAAAACAAACATCTTTCCCAACTAAAATGTGTGAAAAATAAGATTTCGAAGATATAATGAAGTTATGCGAACTACTATTTGAATGAAAAACTGCATTTTCAGAAAAATAATGTTTCATTTAGACTAACAGAGCACTTCTTAGTTCACAACTTTGAGAAATGGATGGATTTTGACAATTATGAGGATATCAACTGTTTCTTAATGAAAAAAATGATGTGAAATTCTCAGGAGTTCAGTTTCAAAGAACGGATCAATGCATAGATCATTCAACAAAAAATTGAATCTTCAAGTTGTTATAAGATATTTGATAATTGAGAAAATCAGAATTCAATAGCTTTATGAAAAACAATCGGTCAAGAAATGTAACTTTACTAATATGGAGAAACGCTAATTTTGTTACACTTTCCAAAAGTAAGTTAAATATTACAAACAATCCTAAGGTTGTTATACATTCTCAACGTATATATATTAGATTAAAGAGGTTCTACATATTCAAAAAAGTTGATCAACGATTTTTCAAAGACTGAAAAAAATGTTTGATACTTTCAAGGTTACCAACAGAAATGATTTTTAAGAAATCATTGCCATCATGTTTCCTTTCATTAGCCCAAGATAATAGGACTGATGTAGGCAGACGTGCGTATTTAACAACTAAATTGCAAATAGCTCTATCATTATATTTGATTTTGGTAATTTTCAAACATGCTTTGATTTCGTCGAATTGTTCGACCAGCTTTTCAAGATTACCGTCAAGTCTTGATAGATTTTGAATTTTCTTATTCAATTGATTTAATTCACATGGAATATCCAATTTTTCAAGAAGATTACTAATCAGTATGATACTAATATCTTTACTGAACTTTTTATTTACAATGTAGTTCTTTAAACTACTGGAAACTTTTGTCTTGATGGCATAACATATTGAAGTGTCAAAATTTTCACAAAATTTCAAGTGTTCAATATCCATTGGGAAGCCCTCAGCATTGTGTTCAATGGCTTGTTGGACTAGGTCATCAAAGTTTGAACCTTGCAGTAAGTTTCGCATCTGTCTGCACCAAAAATTGAATTCGTCGGCCTTCGTTAAGGTACGAATACTATTCAAGTTGTCGCCAATATGTTTGACTGTTCTTTGTTTGCAAATTGATTCATGTAATTTGCAATCACCATCTTGAATATATTCAAAAGTTGAATCATTGTTTGGTGGAATAAATGATGGGTTATTCTGTGATGCAATAATCATTTGATTTGTTGCATCATTGAGAGAAGAGCTATTATATTTATTAGATCTGACGTCCTCACTCTGGTCGCCATGTCGAGACGACGAGACATTATCTAAGGATTCGCTTCTTGCTTTCGTTTTGGAGAATGCGTCGTCTTCTACTAAGCCGGATAACTTTATGTTGATTTCCTTCAAGGAATCAAGTTTATTTGGATCATTTGATTCAAGTAACATCTTCATTTCTTGTACTAAAGTGGAAATATTGTATTCGGGTTTAGCTAAATTGTTTGGGGTCATTTCGAATAAGTTTAATATGTTAATAATATATTATTTATTTACTTCTTGTAGATAGTTATTCTATACGAGAATCATCTTCTGTTTTAAGAAGAGCTATAAATATTCAATACTCTGGTAAATGAAATAATCTCGTTCATTTTGTAATGAAGAATTTTTCATGTCAACGAAATACCTACGCTTACCTAATAAAGAACTATTAGTTCTCAACAGATTTAAAATTTTTTTTGGTCAGAACAATAAATAAAAGTGGATGGGTGGTTCAGAAAATATACGGGAATCGCGAAATCTTTACAATCTTTGGTGTACTGATGAAACAAGAGAATGTCTGACAATATTACTTTCACGTGACTGTCCTTTCGACTCACCACACACACACACACACAGTGACGGGGGTTACTTCTTCTTCTCCAATCATTAGACAACTGAACATAGAGATACAGACGTTACATCTAAACAATTACTACTGTCTGTATTGATTAAAGTAGGATAACCAAATACTTTACTGAAGGTGTAGATAGATTAACTTGTTATGGAGAACCCTTTATTAATGCATTGTAGAGTTCTATGACGTAAATGTGGCTTATCATTAAATCTCTGAGAATAATTAAAAGAAAGAGATTACAATAGAATTGAATGGAATACAATGGAACTTTTTTTTGTAACCACTGGATATATACTACATATAAAAAGAGTCATATCTCTTGTTATCTTGTATGAAAAGAAACTTTGTAATCTTGTATAACAAATGCAATGGATGGAATTAACTCTATTAATATGGCAGAAGCAAGAAATGAAAGTTCAGGTCCAAGTATATTAGCTGAAAATGCTAAATCTTTAACTGCTGGTGCAGTAGGTGGTGTTTTTGCAGTTTTGACTGGTCATCCGTTTGATCTTATCAAGGTTTTACTACAAACTAACCAGCATAATTCTGTTGTATCAGCAGTTAAATCTACTGTTGCTACAGATGGTCTTCTTGGTCTTTATAAAGGTGTTTCTTCGCCACTTCTCGGAGTTACTCCGATTTGTGCCGTTTCATTTTGGGGTTATGATGTCGGTAAGAAGCTTGCACTCACATTCAGTAATAACAAGAATAAAGATGCACCATTAACTATTGGTCAAATTTCAGCTGCTGGATTCTTCTCTGCAATTCCATCAACATTAATTACAGCACCTTTTGAACGTGTTAAAGTTGTTATGCAGATACAAACTTCTAATAATTCATTTGGTAATACTGTTCGTTCATTGTATAAAATGGGTGGTATTCGTTCAATCTTCAAAGGTTCAATGGCTACACTTGTAAGAGATGGTCCAGGTTCGGCTGTTTATTTTGCAACTTACGAAATCATAAAGAAGAAACTTTCAAAAGACGATGATTCACTCTCCTTAATGGCTGTTTCAGTGGCTGGTGGGTTTGCAGGTATAGCGATGTGGATAACTGTATTCCCTATTGATACAATCAAAAGTATTCAACAATCTTCATCTGCTAAAATGACAATGTCCCAAATAATCAAGAAAGTGTATTTCACAAGAGGTATGGCTGGATTTTTCCCAGGATTAGCTCCTGCACTTGCCTTTGCATTCCCATCTAATGCAGCAACATTTGCAGGTGTGGAATTGACAATGAAACTTCTTAATTAGACAATAGAAGGGTTCCAATAACCCCAACCCATGTATATATATTTATTTATTTATAAGCAATATTCAGAAATGATGAATTGATGAGATGAAAAATTATCAACATTTTCACATGGACGAATAATATTTTTTCTAATTTAATTTCACTACTGTATATAATTTTAAACTTCAATTAATCGTATACTACACTTCTTCTTTCTTTTTTTTTCATCTTTCTTTCATCTTCTTATTCTCTAATATTGTCATTCACCAAAGAATGGGTATCTTTATTCCGCAATCATCAATTTCACATCTCAATGAATATCGTTATCAAAGTGAAGATAGATCACTTACAACCAAATATATCCTTAAACCATTTTGGTTAAAATTTGTAAATATTTTTCCATTGTCAATGGCACCTAATATGGTTACACTTCTTGGATTATTATTCATTGTTGTTTCTGATTTATTAGTTTTCTATTATGATCCATATTATGATAAAGTGAGTCCAACTTGGGTTTATTTTTATCATGCATTTGCAGTTTTCATGTATCAAACTTTTGACGCATGTGATGGTATTCATGCTAGAAGAACTAAACAATCATCACCTCTGGGTGAATTATTCGATCATTGTTGTGATTCAATGAATACAACATTAATGGTAATTCAATTTGCATCTGTTGCAAATCTTACAACTAAAACTCCAATTATTTTCATAGTTCAATTCTCTGCATTAGCTAATTTTTATTTATCAACATGGGAAGAGTATTATACACATAAATTATTCCTGAGTGAAATTTCAGGTCCAGTTGAAGGTTTATTAATGATTTCATTTGTATTTATTTTAACCGGAGTTTTAGGAGTTGATGAGATGTGGCATAAAACTTTATTTACAATTGAAATTAATGAAGCAATACCAATTTTAGAAATTAATTCAACATATATTACAGCAGTAGTTGGTGCTTTAGTTATGGGATTCAATATTTATTCAGCTAGACGTAATGTTATTCAAAATTTGAAACTAGAGAAAAGAAATAATGAAATCAAACCAGCGATTGATGGATTAATTCCATTCGTTATTTATTATTTGAATATATTCATTTTATTCCTATTACATCCTTTGATTATTAAAGAATTTACAACTACTATGATAATTACAATTGGTTCATGTATGTCATTTACTGTTGGTAGAATCATTGTTGCACATTTGACGAAACAATCATTTCCTTACATCAATTTCCCAATGTTTATACCAATGATACAAGCTATATTCATGGAGATTCTAACAAAATTATTTAATTGGAATTATTATGAAGCTTTATCATTGACAATATATGGTGGTTTAGGTATAAGTATTGCAATTTATTCTTTATTCATTTTTGAAATTATTTATGAAATTACTACATTTTTAGATATTTATGCATTATCGATCAAACATCCTAAAATAGAATGATGAGAATGATCATGATGATGATGATGATGATAAACTGAACTGAATTGAATTGAATTGAATTGAATTGAATTGAATTTTTCTTACCTATAATTTGATGATTATTTTATTAGATAAATTTTTATATACAGTAGTTAAAAAAATTTAATATAGATAGATGAAATTACTATTTCGATTACTTAGCTTCTTCAGCAGCAGGTGTTGCTGCTGATGATGATGATGAAGCTGCTACTGCAGCTCCTAAACCAGCACCATTCAATTCTTTCTCTAATTCAGTTAATTGGGTTTCATTTAAGATTGCAATAGCTAATGGAACACCAATTAACATACTTGTAGTTGCAAGATACCATAAACCTGAACCAAGTTTTTGAGTAAGAGTTTTACTTGTTGAGATGATATTTTCACATGATTTAGTAAAGAATAATCTTTGATTTGGAGAAAAGATATCTTTTAATGCTTCAAAACGTTCATAAAGAGTTTCATCTTCAGGATCGAAATCATCATCATCATAATCACTTTCATCATCATCATCTTCACTTTCACCATTAGTAAATTTTTCTAATTCTTGAACAGCATTTTCAACATCATCTTCAATTTCTTGTGCAATTTCCTTTGATACTTCATCTTGAACTTCCTTTTCAGCTTCTTGTTCAGCTTCTTGTTCAAGAATTTCTTCAATTTCTTCTCCAATTTCTTCTTCTACTCTAGCAACTGCAGCTTCTAAAGTAGCGACAACATCTTCAGGGGAGATCTGTGGTACAGTTTCTGACATTTCTTTCTATTTACCAAGAGGTTAATTGTCTCAAATTGAATCAAAAAGGAAAGAGCCAGTTATTAAACCTATCCAATTTATCAAATGTAAAAAATCGAAAAAAATAATAAAAAAATCATTTCTCATAGAGATTTCAAAGAGAAAAATTGATGAAAAATGGGGGAGGGTGAGGGTGAAGAGAGAAAGAAAGATTTTTTTAATATATTATTTGGTGTACAGAAGTTATATACCAGCGACGCGACTGTAGTGCTTTCGACGCGACTACGCAGAAAGAGAGGAGAATGTGAGAGTGAGAGTGAGTGACCTACTATATCGTGCACGTGACCAGCATTCTAGCCACAACTTTCACTAATTGAGGATTCTCACACGCCGCACAAACTCGTTCTTTGTCATTTAATTGTTTATTCACTTGATTTTCACTTTGATGAGTTCCTTCCTTTACATAAATTCCAATTCGATATGATTTATTAACACTTCGATCTAATCTTACTCGTATACCTAATCCAATCAAAGTGGCAAGTGAACAATGGGTAATAGTAGGTGTGATTTGTACTTTGATGGATCCAACATATCCTTTCATCAAATCAGGATGTTTAATATGTATATCATTTAAATTAACAACTGATAATTGTCCTAATGTAAGTGGATGTTCAGGATCTGATATTGATGAGATTAAGTCATATATCTCTTGGGTATCAATTATTTCTTCTTCCTCTTCCTCTTGTAAATCTTCCATATCATCTTCTTCTTTCCCCGCTTCTCCTGTATCAAATAGATAACTCGATACGAGTTTATTTAATTTATTGCGATACAGTAAATGTGGATATTCGATACTTTCATTTATCTTAGCATTTTCTCTAGTTGGAAGCTGCGATACATCCTTTACTTGTGGATTAGCATTGATAGGTTCATCAGACATTCTTCTTCTTCTTCTTCTTCTTCTCTCTCTCTATACGTATATGTAATACCAATAATCAACCTTTATATTATAGCCCCAAGAAAGAGAAAAAGAAAAAAAAAAGTTTCATGATTTGATGAATCTCAGGGGAGAATCCGAATCTCTTCTATATGGCTGGGTTTGCGGGTTTCCTATTTAGGAACTGTTATCTCTTCCATTTCTTCATTACTTCTTTAATTCACCTTCTTTCTTTGGAAGAGTAATGATTCTACTACTCGTGGTGTAGTTGATTATCCTCCTCTTTATCTTTATCTCTTTATCTCCAATAACAATGTCTAATCGATTCATAATATCGGCTATTAGAGATATCATTCCAATTCAAAAGGAACCGTATCCACAAGAAATAATCAACTATGCAAATTCCTTATATACAACATCTAAAATCACATTACCGCTTTCAGCTGAAGAAGAGATAAGTAGATATCATTTAGCATGTTTTGTCGTTATTGAAAGTTTTAAAGAAGAATATAATTTACCTGAACCTTTTAGGAATAAAATACCCTTAAATACAAATAAAAAGTTGAATTTATTACTTAACTCATTTAGAAATACTTTCAATAATCTTCTTGAATCAACACCTAGATCAAATAGAGCTATTAATGTTCAAACATTAACACCACCTGCTTCTGGGAAATTTACAAAATCAACACAGTCATATATAGATAAAATTAGAGCAACCAATATAAATAGGATTGATCAAGTTAGAAAATCATTAATCAAAGATTTGAAAAATTGTAAAGCTGAAATTACAGAAACTCCTCAAACACCACAAACCCCTAAAACTCCTAAAAGGACTTATAAAACCTCCAGAATAAATAAAGATAATAAATTATCACCATATAAATCAAGGACGAAAATTGTCATTACAACTCCAATTTTAATCTCCTTTTGTAATAAATTTTACATACCTCAACATTTAACAGCTAAAATCTTACAAACTTTTAAATTATATCAACATATTGTAATGAATTCATGGGGGTTATTGGTAGGATTGGTAGGTATCGTATATCTACAGTTGAATAAACATGAACTATCGAAAAAATTGGATTCAAAGGGGAAATTGATAAATTTACTACATATAACACAACAAGGTGGACTATCAAGTCATGAAATCAAAGAATATATACGTGAAGTGGCTAAGATGATTCATTCACAACAATGGATCAAGGAAGCTAAATATGAAGAAATTGATAATGATCAAATTAATGAAATAAGTACTAATACTACTGATACTACTAATACTACTAATACCACAGGAAATGAAATGAATATTAATAATGAACTGTATAGTAAAATTTATCCATCATTAACTTGTTTCATTGATTCATCAGTACAGTACTATTCTATGATGAAATCTCCAAAGGCTGAGAAATTGATGCATCATTTACGTAATGTATATAGAGGTTAGTTATAAAATAATCAATCAATTTTTCAATCAATCAATCAATCACTTTACGTGTGTGTCTTGTAAATTTTTCATTTTCTCAATTTCTTTTTTTTCTTTTCTTTCTTTTTTTTTTTCCTTTTTCATTCTTCTTTTTTTTTCATCTCTTTTTCGTTCTTTCGTTCTTTTATAACCTTTATAGTACTTGATCATATTCATACTCTTAATATAAATCATATCAGTATATTCTAACATGACTGTTAGTAATGGTAAAAGATCAATAACTGAATCAGAAACAACAAATCCAAATTCAGAAATCAGTAAAAAACAATGTATTGCATCTAACGAAAAAAATAATCATGTTGATAGAGATACTGATATTGATATCGATATCGATATCGATAATGAAAGTGAATTAGAAGTTGATTCGAATGACTATGCATATATTCCACAATCAGAGACACAATGGCAGAAAACGGTGGAAAAGGTTGTTAAATCAGTTGTATCGATTCATTTCATGCAACCTGTTAATTTCGATACTGAAACTTCATTAGTATCTGAAGCAACTGGATTTGTTGTTGATAGTGAAAAGGGTATCATTTTAACAAATAGACATGTTGTTGGACCAGGGCCTTTTATTGGTTATGCAGTTTTCGATAATCATGAAGAAGTGGAAGTGACACCAATTTATCGTGATCCAGTTCATGATTTCGGTTTCCTTAAATTTAATATTCAAAATGTTAAATATATGAATATCCAACAGTTAGAATTACATCCTGAATTAGCTCGTGTTGGTGAAGAAATTAGAGTGATTGGTAATGATTCTGGTGAAAAATTGAGTATTTTATCAGGATTTATTTCAAGATTAGATAGAAATGCCCCAGATTATGGTGCAAATACTTATAATGATTTCAATACTGAATATATTCAAGCCGCTGCAAGTGCAAGTGGTGGTTCAAGTGGTTCTCCAGTTGTTAATATAGATGGACATGCAGTTGCTTTACAAGCAGGTGGGAATTCAGAAACTTCAACTGATTTCTTCTTACCTGTTTGGAGAGTTAAAAGAGCTTTAGAACAAATACAATCTAATAAAGAAATTACAAGAGGTACAATTCAAGTTCAATGGACTTTAGAACCGTTCGATAAATGTAGAAGGTTAGGTTTGACTTCTGATGTGGAAGAAAAAGTTAGGCAATTAGGATCTGATAAGAATGGAATGTTAGTTGCAACAATCGCATTACCTGAAGGTCCAGCTGATGGATTAATAAAAGAAGGTGATTGTTTAATTTGTATTAATAATAAATTAATTACAAGTTTTATTGAAGTTGATGAAATTTTAGATAATAATGTTGACAAAGAAATTGAATTTTTAATTCAAAGAAATGGTGTTAATATCAAACAAATTATTAAAGTTGGTAATTTACATGATATTACACCAAGTGAATATGTTTATGTTGCCGGTGCCACATTCAATGAATTAAGTTATCAATTAGCTAGAATTTATGGTATACCTGTTAGAGGATGTTATGTAAGTGATGCATCTGGATCTTTCCAATTAGGTAGCAGTGAATTGAATAATTGTTGGATAATCGATTCAATTGATGATAAACCAACTCCGACATTGAA
Organism: Pichia heedii; assembly: GCA_030579495.1. Lineage (NCBI taxonomy): Eukaryota > Fungi > Ascomycota > Pichiomycetes > Pichiales > Pichiaceae > Pichia > Pichia heedii. Next base: position 85,220 of record JAKTRA010000008.1, on the reverse strand, counting down.
GGAATTTATTGAAGTTATGAAAACTATACCTGATAAATCATTTATACCTGTCAAATATCATCATTTAACTGATATACATGTTCCATTATTTAAGAATATATATATTGATAGACATTGGTTATCATCATTTAAATTAGCAGTTAGAAATGATCAAACTGGATTATGGGATTTCAAAACAATTCAAAAGGAACCAATCAAGGCAAAGGAAATTGAAGTTAAAAGTGCAAAATTTTTAGATTTACCAACTGAATTTGATTCATGTAAAAGATTAAATAGATCATTTGTTCAAGTTGATGCGATTTATCAATTACCATTAGATTCATTTGGAGGACATGTTAGAAGAGTTCATGGAGTTGTTATTAATGCTGAAAAGGGTTATGTAATTGTCTCAAGACATGCAGTTTGTCATGATTTGTGTGATATTAATATTACAATTGGTGAATCAATTATTGTTTCTGCTAAAGTTATCTTTTTACATCCAACAAAGGGATATGCAATTATTAAATATAATCCGAAATTAGTTAATGCACCAGTTGAAACACCTAAATTTAGTAATGTACCATTAAAGAGAGGTGATAAAGTTGTTTTCATTGGATATAATAAATCATTAAGACCTGTTGTTGATGAAACTAAAGTTAGTGATATTGGAGTTATGAATATTCCAACTAATTCTAATTCACCAAGATATAAAGCTACTAATATTGAGGCAATTTTAATTGATTCAACAAGTGGACAAAAATGTCATTCTGGAATTTTATGTAATAAAGAAGATGGAGTAATAAGAGGGTTATGGTTATCATGTGATGGAGAAGATGACAAATTATATACAACAGGATTAAATATTACAGATATTATGTGGGAATTGGAATTTTTGAATAAAGATGAAGAACCAGAACCTGATTTAAAGATTATTGATGTTGAATTTAGTTCAATTTCATTATCAAGTGCTAGAATTAGTGGAGTGTCAGATGATTGGATATCGAAGATTGAAAATAAAGAGAATATTGATAAATTTCAATTTTTATATGTACCAACGATTTCAATTGGATTAGATAATAAACCATCATGTGATTTGAGACCAGGTGATGTTTTATTAACTGCTAATGATAGATTAATCTCAAGTATTAAGGATATTGATGATGTTGTTAAAGTATTAGATAAAGATGAAGATATAATTAAATTTAGAGTTGTTAGAGAAAAGAAGGAAATTGAATTAGATGTTAAATTAACTAGAACTAAATCATTCATAACTGATAGAGTTGTTTTTTGGTCAGGATGTGCATTACAGAGTGCACATCATGGAGTTAGACAAACAATCAATAAATTACCAAGTGAAGTTTATTGTACGACAATATCAAATGGTTCTCCAGGTAGATTTTATTCAGTTGGTATTACTAATTTTATAACACATGTTAATGAAATTCCAACTAGAACACTTGAAGAATTCTTACAAGTTGTTAAAAAAGTTAAGGATAATACATATGTTAAGTTACGTATAGTTACATTCGATAATATACCAATGGCACAAACATTAAAAGTTAATTATCATTATTTCCCAACTGCTGAATTCAGGAAAGTTGATGGAGAATGGAAATCATTTGTCGATAGAAAGGAAGATGAGTAAATAAATGGAAATAAGGATGTTTTGAGCATCTTATTTATTTTAAATAGATTATATATATATATATACATGTGTAATCAATCAATCAATCAATCAATCAATCAATCAATCAATCAATCAATCAATCAATCAATCAATCAATCAATCAATATATGACGAGAAGTGGTAATACACGTAGGATTTTTATAGATTTGGTAATAATCTTTCCAATATTTTCGATTGTGTATGAGTAGAATAAGCAGTACCAGTTCTCTTTTTCAAATCTCTACTAGAGAACCCTGCATTACCGTGTTTCCTTCCCTGTATACCTCTTTTATAACCTGAAGCTGTCTTTCTCCATCTCTTGTATGTTGCTCTATGTGTCTTGGATGTAAATCTGAGTGCTGCAATTTGATTAACTGATGTGATTGCTGATACTGATGAGATAACCGGTCTGAAGAGACCAGAAATGGATGATAGATTAAGCATGTGTGGATGTTTAATGAAGACTCAAAGAGAATGGAGAGTCTTTCTATGTTGAAGTTGATGAAAATGATGAAGAAAATGGAAGAAAATGGAAGAAAAAAATGTGCGAAATGAGAAAATTGCATATCATGACAATGTTAGTGGGTAGTAAATTATGGTTTATGGTTTATTGATATCAATATCTTTTAGTTGATGATTGTGAAGATGGTTGTTAGTCTGAATCGGAGTCTGAATATTGGACTAGTTTTGCAGTAGAGTTATTCTTCTTTTCCATATCTTCTTCCTTTTCTTCATTTTCCTCCTTTTCCTCCTCCTCATCCACATCTTCATCTTCATCTTCATCATCCACATCTCTCTTCAGCTCTCTGAAGAGAGCCATTTCTCGTTCATATGCTTCCTTTACCGCTCTCTGTTGTGCTTCCTTCTGTTCAGCCAATCTCCCGTAGAATTCACGTGTATCCTTACGAATACGGTATAATGAGTTTTGCTTCTCAGCTGCTTTACGTCGTTCTCTATAGAGATACTGACGGTGATTCTGTAATTGTTCCTGAAGTCCTTTCCTTCGACGATATCTTTGTGTCTGCTGTTTATGTCTGTTAATTTTATCAGTACCAACATCAGCTTCAACTTCGTTATCAATCACAATTTCACCTTCACCATCATCTCCACCTTCAATTCTTGTCTCAAGTTCGACATCGACATCGACATCGACATCTGCATCAGTTTCCTTCTCATTTACACTACGATTCTCATCTACATGGTCTTCATCTACGTGGTCATCCTCAACAAACCTGCCCATGATAAACAGTAGCAGTGCAATGAAACAATACACGTCTAAATGATAATGTGTTACTAAACGCCATTTAATGCACATAATACGCCGCGAGATGGTGAAATATTCTTTTTTCCCTCTATTTTTTTTCCATTTTACTTGCAAAAGAGATATACAAATATGTGTTGATTCTTCTATGTGTTTGTTTTTATTACTTATCTTATCCAATGCACTATCGTGGCAACGGTTACGGGAGTCGTGGGAATGGTAATCCCAGACAAGGATATTCTCCTGCTGGCAGAAATAGACATTTTCCTCCAGAAAATAATAGACATGTCTATAATCAATACGATCAATACGATCGACATAATCAGTATGATCAGTATAATCAATATGATCGATATGATCAACATAATACTTCTAATGTAAATCTGAATAACAGTTTAAATGGGAATGGAATTAGATATTCAAGACCACCCAATTATGTTGATAATTTTAGCTCATCTTATTCTAATAAATATGATCGCAACAACGTGAATCCAATATCGAATTCGACTTCAACATCAAGTCCTCAAAATTCAAACACCTCTACATCAAATAGGATTAACACCCCATCTAAGCACAGTGAAACTAAAAAGAAAATACTTGGGAAGTCTTACGATTTCAATAATATAGAATATTCCAATTTGTTATCTTCCATAACACATTCCAATCAACTTGATAATTTAACTAAATCTTTCAAAACTGTACATACTAAAAATCCTGAAAATGGTAAGAAAAAGTCCAAAATTGAATTTGTTGACGGTTTATCAAATAGAGTCTCCGATCCAAGATTATCAAATCCGTCCATTTATGAGAAAATGTTATCTAAATCTGCATTACCGTTTAATTCAAAACCAATGAAATTAACAAAACCTTTGTTTAAATATGATAAATATTCATTAGGTGATAAACCTTCAAATGAGATTCTTATTTGGAATTTACATTCAACTACTAGTGCACTCATCATAAAGAATAATTTCTCAGTTTATGGTTCAATCGAAAATGTTAAACTCATTGATGATCCCTTAACAGGTGTACCAATGGGGATGTGCTTGTTAAGTTTTGATGGCAAAGTTGAACAAGCACATCAAACTGCTCTTAATGTGGTTAATAGTTGTAATAAGACTTTACTAATACAGGGGAGATACATTAGATGTGGTTTAAATGTAAATAATCAATTGTATGATCAAATTTATAAAAAGACAATTGAAGTACGTGATGAAAAAATGAAAAAATTGGAAAAATTACAATTGGAAAAAAATAGGAATGATCAATTAGCTAGAGAAGAAAAAATTAGAAGAGATTTAAATTCTAAAAAATATAGTTTTAGTACTAAGAGCAATGATAGCAATAACGGTAATACCATCAATGATGAAAAAATGAATAAAAAAGATTTTAACAATGGTAAATTATCTACTTCTTCTAAAGATAAACATATTCTACCATCATCTTTATGTCCACTTAGCTTCAAATTTCAAAAAATCATATCAAGTCGTCCATTTATTTTCATCTCAGATAAATACGTTTCCTCAATGTACGTCAGTTCTGATCAATTGCGGAAGTTATTATTCAAATATAATATCAACAGAATACTACAGCAAAGAAATGGGTTTTACATAATTTTCAATAAAGTACAAGATTCTCTATCTTGCTTTGATAATGAAAATGGTAAAAAATTCTTAAGTTATATATTATATATGACGTTGTATATACCAGATGATCAAATCGATAATACAAGAGTTGGAAAACTAGGTAGTATCAAATCTGCAGAGGTTCAAATTCAAAAAGAACTAAAAGCTTATTTACTGAAAGATATTCGTGAAAAATTGATTGGTAAATTGTTGATAGATATTCTTCAAAAAGATGAAATACTAGAACTTTCAAAAATATCAAGGGAAAAGAGAGATAAGGAAATGGAGATTCAGAAAAAGCAGGAAACTGAAAGTCAAGGTAGAATGAAATTAAATAATGATTCAATTACTGTTGTAAAGAGGTTAGATCTAAATATTTTCAAGAAGAAAAATTTGAGAAAACATTTTATACCTGTATCTCATTCATTAAATGAAATCAAAAATAATGATAACAAGAAAAAATACAAAAAGAAAGCACTTAGAAGTGACGATGAAAATAAGCACTCACATCAATCTGAGTCTGAGTCTGAATCTGAGTCTGAATCTCATTCTGATTCAGAATCAGAGAGTGAAAATGAACTAGAAAACGAAATAGAAAACGATGAAGATAAAGACAATATCAGAAGTGCAAATAAACATACAATAGAATCCGTTTCTAAACCATCTAAAAAGCAAAAAACTGACAAGCACTTAGGAGAAACAAGTGAAATACCTGAAAGTAAACCCGAACTTGACGTTCATATCGTTGATAATGAATTTCAACCATCAACAAAACCTCCTGGTCCTGTTTATGATGATGATATCTCAACTCATTTCCAACCAACCTTGGAATATATCAAGAAATCAGTGAAAACTGAACAAGATTTCCAAATTTTATCAGAATTATGTAAAAATGTTGAGATAATCAATCCTATCAAAGATATCAGATTTTGGGCGTGGGAACATAATGAAGCAATGGAAGAATATAAGAAACTAACAGAAAGTAAAGATGATGATGTGGACGATGACGAACTCTCATACTATGAAAATGAGATTTTAAATAATAAAGAATTGAAAAATACTACAGGATGCTTTAGAACGGAAGGGTATCACAAGATACCTGATAAATTTAAAAGACTATATTTACTACATAGAAGGAAACTAACTAAATTGAATCCCGTGAAACATGATGAAGATGATAAATCCAAGATTACCACACATAACAATGTACAAAGTTCAAGAGTTAACCGTGCAAATACTAGAAGATTTGTAGCTGATATGTCAGCACATAAACAAATTATTGGTGAAACCGATTTATTAGATTTGAACCAATTGAATAAACGTAAAAAGCCGGTTCAATTTGCAAGAAGTGCAATTCATAATTGGGGGTTATATGCATTAGAACCTATTGCAGCTGGTGAGATGATTATCGAATATGTTGGTGAAAGAATTAGACAACAAATTGCTGAATTACGTGAAAAGAAATATCTAAGATCAGGTATTGGATCATCGTATCTATTTAGAGTTGATGAAAATACAGTCATCGATGCATCCAAGAGAGGTGGTATAGCTCGTTTCATTAATCACTGCTGTGAACCTTCATGTACAGCTAAAATCATCAAAGTTGATGGTAAAAAGCGTATTGTCATCTATGCATTACGAGATATTAAGAAAAATGAAGAACTTACTTATGACTACAAGTTTGAAAGAGAACTCAACGATGAGGAACGTATTGTGTGTCTCTGTGGAGCACCTGGTTGTAAAGGTTATCTCAACTAATTCATCCATGTATTATATGTATTCTGTATACTATGCTATGTTAAAGCAATCTACGTATTGTGTGAGGTCGACACGTCGCCCTGGTTTGGAAAAATATTTCAATCAGAGGAGAAAAATGTTGTTTTTTTTTTTTCGCCACTCTAGTTGATATCTGGAATGAACAGTCTTAATACTGATTTTATAGTTTAATTCTTCTTCTTCTTCAGTCTCTTACTTTCTGATTTGTGCTTTGATTTTTCTGGAAGTCAACAATGTCTGATATTATGGAAGTGGAAGACAATCCAAGAGTAAGTTGTTCATTTGCTTTAATTTAGTCAAGGTTTTTTTTTTAAATATTTTATACGAAATCAAATATAATGGTTGCAAAAATTCATTTCATTTTCCAATGGCTAACCATAATCAAAAGGGAAAAGCTTTGTTTCAAATGATTACTCATATAGTCTAGTAGTATTCCATTTTCCTTTGCTTTATTCCACTCAATTGTTTATTTACATATATCCATACTTACATTCAAGTTTACCATTCTAAACCTGATCTAAGAAATAAAGGAGATGTATCTTTCATATACTGCTAATCTCTGGTTTCGGTATTTATTGTCGCTAGGTGCATGATATAGTCTTTGTTGAAGAATGTACAATATACTTGTTGTTCATTCATGATGCCGCTATTTGTGTTGCTTGGACGTTGGATGATTCTCTTGATTTTTTTGTTTTTTGTTTTTTTTCTTTTCTTTTGGAAGGTTGGATGTACTTGTGTATGTTTGTTTCTAATCAATTAGTGTGAGAAAATGAAATTGGAGTATGAATGTCATTATATAATGACAATATGAAGAATAATATAAATACATAACTATATCGATATTGTGATATTACATTAGTATAACTACCATATATTTGAAAATTTCGTAATAAAATATCTATACCTTATCTTTATTTTCCTCCACATACCTAAAGAGAAAACGAAAACTAACATTTTATTATTTATTTTTCTTCTTCTTCAAAAGGATCGTTCAAGATCTCCAGCTAGAGATGATTACGAACGTGAAAGATCACGTTCTCCTCGTCGTGATTATGATAATAGAAGAGAAAGAGGTGGTTTTAGATCAAGAGGTCCATCAAGAGACTATGGTGGTAGACAACAATATCAAAGAAGACCATTTGATAGATCCAATGATTATGAATCAAAGGCTAATAGAAAATATGAAAACTCTATATTTATCGGTAACTTACCATATAATGTACAATGGTATGAGATAAAGGATCATTTTGCATCAGCTGGTCCAATTGTTAGAGCTGATGTTGTTACAAGTCATGGTAGATCTAAAGGTATGGGTACTGTTGAATTTGAGAATAGAGAAATTGCACAAAATGCAATTAAATTATTTGATAGAACTGAATTTAAAGGTCGTGAAATTTTTGTTAGAGAAGATTTACCACCACCTGAAAAGAAGACAAATGAATTTAGACAACCTGAAAGATATGATAGATATGATAGAAATGATAGATATGATAGAAATGACAGGTATGATAGATATGATAGATATTCAGGTAATGAATATGATAGGTATGGACCACCAAGAGGTGGCTATGATAGATATGGACCACCAAGAAGAGGTTATGATAGATATGAAAGATATCCTGCAAGAGGAGGATATGATAGATATGAAAGATATCCAGCAAGAGATTCATATTCTGCAAGACCAGCCTATACTGCAAGACAACAAACTAAAGGTTATGAAGTTTTCATTGGTAATTTACCATTTTCTGCAACTTGGCAACAATTGAAGGATTTATTCAGAGAATTTGGACAAATTGAGAGAGCAGATATTATTGAAAATTCATATGGTAGATCTAAAGGTATGGGTACTGTTTATTTTACTAGATTAGAAGATGCTGAAAATGCAATTGATAAATTAAATGGTTATGATTGGGCAGGTAGAATAATTGAAGTTAGGAAAAGTAAATTCCCAAGAGATGATGAGAAAGTTATTGATCAAGATGTTAAAATTATTAAATCTGATGGATTGTCTAAAAATACAGATTTTACATTAGGTGTTACAGGTGATGGTGAAGAATCAAACATTCTATATATTAGTAATTTACCATGGGAAACTGCTGAATCTGATTTGTTTGAATTATTTGGATCTGTTTCAACTGTTGAAAGGGCTGAATTACAATATGGTCGTGGTGGTAACTCATCAGGTAATGCAGTTGTTCAAGTACCTGATATTGAAAGTGCACATAATGTTATCAAACAATTAGATGGTTATGAATATGGTAATAGAAGATTAAAAATTAGCTTTGCAAATTATCCATCACCTGAAAGATTAGCTGAATTACATAATGAAATTCAAAATAGTTTAAATTTAAAGGAAAACAGTAATAGTGTTGAAGATACTGAAATCAATGATGCATCTGCTACTTCAGCTGGCCAAATTGAAAATCAACAAAATGAATTTCAAACTTCTGCTCAACATTCAGGTGAACAACAAAGTGAACAACCAGTTGAAATCATCGATGATGCTGATGATATGATTGAAGAATAATTGTCATTGTATAGTTACTCGATATCTTTTTATACTTTTTTATTACTAATCTTTTTACAATTTTCACTCACAAACTTAAGTAAATTATAATCTATATGTACCATTACTTGGAAGTAAATCTTTCTAGATTTTTGTTTCCTCAGTAAATAAATATCTAAACCAGATTACACAACTTTCATAGAAAAGGTTTATATATATCAATCATGCAGTAAGAATTACACATTTGAATAATAATTATATGACTATTTATATTTGTTTGGTCATTTTTTTTTATCTTTTGAAAGGAATTATTAAATTGACTTTGAACTCAGAATTCTATTTGAGTTGAAAGATACATGTATCTTCACAACATATCAAAGAATATTGTTTTTCTTTTGTTTCTTTATTCTTGATATTTGCCAATTATTATTTTTTGAATTCTTTCATGTCAGAAAATTTTTATCTTAATTACCTTATAGAATTAACTCTCCATAGAGAGAAAATTATAGTTAAGCAGTATATGAAACTCCTGCAAGTTTTTTGAAAACTCTAAATTTATTTGAACCTTTCTTTTTGGAAATTTTTTCCTCTCCAGGGGTTTCAATACTTCCTTTAATAAATTTCAAAAATCTATCGCCATATTCATATGGAGGTACAGCACTAATAGTTTCCCTTTTATGTTTTAAACTTCTAAAAAAAGTTTCTAATTTCTTCAAAGTACTATAATTAGTCAGACAGTCAATTATTCCAATATAATATACAAGTTCCATTTCTTCACCATTTGAATCTATTGCACGGATGCCACCATCCGTATCAAATATTTTATTTTTATGAGCACCTGGCACATTTTGATGAACTATTGTTGATAGTTTCCTCATATTTTCATCTAAAATTTCATCAGATGAGTTTAAATAACGTAATCCTAATAATAAAGAGTAATCCATTATATTTAGTCTCTCTAATAGTTTAACGTCTTCATTTAATTGTTTCTCTAATTGTTCACTTTTGAGTTTTGATAAATGAATTTTACAATTATTTTCAATAAAATTTAAATCTTTTAAACATGAACCTTGTGATTTTTTCTTTTCAGTAGTTTTCCTACCAAATGTTGAACCTTTCAAATCATAACAGTCAGATATATTTACAGTATGAGGTAAGAGATTATTCATTACTAATACATGAACCTTAACAGTTCCTGTTTTAGTTGTCATTTTTAATCTATGTAAACCATAAAATTGGCAAAGTAAAGTATTTGGATTCTTCTTTACATAATAATAATAGTCTTTCAAAATTCTTCTCAAATGTTTATGTTCAGAACGATGAATTGTTTTGATAATAAATTTCCTATCATTTGAGTAATAAAATGATGAACCACTTTTACCTGAAGAACCAACTGCTTTAACACCAATTTCATCATTTAATGACATTAAATAATCAGCTTGATTGACATTGAATGTACTCCTCAAATCTCTAAATACTTCAGGAGCATAATCTTTGAATTTGAATTCATACTTTGTAGGTGGTGCTTCATTATTACCTTGTCTATTGAATATTAATTTCGTTACTTGAGTGAATTCACTATCTGTAATTTCCCCAGGTGTTTTAGAACATCTTGAAACTGAAAATCTTATTCCTGTTACTAAATCATAAACTATAGCATAGTTTTCATGATTTTCAGAAATATTTTCACCAGGAATATTATATAAATCATCTGCTTTCATTTTATTCTTCATTCTTGAATTATTGAGAAATGACGAAGTTTTAGAAACTTTCATTCTTTTCGGATGTTCTAAATCATACAGTAAATTATTATGATTATCGTTGTCACTATCATTCCTGAAATTTACTGATAATATATTGTTATTATGAATATTATGATGGTAATGATCATAATCACAACCAGAAGTTGTTGCAAGTTCTGTCCTTTGATAATTATCTGGAATCTTGATAGTATTTATACTTGGGAAAGTATTTCTCTTGACATTTTTATTTTTTTTAAAATTCAAATCTTTATTTGATTTCGGTTTATGGTTATTTGAATTTGAGATTATTTTTTTCTCATTACTATATATTCTTGGAAATGAATTACTTTTAAGTATATTATCATCATCATTTATGTTTGGATTTTCAATATCATTATAGTTGGTATAAGGGATAGGTTCAGAGACAGGTACGGGTATCGATGAATCAGTATTATTGGTATATGAATTTTGATTTAAAGTTGTTAAAGGATCAACATTGGATAATGCATCAAAGTTTAATTGTGATTCTGCTAATCGTCTATAGGAATGTATCGAAGTATTAGTATTATTAATGAAAGTTTTCCTATCTGAATTTTCTCTTTCTATATCATTTAAATTTGTTTCTTCAGATGTTGAGTTTGATAAGTCATCTGTTATTTGAACAAATGAATCATTATTTTGTAGAATATTTAATCTAAAATTTTGTTCATTCTCGGGTATAATTTTAATTATAGCATTAATTTCAGGTGTTAATTTTGAAGATAATTTTAGATTACAATCTTCGATACTCGTCATTGCAGAGTCTACACAATCTAATGAAGATATTCCCTCGGAAGATGATTTTGATGCAGCAGCTGGAGATTTTTGAGGGAAACTTTGAATATTATTCTGCTTAGGTATGTCTGATATCAATTTGAGTTTATAGATCGATTTGGAAGATTTCAACATATTATGTTGTTTAACTGGTTAGACAATTCTTGAGAAACCAGATGAAATATAAATATAAATGAAATGAAATGAAAATGAGATGAAATGAATTGAATTGAAATAGAAATGAAATGAAATGGATTAAAGAAAAAAAAAGTTGTGAAGATTTTAGGGGGAAAAACGATGCAAGAAAATGTGTTAATTCTTCACTAGTAAATATTTGGAATAGAAAAGATCAACAATGATGTGGTGATGTTGATATCCTTTATATGTGCTTATCAAGGGGTAGGGTAGTTCTATCTAAAAGAAAAGAAAAGAAAAGAAAAGAAAACAAACGAAGCATATACAGAGAAATAGATGTAGAAACAGAGATAAAAACAAAGAAAAGATGAAAAAGGCAAAAAATTGAACAGAAAGAAGAAAAAAATTTGTGGTGCACAGGTTTTTATTTTATTTTTTCCCCTTTTCGGTCTGCAACATGTTTCTTTTATAAATTTCACTCTGATCTTGGAATAGTGACAGAAGACAATTATATATAATCAAATTAATATTTACTTTATAAACAATGGCTGGTTCCATATATAGTAGTTTGGTGGTGAGTTTGATAGTAAAGTCTTTTAGGAAGAATCTTATACATACATCGTTAAATCTACCTATTTATAGGAATATCTCAAATTTTCATCGTCAAATTTCATCTGTAAATACTCCATCAAATACTCATCAAGATGATCTTATGATATCCTCTGAAGAATTCGATAGTATAGAGATATCTCTTCCAAAGTCAAATGATAAACCTCAAAATCAATTAGAATCAATGACTGGTTCAAATGCAAAACATTCCGATCTCATACAAGATAGAGGATCAATAACCGCTGATAACACTTTCACTGATTTTTATCAAAGTATCTTGGATACATATAATACATATGCTAATCGATCAGATGGAACTTATATAGTTTTGATTCATGTTGGCTCATTTTACGAACTTTATTTTGATCAAGCTGATAAATACTCTAATTTGTTAGGATTAACATTAACTAAAAAGAATTTGAAATCAGGTTCGATATCATTTTCAGGTTTCCCTGATAGAATGTTGGATAAATATATGGATATTATATACAATGCTGGTCTCAAGGCTGTTATATGCAATCAGGTCCTAGATACAGTCACTAATACTTTAAGTAGACCAGTTGACAGAATAATGACACCTGGAATTGTAGTTGATGAATCTTGTCGTGATTTCCATAGAAATAATTATCTAATGGCTATATCTTTACCCGATAATTTGCAAAATGATATCACTTCCAAAAAAGTTGGTATTACATGGTGTGATGTGAATTTAGGTTTGTTCTATGTATTAGAAACTGATTTCACCCAACTATTAACTACAATCACAAGAATCAATCCTTCAGAAATCTTGATGTCAGATCAGATTAAGATTGACCAAATGTTATCTGGTTCAATATTACCAGAATTGGTAGACTTAAAATCATACTATATTACAAATTTCAATTTAGCTTCAAAGAGGAAAGATTTGAACGAATTTCTTTGGAGATTCTCTGATAACAAAAAACTAGTTTCAACAACATTAGATAAGCTATCTCAAAAGGAGAAAAATGCAACTAGTTTATTACTTCATTATCTTGAAATATGTTTACCAAATTTCAAAACAAGTTTCCAGTTACCATCAAGATCATTACCTAGAAATTTGATGCAAATTGATTCAAGAGCAGCCCAAGATTTAGAATTGTTAGAAACTTTACAATCTCGTAAACGTGTTGGTGCACTATCTCATTTGATAGATAAGACTATTACTAATCCCGGTGCAAGGCTTTTAAATACCTGGTTACTTGCCCCTTCAACTGATTTGAATGAAATCAACAAAAGACACGATATATTGGAGTTATTTTTGAAAGATACTTACTTGATTGATAAATTGAAACAATATCTAAGGAAAACTGCCGATGTCAATAGAATTCTCAGAAGAATTGAAAACAATAAAGCTGAACGATTCGAATATCTTGAATTAGCAATAACAATCAAAATCATTGATAAAATCTATGATCTAGTCAAACAAGTTTACCCTAAAAAGTCCTTCAAATTAATCAATTCATTGTTTCAAGAATTTAATTCCTCCACCAAAATTCATAAATTAAGTGAACAAATATTCAATACCATAGACGAAAAAGTGTCCTATCTAAAACCAAACATAAATAAATTAGACGGTGAAGTCATAAGAGAATTCTGGGAAATTAAAGAAACTGCTTCAACAACATTGAAGAAGCTAAGAAAACAATATGATAATTTACTTGCAGAATATAATGTCTTGAAATTACAGTTACAGGAGCAATTTATGAATGAGGGATATTCGGGCTCCTTGAGGTTAATTAAAGATATGAAAACATTCCATTATATAATTGAACTAAAATCAACAAGTAAAATAATTCCTCAGATTATTAAAAAGCTCGATTTTGAAGTGAAGGAGAAAACAAAATCAGTAACTAAATTGCATAACTCTAAATGGTCAGAAATTGGTGATAATTTAATAAGGTTAGAATACAATATTATCTTAGAAGAAAATAAAATTATGGATGCATTAAATAATAAAATTTCAAAACTATATAAAGAATTGAAGAAAGTTTCACCCATTATTGAAAATCTAGATATAATCCAGTCATTTGCTACATTGGCTTCTCAATATAACCTCTCAAAGCCAGTCATGGATGAAACAACTATATTCGATGTTAGTAATGGTAGACATATTGTTGTCGAAGAAGGTTTGAAAAATAAAATTGATATGTCCAATTTCACAGTAAATGATTGTAACATTAAATCATCTGAAGCGTGGGTTATAACAGGACCAAATATGGGTGGTAAATCAACATTTTTGAGACAGAATGCCCTAATTGCAATTCTGGCACAAATTGGATCATATGTACCTGCAGATTATGCACATATTGGTATAATTGATAAAATTTTCACAAGAGTTGGATCATCTGACAACATATACAAACATCAGTCAACATTCATGGTTGAGATGAATGAAACTGCAGTTATCTTGAGAGAAGCAACTGATAGATCTTTAGTTATCATCGATGAATTGGGCAGAGGAACATCAACTAATGAAGGTGTATCAATTGCATATGCATCATTATTAAGATTACTTACAGTAAATAAATCAAAAATTCTCTTTGCTACACATTTTGGACCCGAATTGGTTGAATTGATTGAATCTGATAACATAGTCTCAAATTCAATTTCATTTTATAGAACTAGTTTGGTAGATACAGGAGATTCTACAAAGCCAATTGATCAAAAGTTGTTGTTTGATCATAAACTTAAAAGGGGAATTAGTTATCATTCACATGCTTTACAAATTGCTGAGTTAGCTGGATTTCCTAAAGATGTATTACAACTTGCAGAAATGAACTTCGATAGATTGCATAAAAAACGAGTTTAATGTTGTATTAAGTTTACTAATAAATTTTTATAGAATATGTACATAATCACAATAAAAAGAAAAGAACTTACTAAAGTTGAATAATATGGAATAGAACCAAAAAAAAAAGAATAATATAAGAAACTTTGAAAAAAAAAAGTATTTGGACGAGACCGGAGTCGAACCGATGACCTTTTACTTGCAAGGCAAACGCGCTACCAACTACGCCACACGCCCATTTCAAAATTTAAATTTTTACTTTAATATATAGAGTAAATTTATATCGGCTTTTCTTATCTTGTAGCTTTTAAATTTGTTTTTTTTTTCAATAATTATTTTATTATATTTTTTTTCAATTTGTTTTCGTTGACTCATTTTTTAATAAATGAATATCATCATTAAAAACAAAAGAAGTTATAAATCATTAAGAAAGAAATTATATATTTACAAAATTAACTTTAACATTCTATATTTCAGGATCATATTCGTCATCATATTGTGATTGTCCATTTTCAGGAAGATTATTATTAGTAAAGTCGGTATTCACTGATCCAGCATTGACCACTCCATTACCACTACTAGTAACTGCTCGATTGATGTTATTTGCATTACTCGTTAAAGCAGCTGCTAGTTGTGCTACAAGTAAAGATGTATTTGATTGTGGATTTATTTGTGAAGAAGCTGTTGGCTGAACATTGGTGGTAAAATTTGAGGTGTATTGTTGATTTGGAATTGGCTGAGATGGTGGATATATCGAATTATAACCTTGACCAAAAGATTGACTGGGTTGACCATATGCTAGATTAGGTTGAGTATATTGCTGTTGATTGTAACCTTGATTGAATCCTTGGTTATATTGATTATAAGCTTGATTATATTGAGGGTTGAACTGTGAGTTAGACTGTCCGTAAGCCGGTGGGAATTGTGGATTATAATTGGTATTATTGGAGACATTATTTTGCTGTGATAACATTGTAGCTTGTTGCATTAATCCCATAAGTTGCTGCATCATGGATATTGAATTATTTTGGTTCTGAGCTTGAGGAACTTGAGGTATTTGTGAAACTTGAGGTATTTGAGGAACTTGTGGTGCTGGTTGGTTTGTCTTGTTTTCTCCTTTTTTTGGCAATGAGGTTAATCTTGCCTTCACTGATAATGGAATATCTGTTTTGTTGGAATTACTATACTTTGGTTTTTTGTTTATATGCTTATCACTGGACTCATTGGTATTTCTTTTGATATTGGAGTTTTGTAGACGATTATTTTCAGTTTTGGAGTTTGATTTCTTCTTCTTTTTACTTTTTTTAGAAGCAGCCTCTTTCTCATCATCAGAGAATTCTTGTTCTTCTTCTGGAATCTCTTCATCATGCCAGTTACTTGCATCGGTACCTTTATATTGTCTTATTTGTTGAGTAGATAGAAATTCAGCTGTTGATTCAACATAATACACATTTGATCCTTTTTTATCCTTATATTTTTCGGCTTCTTCAAGCGTATTGAACCGAATTGTATAAACCGGACTCTGTAAACGTCCAATAACTTCGTATAAAATACCAATTGGAGTACGGTCTTCAAAGCAAAATATTGTACCTTCATTCAGAACATTATACTCAGCACTCATATTGGCCTTGATTAAAACATTTTTTTCAACAACACCACTAATCATGCCAATATATTGAATTATTGAGTTTTCATCAATTTTATAATCCTCCGGTAATGATGGAACTTTGAAATCTACAATTTCATTCTTAGAAATGATTGGCCCATTTTCGTCCTCTTCAACTATTTCATCATCATCATCCTCAATATCTTCTTGCTCTTCATCAGATGTTGTATCTTTATTTGATTTTGTATTATCAGAATCAGAATCAGAATCAGAATCAGAATCAGAATCAGAATCAGAATCAGAATCAGAATCAGAATCAGAACCCGAACCTGAGTCAGAATCAGAACTGGAGTCGGAATCGTCAGAAGATGCAGAAGAAGAATCACCAGATTCTTCATCAGAGGAAAATTTCATTATTCTATCAGCATTGAAGATGTCCATGTTATTCTCTTCTTTTTCTTCTTCATCTTTGGAATCATTCTGTGCTACTTTACTATTACTTTTCGTATTATCTGCTACTTCTTCTTTATCAGGAACATGTTCAGAATTTACAATGTTTTCAGTAGTTTGAGTGAGTTGAGTATTCTCAGTTGCTGAATTTTTACTTTGTTGTGAGTTGTTAGGTGTAGTTTCTTCACACAGAGTCGCTTTTTCAACATTCGTACTGTCACCACACATCACGTAAAAGTCTGATACTATATATACAGCAAAGTTCAAGAAACTATGTCTTGCTCTTCAGATCGATACATAAATCGATATACAAACTGATATACAAATCTATTCATGTTAAAAAGTGAAAAATTTCAAGAGAAAAAAAAATTGAAGAAAATTGAAGAAAATGAAGAAAAAAAAGATCCAGCAGATTGAAAGTGACGAGTTTCATTATGGGTGGGAGGTATGTAAGATGTCTTGCTTTCTTTTTCTTTCTTTTTCATTTCTTTTTCTCTTTTGCAGACTTATTTAATTAGAATAACATTGTTTATCAACACCAAGTCTTTACTAAAACTCATCCACTGAAATGATATCTGACATTATAATAGAGACTCTAAACCCCCCCAATGTGCCGAGAGTCCTTTCTTCTCTTGCTTTTCTTGAATCATCCTCGGATAACAGAATTCACCTGGATAATATCACAAAATCAATTACATCATCTGTAGAGATGGAGCTGATTCAGATTCCAAACAGTGAAGTAAATGATAAAAACAGCTTTGTTTTGAAAATTCCATTTAAGTTTGATAGAATCATGTTGAAGTTTGATGATGGTTTCTCTTTAGAAAACGTAAAGTGTTCTTTGAAAACAGATGAAAATGTTTTGTCATCATATCAGATCTCTTCAAAGGAGGTTAAACTTCCGTTGACTAATAACTCAACTGGATTGATAGAACTATCAATATTCAATGATACAATGACATATTTGAGATATAGATTTTATCGAACTCCAATTTATATGGTAAACATTAAAAATACATCAAGAAAAAACATGGCTGATGAACCAAATAAAACAGAAAATATATCAAGTCAAACTAATTCAAATAATACTACTAATGTGAATAAAAATATTAACCCATTCCCCATTCCAATGCCTGATGGTCCACTTTTCAGAGAAGCAATAAACATCTATGAACAGTTAGCGCCAACTATACTCCGAAATTTACAATCAACAATCGATAAAATGAATAATCTAGATCAAAGTATCAGAGGATTGGAAAATTCCAAATTTGTTTTGTTGGATTCCTTGAAAGAATTTCGCAAAGGATTTCTACCTTCTGTTTCGAAAGATGATTTAGTTTACTCGAAATTTGAATCTACAGATAATAAATCCACGGAAAATGATTTAACTGGTAGTTTTCTGAAAGCTTTGAAAGAATCTACATCTGCAACCAAAATTGATTTTGCTGCTTTCAAATCACTACAGAATTTCAATACTTCTAAAAAGAATTTTGAAGATGAAAGTAAAAAGTATTATGACTGGTTATCTAAACTCATGAGCTCTGGTAAATCTAAGGACGAAAAACTTTTGCTAAAAATGAAGAACTTTACAATAGTTCAAATGGAATACTTCAATTATCTATACGATACTGTTACGCCGATGTTATTATCATTGGTAAAACCAAACTCTAAACTCAGCAAAGAATATTGGGAAAATAGACCTCTTAGAGATCTGGCTATAAAATTAATTTCAAATTGTACAACAATGGACGAATTTTCCTCCTTGATGAAAACTTACTCCAAAATTACACCATCTAAAAACACATTATTACTAGTTGACCCAAACTCATCATACAAAATAGATTCATACGAAACTCCAATCAAAACTGGATTATTATTCGTATTTGGAGGACAGGGGAAATCAGGCTGGCACAAACAATGGATTGTATTCTGTAATGGTAAACTTTTTGAATACATGGATTGGAGAAAAGGTGCCGCTTTGAGAAATAAACCAATCGATATCTCTCTTTGTAATATCAAACTGCTAGACTCAAATGATACAACAAAAAATATTGATATTGGTTCCAGAAAAAACTGTTTCAGAGTTATAAATTCTCAAGGTACAGAACACGTCTTTCAAGCATTTACAACAGCTGATGCAAATGATTGGATAAACTCCTTAACAGAGAGGAGTCAAATCCTAGCATTCAAAAATGATTACGATAATACTGGTTCTAAGATCAATGATGATAATAAAGATCATGACAAACTTACAATTTCCAAATCGTTGAGAAACAATACGTCATCATCAAGAGTAAGACGTGTTTCATCTGTTTCATTATCTTTACTCAATATAGTTAGAAAAGCTGATCCATCGAACACAGTATGCGCAGATTGTGGATCATCAGAAAATGTTGAATGGATATCACTGAATCTATTAGTGGTATTTTGTATTAATTGTTCATCCGCTCATAGATCATTAGGTACATCAGTTTCAAAAGTTAGAAGTTTGACACTCGATACTTTTGCAGGAGAAAATCGTGTTTTGGTTCATCATATCAATAATTCAAGATGCAATAATGTATACGAGGCGACTTTATCACCAAATATCAAACCAAAACCCGATTCTGAATATGAATCAAGACTAGAATTTATTACAAACAAGTATCTCAGAAGAAAATTTATAGCAGATGATACCAGGAAGAACGCATCTCGTACATTACTGGAAGGTGTCAGAGATGATGATGTAAGTAAAGTATTGGAAGGAATTGCCGGTGGAGCCAATGTCAATAAAAAATTTTCCTATTCACCAAAGGCAGATTCAAGAACAAGTATTACATCACTCACAAAACTTGACCCAAATAATACAATTGAAATATCATTCTTGGAATATTCCTTATTGCATCCAAGTATTTTAGATGGTGAAGAAGTTTTCGATATTGCTGAACTATTGACATTGAATGGATGTGACGCCGGATCTCAAGTAAGGAGTGGTTCCCTTGTTGATGATAAAGCACGACAATGGTGGCAGGATAGAATTGACAAGATGAATTGCACATCGTTTAGTGAACCAACAAAACATGCTATTCCGTCACCTCCACCAACATTGAAAAATAACAACGTCTCCAATATCAGAACGAGCCTTTCTGGAGGAAGGCCTTCATTGTTAACTATAGGGAATCATGGAAAATTTGGAACAAAGTCAAAAATGAAGAGCCCAAAAGAAAGTTTCAATCTTTTCAAAAAGAAGATGAAAAACTTGGATTGATTGATATCTCTGGAAAGATTTATAGGTAAATGTGTAAGTTTGAAGGTTCAGTATCAGATATCATACTCTGTTCGAGTCAACTACTTTGAATACTGTATAGATGTGCAATTATTTTTCCAAATGTATAATAAAAGCTTTATTACTAGTATCCTGACCTTTTCACAACGAATCTTTGAATAATAGTGATACTCTCGCACGAGAAGCTTCATTTTTATAATTATTCGTTTTTTTTATCTTTCCTTGATGTGAACAAGTGAACTCAGATAGAGAGATGAAAACTATAATAATAGGACTGACAGGCGCTTCCAGTTCAGGGAAATCCACATTTGCACATTTACTATCAAGGATTCTACCAAACTGTCAAATAATTCATGAAGATGATTTTTTCAAGGAAGAATGTGATGTACCCTATGATGAATCTAGGAAGGATAAAGACTGGGATTGTCCTGAAGCTATAAACTTTGAAACATTGAAACAAACTTTATTAACACTAAAGGATCCTAAAAACTATAATAGTACCATCCAACTTATAGTCGAAGATACAGGTAAAAACTATTATGATTACGTTTTGAAAAGTACTGAACCTTTTAGAGATGACGCAAACTTTCAAAGTAATGAACAGCTCATACTTGATTTACATTCAAAAGTAAATGAACTGTTTGCTGAAACTTTCAAAGAAGAATTCAGAATTATTTTGTTGGATGGATTTCTAATATTACACGATGAAGAACTAATCAGTATGCTTGATTTCACACTCTTTTTCAAGACAAACTATCAATCGTTGCGTGATCGTCGTGAGAAGAGACTTTATACAGTTGGTGGTAATGTATGGGTTGATCCTCCGGGGTATTTCGACCAATTTGTATGGCCTGGTTACTACAAATATCATAAAAATCGATTTACTATAGATGATGAAAATATCATAAAGATGACCGGTGGTGATTTAAAACCTGAATTTAAGAGAAAATATAATGTATATGAATTTACCAACCAAGATAATTGTGACGCAAACCAATTGCTAGTGGATGTGACTAAAACCATTACTGAGAATTTATGTTACAATACACGATGATCAGTTTTTATATATGATTAGCATACCTTGAAATATAAACTAAAACTATTTCTTTGACTTTTTAGATTTACCAGACTTGGGTTTCTCTTTAGCAAGTGCTTTCATTTCACTGTTATATATATCATCTGCAGTTTCTACTGGTTTTCTTTTAACACCTTTCTTTAAACTAACAGTACCTTTATTCTTAATTGCCTTATCAATCGATTTTTTATCTGACGACCAATCACCAATATCCGTGATTTTATACTTATCCAAATTTAGATTATTGATAAGTTCTTTTTGCTTTTCTTTTCTCTCTTTAATTGCTTCTAATGCTTCAGCACCAGCAGCTTCAAGATCTTGTTCAAGTTCCCTCTCCATTTCTTCGACATCATTTATGGTTTCAATTTGTTCACCATTCAATTCTTTTAATTCATTATCAACAATTTCTGGTATCTCTTCTGCAATTGCTTCTTTAATTAAAGAGTTGAAATACTGTGACACTTTACGAATAATTTTGGAAAACATTGCTAATGATTGATTAGTTGCAATTTTCAGTTCATTGGATATGTCATCTAATTCTTTGTGCTGTAAACCAACCGCCAATAAAATAGCACTTTGAACATGAGATAACGATATTTCTTCTCTAATTTGATTGTTGAAGTATTGATACGCAATATATGGTAACAAATCAAGAATAACGTGATAGTCAATCAAATTATTGGAATATGATTCCAAACGTTTCAAATCAAATGGAGTTAAAGCTTTGTCTAAATCTTCCTTAGTGAACTTATTGAAATGATCGTCATCAAATCTACATGATTCTAGTACACCTAATGCTTGTATCGATGGGAAAGTGGAAAATCCATAACTTAATAGATTAATGAATCTTTTATGGAAATCAGTAGCAAATGCCTTTAACCACTTATCATCACGACCTTCTAAAGCTTTCAGCATGACACATGTATGTTCACCCGTTAAATCATTTTTAGTTTGTCTTAAATAAACAGGAACATAATTACTGTGACGCCAAAATTTATTTAGTTGTTGAGTAAAACCATATGATACACCCAGATAATGCAAATAGTATGGTGAGATATGAGATAAATTAACAAACAATGGTGGTAGTTTATCTTCTTTACGTGGTTTGATTTCATCACGTAAGGAAATTTCACTATTTTCTAATTCAGCATCAGTTAATCTATTAATTGAGAATTCTTCCATTGATTTTAAAGATTTATTGTTTTCTTCTAAACAAGCAAATTTACCTTCAAAATAGTCAGTTAACAATTCCATAGCTCTGGAACCATAGCCCATATTAGTGTAGTCCGGATGTGTTGCAATACGAACAATTCTTGCACCAGATAGATTGGCAAAATCATCATCTTGGAATTGTTGTGAAACTAACCACGGAATTAAATCTCCACCAGCTCTAATACCACGACTTAGATTACTACGAATACTGTCTTTTGAAATTTCACCTTCCAAGGCAATTTGAATAACACATAGAGGGGTTGGAATTGATGCATCCTTACCAACATCTGGACCGAAAAGTGCATATAATTGATGAGCTGGAGCATCTGACATCAATTGTAGATCATTTGGAGAATTTTTGTAATGTGAAGAAACAAATAACGCCATCATACGTTGAAGGAAAGATTCTGAAACTGGATCATAAGAGAACAAAGTATCACGATTGATATAAAATAAGGAACATTCTGATGGATGTGGACAACCACGAGTTGCATATTTGGTATGTTTAGTTAATTTTGCATCAAGACATAACAATTTATTTAACCATGATTCAACAGGGTCACCTGGTGCATATCTAATTGGTTCATCTAAAGAAACTTCAATCAACGAACGTGAAGAAATATGGAGTGAATCAATATCCTTTGAATTAACAGATTCATCACGTGAAATGATTTGAGTTTGTGAGTTTTTCTTTATGATATTTTTGGATTGATCTCTTAATTGTTGAATTAATTTTAGAGATAGTGAACGACCAGTACCTTCATAACCATTGATAGTAGACGCCATGAATACTAAATATGGACCTAAAAGTTTCTTAACAATAGGTAATGGAATTGCAGCAGCTTCATCAATAATCAAAAGTTCTGCTTGACCTAAAACATGACTATCATTTGGTGAGATATATTGGATTGTTTGTCTATGTTGTAAGCGCTTGATATCAACTCTGACAATTGCCTTATTGAAAGCAGGATTTGTTGATTGAATGATATCATAATCTTGATGTTCAATATAACCCATTGCATCGAAACCTTTAAAGATGAATTCAAACAATGTTTTCAAATTTTCTGGAGATGGTGAAGTAACGAAAATATTAGAGTAATCTTGAGCAATTGCAGCTGAAATAGCAATACCTAAGGAAGCTGATTTACCACGACCTCTACCTGCAGTTAAAGCAATTGTTGAATTCAAAGTTTTCTCTGCAATTGCATCAATAAATCTTAGAATTGCTTCAGCTTGATTGACTGTTTTAGCTAAGGAGACTAATGAACCAGCAGGTTGAGTATCTTTCAAACTTTCTTTGATTTCTTTCAATTCTTTCTCCTTTGGGGTAATTTCTTCATCATCTTTTGGAGGTAAACGTTTAACATGTCTTGCACCAGAGATTGGTAAAACATTTAGTTGATCATCAACAACTAAACAATTTTTACAATCAGCTAAAGATAATAAGAAACGTTCATTAAAACGTGAGACAACGTCATTATGAGCTTCAGTTCTATATCTTGAATGAACATCCATTGTCATTGTATATAATTGTTTCAAAGATTTCATAGATTTGAGTAACATAATAACCAATCCTCCACCTTCTACAGTTTCAATAGTTCGAGCCATTAAATTTGGAGTTAAACCTTCAAAATCTTGTAAGACAAGCATACCATAAGTATTACCAAGAATGTTTTCAGTTTCTTTATAGTAAACATACCTTATCTGTTGATTTGTAAGGAAAGCTTCGAAAGGATCTAAGTCATTAGCTTCTCTAACACCACGTTTGACATCTTTTTTAATCTTTTTCTCTCTGTTAATTCTATTTGATGTGAACCCAAGTAATTTTTTCTTATATGCCCAAAGAATAGATTTATTCATTTTCAAATTTGCATTCATCATTAAGTAATGAAGATTTGGAATTTGATTTCTAGATTTATCACCAACTAAAATAATGAATGATCTTTCTCTAGTATCGACACCATTACGGATTAGCGAAGGAATACGAGAATCAAGAACCTTTTTCTTGGTTGTGTTGTTGATATTGGTAGCCATCGCAGATAGTTAATTAAAGATAGTAGTTAATTTTGTGTAATATCATTACTGTAAAGGAACTAAAATTTTTTTATTTTTTATTTTTCATGTTGAAATTTTGAAAAATTTTTTTTATTTCCTTTTCAAAAAAAAAAAAAAAAGAAAAAAAAGAAAAAAAAGAAAAATATAAGAGGAATGAAATTAAAAAAAATCAAGTCACGTGTTACAATCATTGGGGCTCCCGCGCCGCCGACGCCGCAGCAGCACAAAACAAACAAATTCTACGCATCAATATTTGTCTGTCAAATTGCAAAAGAAAAGAGCACATGTTTTAAAGATGTCATTTATTGTGAAGTTGTTTGTATTTTATTTTATTTTATTTTATTTTATTTTGTTTTGTTTTGCTCTAAATTACTACTCATTTGAATTCTTTTCATTTTCTCAGGGAAAATTCTTTACCACCCTCCAAGTCTCAGTTGGAGGTATATCCGACTTTTCTGTTTCCATATAACTTCCAACATTTAAACAATACTAGAGGTTATGAAAGGCGATTTGAATTTGGGTGCACAGTTCAGTACTGCATCTTCATCCAACGTGTCTAATAACCCCTCATCGGCTTCTTTGGTATCTTTATCTTATTCAACAAAAATAACACCTAATAATAATAATAATAATAATAATACTGCACCAGTAAAGATGAAAAAATCGGGTTCTAGAAATAGATCAGCTAATTTGAACAAACGTTCTGATAGCTCAAATTCCACTAATAATGAAAATAAGAACTCATCAAAGAATAAGAAAAAACCCTTGATCATTGATGATTCACCAGATATAATTTCTCTGAAAAAATATTCTAAAAAGACGGTAGATATTAGTCATTTGGTGAAGTATAATTACGATGATGATTATCATCGACAACATAATCTCGTCGGTAAATCGAAAAATAGAAAGAAACAAACAAAATCACCATCGTTTTCTTCATCAAGAAGTATTCATTTATCTGGTATGAGTTATATTAATGCTAACTATAAGTTTATCCTAGATTATCAAGGTGACTATAAATCTCAACTATTAGATCCAAATTTACCATTGAGTATCAATAATATCTCGCGTGTTGTTGTGAAGCAAAATGATTATCATTGTCCAATATGTTTAGGTGATGAATTTGTAGCACCAAGAATGACCAAATGTGGCCATATTTTTTGTTATCCTTGCATTATCACAATGTTTGATAATGTAAGAAATGATGAAACCAAAACTACATTAGGAAATAAACATAATCCAGAAATATCTTGTCCATTATGTGCCGAAGTTTTGAAAGAAACTTTTATTTTATTACCAGTATTGATTGAAAACGTCAAGGGGAATGAATCTATATTGGAATCCAAGAAAAATTGCAATTTAACTTTAATGTTTAGAAATAACTCTAAAATATATTCTCAACCAGTTTCAAACTTTTATCAATCTAAAGGTTTCAAAGGAAATATTCCATGGATTAGTCATGGATGTACACCACTAGATTATACACGATACTCACCATATATCTCAAATTCTAGATTGATAATGTGCGATTTACAGTTTTCAATATCTTGCTATGAAAAGGAAGTTAATGATTTAATGACACAACAATTGATCGATACAGAGATTTATGGAGATACCGGCCCTTTTATTACTATTTCAATTGAAAGAATTCAAAAGAAGATTAAAGAACTTGAAAAATTAATTGAAGAATCAGAAAAACCTGTTCTAGGTCCAAAGAAAGTGGATCCATCAACATTGAATTTAGACACACTTTTTTCAGATCTATCAATTAACGAAGTCAAATTACCATCCTATAATGATGGTTTCTATTATTATCAATGCAATATAAATTCTCGTATTCATTATTTCCTTTCTCCATTAGATGTTATCGTAATCAATAAATTGTTTAATCTTCCAGAATCCAATATACAGGATAATAAAAACACAAATAATAGAAAAGTTGATGGGGAATTAGAATCCAATCCAGCATACAGATTACCTTTATCGTTGAATGTATTTATTGAGAATATAAACTTTGATGAGAATAAAGTATCTCCAGAACTGGTATTAAAGTATCCATTTTTGGGTAATCTACCATATGGTGCAGAACTTGGATTCATTGAAGTTGATTGGACAAAATTTGACAGCTCATTCATTCAAATGGACAGCTCAACATCAACATCAACATCAACGTCAGCTGAAAATAAAAACTCACATTCAAATGATAACTCCAATTCATTTGATCAATTTCCAAGCCAACTTCCGTTTTATTTGAAGAAACGACTAATTAATAGAACCACAAATATCAGAAATAAAAGAGTACACGAGGAAAAGGCACGAGTTCGTGGTGAACTAAGGAGAGAGAAAGAGACATTGGAGATTTTTTCAACTGATAGGAAAGATGAGGAAACTGAAGAAGATCATGTGCTTGATAATCTTGAAAAATGGAAAAGGACGAATTCAGCTCATATTCATCTTATTAATGATACTCCTGTCTTGAAAGGTGTATCTAATTCATTTAATGTTTTAGAAAATTTAGAAATTGACAATAGCTCAAATATCAGTTTGTCTGATTCAATCAGTGCTGATGGCAGCACTGTATCAAATCCACCTCCAATGATTACTAAAACTTCAGTTTGGGGTACCAAAGTTCCAGTTGTAGTTGATTTAGAGGAAGAAGCACAACGTAAAGAGGAAATTCGGGAAGTTGATGAATTAATTCGTAAAGTAAAAGCAGAAGCTCTTGAAAGTGGTAATAATGGTAAAGGTAAAAAGGGAAAAAAAGGAAGAAGAGTTAAAATGGTTCCATTACCTTTGTAAGATCATATTGTTTTATTTATTTTCTTTTTTTTTTGTCTTTCTTTCTCTCTGAATTAGTCTAACTATATACTTTATCCTAACATAAATAATGACTTTAATTAATATATGGAATTCTTATTACGAGAACTAGTTCAAATTCACTCATTATAGGTAAAGTTAAAGGTTCTACCATAAAAATGACAGTTCGCATGATTTTGATAATTTTTTTTTTCATTAGAACAATGCCAAATTCTTTCACCTTTTCGTTTTTTCTTTTCCTGAGTTTCATTCAATTTTTATTGGAATTCCAGTAAGAGAAATAATGTTTTCTCAAGTGAACAAGAGATTCACATTCAACCTATTAAATTCAGGAAAAACTGGTTGTGCTCGTCACCGATATTCCCCGAGAATCAAAGAGGGTAAAAGAACACTTGCAATAAAATCAGGAGAGAATTTTAAAAAGAAGGACAACCACTTTCAAGTGAAAAAATCCGTTGAAGAGTCCAAGATATCATTTGAAGAAGAATCTGAAAAATATATACTGAAAGAGTTGAAGAAAGAGATTCAAAATTTCAAATCAAAGAACAAACAAATACCACATATCATTACACAATTTACAGA
Organism: Pichia heedii; assembly: GCA_030579495.1. NCBI lineage: Eukaryota > Fungi > Ascomycota > Pichiomycetes > Pichiales > Pichiaceae > Pichia > Pichia heedii. The sequence goes on along the minus strand of JAKTRA010000008.1, from coordinate 57,237 downwards.
CATTCTGAAACTTTATAAATACGAACTTATCCAATGTCCCGTATCAAATATAGCCGAAGTTAAGGCTGAGAAAACAATCCATTTACGTAAAGAAATTGAAAGTGAAGAGACAGTTGATCTATTAATGGATTTTAAAACCTCTGTGGAGTTAGATTCAAGAGAAATACAAATTGTTATTACTAACAAAAATAACATAGATTACGTCGTATATATGATGGGAGTATTTTCAAAAGATCGTGGATTTATGTTTGATTCATGTATGGTAATCAAGATGAATGATAAATCACCCGAAGATATTCGAAATTCCATTTGTTCAGGAGATCCACAAATCTTTAAATCGTTGAATAATCATTATCATAAGCCAATGAATATCAACAATGAAAAAGTTTTACAGTTCTTATCCATTGATGAGAATGATCCAGATTGTGAAATTCCTGAGTTCAATGATAGTAGAATATTCGTTGATGCAATGATTAACTACGCCATACTGGACACTCTTGATTTGAAAAATACGAATGTTGAAGCAAAAAAGTTGCTTTCTATTCTTTGGATGCTGGGAACGTATTGTGAGAATGCATTATATGGTAGATGGCTAGAAGAACTAGCTGATTTTATAGAGAAAAAGTAAGTATTTAACCATTGAAACTGCTTTAATAGTATAGTTAATGGATGCTAGTAGTAATTAAAGTTCAATGTATCGGTTATACGTAGCAAATCTGTATTGTGTGAGATTTTATTTTGAAAATGAGCAATCATTATTTTTGCATCTGTTGCATTTGTTGTGAATTTTCCACTTGTAAACACCAATTCTTCCCATTTGGAGTCAGTTGACACAGATCACAATAACTTAACATGACTTCTAAGAAGAATGTCGAAAATGACAAACCTTTCATCATAGAAAAAGGTCCGATTCGTTCGTACATTCATACTAACGAAAAGTTGTTGAAATCAAGACTTGATTTATCCAATGATAAATACTATTTTATTCTCATTGTTGCCCTATATGTGATAAGATTGACACTCTATAGATTACCTGAAAAAATGCTTATAGCCGAAAAGGATACGATTGATGCAATCAATGGTTATAGTACGGGCGAACTTTTCAACAGTATCAATCCACCATTTGTGGGATTGTTTTATTCGATAATTTCACTATTGTACGGTTATGGAATCAATTCAATTGATCTATTTTCATCAAATGCTGTACCTGAAACCTTCCCACTCAATGAATTAAGATTGTTGAATGAATCTCTCGGAATTGTCTCTATTTTGATATTTTACAAAATTTTACGATATAGTGGAGTATCTCAGACGATTGCAATGTTCGGTTCTTCTTTAGTTATGTTTGAAAACTCGATAGTAACTCAACTCAAAATTTTATCAACTGATAGTATATACTTGATGTTTCTTACACTTTTCATTGCACATAATAAAATATCGAAGATTAAGACATTACTCTCATTACCATGGATTTTCAATACAATAGTAGCATCAATTACTCTTGGTTTAGCAATTAGTAGTCACTGGTCAGGTATCTTTTTATTGGCATATTCATTATTCTCTCTATTGTTAGAAGTATGGTATAATTCAAGTGATTTGACAATTCCACTGAGGAAAACATGGTCAACACTCATGGTCAAATCATCATGCTATATTATAATACCTCTTTCTATTTACTTGTCGATATACCATATTCATTTCAGTTTATTAACAAATGCAGGTAATGCGTATAACTCTTTATCACCTGAGTTTCAATTCTCACTCCAAAATAGTCATTTGAAAGATACATTATTAGATGTTGGTTTTGGATCGAATATAATGTTACGTCATTATAAAAGTGGAAAATATTTACATTCACACCCAGATGTTTATGGATCATCAGGTCATCAACAAGTTACTTTGTTATCTACCTTTAATGATAGAGGAAACTTGTTTGAAGTATTACCAATACGAAGTGTCAACAAGGAAAGAATCAATTACTCACAACCAATTACTTCACCATGGAGAGTTGAGTTGAAACATATAGAGACAAACTCATCACTAGTAATCGATCCTGATTCGAAACCACCAATCTCGGATCAAGAATATAATAAGCAGGTCACAACAGATCATGACTACGATATTAAGGACGATGAAAATGATAAGAAGAGTAGACAACAGTTCCAAATTAAAATTTCAACAAAATATTCCAAAACTGATGAGTCTAAAAAATCATTACAAACGGTGAACTCTGTATTTCAACTTTTCAATGAAAGAGAAGATTGCTATCTGTTGGGCACTCCGCTAATATTAAGTGAAGGGTTCTCAGATGGTCAAAACGAAGTTATATGTATCAAGGAACCTAGTTATGAAGCATCATTATGGTATATTGATTGGAATATAAATTCAAACTTTGATGAAAGTTATAGTACTATCCAATTACCAAAATATACATTCTGGGATAAACTTTTAGAACTGTCATTGAAAAGATGCAAAGATTTATTTATTGGCAATAGCGGATACGAAATAAATAATGACTTTGGTACAAGCATCAAGGATTGGATTTTCCTAACAAGGGGATATACACATTTGATTGATAATGATGAGCATATTGCTCTTTATTTACTGGGTAATTTTATTACATATCATTTAATAATTGCCTCAATTGTTATATATGGTTGTTTCAAGCTATATGGATTTGTCCAATTCAATCCATTTGATCAAATAAAGACCATCTCTCAAGAAGACCATAAATATGAAGTTGAATCATTTGAGTATCTATCCGGATATTTGATTATGCTTCTACCAATGTCACTCATAAAAATCGAACTACATCTATTTGATTATTTACCTGCTCTAATGTTTGGAATTTTATTTGTATGCCAGACATTCCAATGGTCTTATGAAAAGTTTAAGACTGTAACTACAGTTTTTGGAATAGTATCTTTCATACTCGTTTTCTTAGCATATTACAGGTTTTTACCTATCATAACATCAAACAATTGGACCAAAGAACAATGTCTTAGATTGTTGGCATCACCTACATGGGATAGAGAGATTTGTGAGGTCTATAGCTGATATATAACTACATCAACTTTTTATATACTCAAAGCTATATATTTGATATACAACCATATGAAACCATTTACGATCGGGAGAATATAGTGAAAATGATTTGGCTCCCTCTTTTTTTTTGAATTCTACCCTTTTCTTCTTTACTATTGTTTTGTTTTTGTAGTCTATTCTTTCAAGGTAGATACTTAGGATCGTGTATATATAGTTGTAAAGCACACTCTAAAAGTATAGTCATTGCTCGTAGTCAAATAAGAATAGTAAGTAGTATAATAAAAAGGATAGAAGAATGTTCGACTTTCATAGGAATTATAAGATTTTCAATCGTTCTCAGCTGCACCTTTCTCCAGATAATATTAAAACTGTAGTAAATAATTATGTCAACCATTCCACTGATTTAGTGAAGACAAGTACAAAAGGAATTGGTAACTATAAGTTTCTTGATTGTGTAGGTCGTGGGAACTTTGGTGACGTTTATAGAGCATCCGATTTGACAACAAAAGAAGTAGTTGCAATAAAAGCAATCAATCTTGAACATAGCGATGATGATATTCCAATCTTATTACAGGAGATCAATCTACTTAGATCTATGAAACATAAGAATATCACAAATTGGTATGATACAATAGTTGTCGATGTCAATATGTTCATAATTATGGAGTTCTGTGGTAAGGGAAGTTGCGCTGATTTACTTAAGTTCAACAAGAAAGGGCTTGAAGAAAATATTGTTTCTTATATAATGAAAGGAGTTTTACAGGGATTATCGTATTTACACGATAATAAGATTATTCATAGAGATATCAAAGCAGCAAATATACTTATTTCGGAAAGTAATATAATTAAATTAGCAGATTTTGGAGTTAGTGGAGAAATTATAAATCAAAGTGGAAGAAAAACATTTGTTGGTACCCCATACTGGATGGCCCCAGAAATTATCAAGGATAAAAAATATTTAAAGGAAGATTTACCAAAATTAGAGAAAAGATTAATCGAAAGTGGTCTTGGCAAAAAGACTTTATTCAGAATTTGGAATAAGAAATTAAGAAAATATAACGGATCCATAATTAATAACGAAACAATTGAGAAATCTTTGAATAACCAAAGTTCAGGGAATAAAGATGCAGAGCTAGAAGATGAAAACAAAAGGGTCGAAGAAAACGTAGAAGAAGATTTAGAATATGATGAAAAAGTTGATATTTGGTCATTAGGTATAACCATGATTGAATTGAGTAGCGGGAAAGTTCCTAATTCTGAGAAGGAACCGTTGAAAGCAATCTTTGATATTCCATTCAGAGAACCACCGAAATTAAGTGCTAAACATAGCTATTATATGAAAGAATTTAGTCTGGCATGTCTATGTAAAGATCCAATGCTGAGATCGTCATCATCTGAATTATTAAAATTCAAATTTATCACAAAAAATCGAATCAGAAATAATAGTCCCGAATTGAATATAGTATTGAACCACAGTAATAAATCTAAAAGAAGGAAGCCAAAATTTGATATTAGCTTCAAAAGTATCAATTATGGTCCTGGTTTGGATTGGAATATGAAAGTAAATTTACAACCTAACGAAAAGAAAGTTTCAAAAATTGAAGAAGTTGATTGTGAGAGTGAGAAAGATTTGATTGATTTATATACAAGTGACAATATCAGTTCTCCAAATTCTAAAAAATCAACTGCAACTGCTGAATCTATATTAACCAATGAAGATACATTAGCTAATTCATTTTTTGATAACCATCAACCACTTGATAATCCTACAGCCAACACATCCCCACTCTACAGAGGTAACAACAATTTATACGATCGTTCCAGCTCTTTCAATACGGAGAGGATTGAATTACTTGTACGAAATCTCCATAGAACACTATCTGAAATGCTACCTATTGAAAAGAATAATGGTAACGGCATTGTAATGAAACAGATTCATACAATTGAAGATGTTCTCAAAAAACTGCGCCACAACTGTTTGGAAGAAAGAGAGGTGGCGCAAGGGGTGGCGCATGTTCTTGAGGCTTTGAATTTGTTGGTGGCGGGGGCAGGGACAGGATAAATAGAAGAGGAAGAATTGCTGTGGAAACAAGTATAAGTATAAGTATGGAGGTGGATGTAGGAGTTTCGATGGCAATGATAGATTAAAAGTGTCATGTAAAGATCTTCTGTAGTTGTCTTTTATCTACTTTATATTATATTACACAGACAAGAAATGCATGCAAGAGACTGGTTATTAGCGTTCATTGGTATCTTCCTCCCATTCGTACCCGTAGCTCTGAAGAGAGGTGTTTGTTCTGCAGATTTTTGGATCAATATTGCACTCTGTTTGCTTGGATTTATACCTGCATTGATCCATTGTTGGTATATAATTTCATGTTATCCACACGACTCATCTAGTACATATACAGGAGTTACACTGCCTGGCAGAGAACCAAACAATTACGGGTCTTTATCAGTATGAAATACTTAATTATATAGCTTGGTTTATCTGATTTTATCTTATCTTATCTTATCTTATCTTATCTTTTTTTTCTAATTTATCCTATTTTATTTATCTTATTTTAACTTCTTTTATTTCATTTTTGGGCGATTCAAAAATCCTTTAATTCATTTAGGGGAATACTCTTTTTTCAATTACATCTTTTATACCTAGTTTACAGAGTTACACAACAATTTTATAGCAATGTTGAAAGTTTTACGATATTTTCCTACCTAATTTTTTTTTTTCGATATTTCATTTTAAGGCTCAGTTTTTAAATATTGATTGTATTCCGTATTATCCATTTATTCTTATACACTAGTATATATGGACTGTTATACTAAATTTAGTGTCAATAGAGGGTTAGATGTGGTGTTAACATCTGAACTTTCTGTTGGTATTGAGAATCAATTGACAAATGAACAAAATATTGATAAAACCATACCAAAAGATAGTAATATAATAATCGTGGATATATACTTACCACCATTGAATAAGAATTTAAAAGTATGTAATTCCTTTTGATTGTTATATTGACGATAGATAATTATACTAACAATAAACAAAGATATTTTTATCAATTATTGTTGATGATGTATTGATATGTCATGGGTATACTCCTAATTTACATGATTGGCTATTTTCAATGCTTGAAAAATCAGAACTTTTCAGAAAGCTATATTTCAACGTAAGCATTTTGAAGAGTTCGAATGAAATTGATGCTCATCACGTTGAAGAGTCATATTCTTACTGTATTTGTTTGATGGACACTATATTTGATGAGAATATCGTAAATGATTTATTATTATCACCTTTTGAACAACGTAACATGAATTCAATCAATTTACAGATTGTCAGTGATATCACCATCAAAATCAACATTGATAATAAAACAGGCATTAATGAGCAACTGAAAGATAATAATTTAATATCAGATTTGAACTATATCATTTTCCAAACATTTATTAAACTAGAATCCAAATTCCCTTTGATTTTCAACTATATTTCAAGACAAACTTATAATTCAACTAAGAGTTATATACCATTTTTGGTATCAACATTTTACAAGAGTCAAGAAACTGAAGTTTTCCAACAAAGAAGTATTATAACAGGTTTATTAAAATCAGTAAATGACTGTCCATCATATATAGACCATGTTACTCAATGTAATAATCATACAATCAGAAACTATTTGAAAGATAGTAATTCTTTTTCAATCAATTGGTTTGTACCAGATGATAATCAAACATCTTTATAATGATACTTAACTGATTCTAAACTATCGATTGATGATAATATACGTCTATTATCTTTATTCAAATCCAAAATATAAATTGAAATGCAAACTGGTAAGATAAAGATTAAATCATTTATAAGTAAATCATTTTTGAAACTTTTAACAAATTTTAGAGAGATGACTATTATGTAAGTAAAGGTTATTAATACTAAAAAATTATAATTTGTTAGTAGTGGTATGTGTAATGAATTATGAGGATAAATCATATTGTACAGAAAAATAACTGGTGAAAACAACATAAGACATGCAAAGCTACTAAATAAGCCATTTATTCCTGATCTGTAATATGGAATTGTAATCAATGTCATATTAATTATGAATAGTAACACAAGGTATAACCTAAATATAATCTTCGAATATTTAAACTGTGATAAATCAACAGCTTTTCTGAAATCCTCTATAATTTCATTTTGAGCTATGCTATCGATTGGGTGATTATTCCCATATTCATTCTCAGAATCAGAATCTTCACTATTTATATATCCATATTTTTCTTTCGACACTTTTCTTAACCTAGGCATACTTTTTCTGATCTGGACATGTTGAAATAAAAAGAGAGTACGATAATCGTGACAACAGAAAAAAAGAGAAAATCATGAGTGTGCAATGATTTTAGTGATGTCTTTTCATTTTTTTTTACAATACATTTTACATTACTTCTTGTTTCATTTTCCCTTTACACAGGACACTATGATTGGCCATGATTTGTCATATATGCCCCATTCTTAAGAGATTAGTATACTCATATGTGACTTGAACATGTTTTTAATATTATCAATGTATCATTTTCAGGTGATATTGTTTTCACAATGTTGATGTTAATGTTTCATACATAGTTATTGTTTTTACCTTCTTATATGTGAACATCTGATTTGCAATGTTAGGAGAGAACAATGACTCCTTGACAACTCATTAAAGTAGGTATATGAAACAAATTCAATTTCTAATTTTAATCAATGATAAGTTGAGTCTGAATGTTGATTACAAACAAGGTACATAAAGCATGACCCTGAATGAATTTTATTTGGGAACTCCTTCATCGTGTTTAAGGGCAATCTGGATCAATATATTCAATTGATATGATTGAGATACTTGAACTTCCATTAGCTCTTTTTTTGTCAAGCTAATAAGTCATAATTAATCAAATAGGAATACAATTTAATGCAACCATACTATTTCCTAATTGATCATACATAAAAAGTTATAATGATCCAAGGAAATAGAACTTTTTGCACCATTCTTCTCAGTACCCCCCACACACCATTAAACACTTGCTTTCTTTTCATTAATTGATATATTCTGATTCATATAGAACGTGACAGTTTTTCTCTTGTTAAAGGGAAAACAAAATGAATTATAGTGGTATATATTTCATTGAGGAATTCACAAAAGGAGTCAATTAAACTCAATTGATATTCCTGTCATCGTAGTTCAAGCCCTATGACTTCAGAAATATATCTGAAATAGAACTTAATCTGAACAAAAAAGAAAAAAAAAAAAAATAAAGAAAATATATAGTCAAGAAGATCATACTAGGTCTTTTCTTTAGATTGTATTTATCATTGATGTTTATGATGAAGTTTAGACAAATGTCAAAATCCCTAATCAGACTCTTGAATATATTGATACTTTTTGTGTTTTGAATGAGCTTGAATTTTGAATGTGATTCAGATTATATTAGAAAATTGGATTAGCTTCAACACACTACGTTACAAAATGGAGTATTGGATACATTAATACAGAGACCAAGTAAACAATATCGTTCAATTTTGATTGAAAATTGATATTTGTGATAATAGTGGTTGTTATGACGACTAGGCCATTTCTTTACATTTTTCACCAATATAATATATTCTTTTGAGAGTTGTATGTGACACAAATACGAAAGTAGGACTATCCCAGATGAGGACGAACCATCCCCACAAGCAGGATATGATCAATGTTTTCCTCATATTGAGAAAGCATGTCGAACCCATATTTATGATTCACACAAATATGACTTTTGAAATAGTGTATTATATGTAGGAAATTGTGAAGATGACTCCCTGTCTTTACCAAATACATATTCCAACTCTTATAATACAAAGGAGAAAACTACTCTTGGAATTGATCGGTTGGGTTGGATAAACCGATGACAAGTCATAGCCAGTGTTCTCTTTAAAATGTAAGCTACTGATATACCATTGAAGATTACCTATACGAATTTAAGATACTAACATCTAACACCTAACAATTAACATCTAACAATTAACAATTAACAATTAACAATTGAACACCATTGAATTTTCTTATCGTGGGGAATACGTCGGTTAGAAACGGTTAAATAAGTAGATAGTAGGAAATGCCGTTTTTTTTCTTTTTTTCTCTCTCGACACTGAAGCGCAAGAGTGAAATGAAATCAAGGTATATTTAATTAGAGAGATACTTCCCCATCTTTTCTTTCTTTTTTTCTTTTCTTGTTTATTTCTTCAACTCTACATCTTCTTATTTACTATCTCTTTTGTATCCTTTTCTATCAATAACAATCAACAATGGTTAAAGATTTATTACATCTCTTATCTGATGAATCCAAAGGTAGAAAAGCCTCTCCTCTTAAATCTGCATTCAAATACTATGGTAAGGATGATATAGTATTTTTAGGTGGTGGATTACCAATGGCTGACTACTTTCCTTGGGAAAAGATTGTCGCATACTCCCCTGAACCTCCATTTGAAGACGGTATTGGTGCAAAACCATCAGTTACTGGTAAAACTGTTGTCTCTGAAGTTCACAAACATAAAGTTGAAGAATTTGATATTCCATTGGCAAGATCTTTACAATATGGTAATACTCAAGGTAATCAAGAAATTGTGAAATTTATCAGAGATCATACTGAATTGGTTCATAATGTACCATATAAGGAATGGGATATCTGTTTAACAGTTGGTAATACTCAATCATGGGAAGCATGTATTAGAACTTTCTGTAACCCTGGAGAATCAATTCTTATCGAAGAATATACATTCCCATCAGCTGTCGAATGTGCAAGAAATTTAAATGTTAATTTCGTTCCAGTTAAGATGGATGCATTTGGTATCATTCCTTCTGAATTAAACAAATTATTATCAAATTGGGATTCTACAAAACCACTTCCAAAATTATTATATACAATTTGTACAGGTCAAAATCCAACAGGTTCTTCATTGAATAATGAAAGAAGAAAAGAAATTTATGATATTGCTTGTAAATTTGATTTCATCATTGTTGAAGATGAACCATATTATTTCCTTCAAATGAATGAATATGAATCTGGTAAATCTGATGTTGATAAAGTTCAAAGTCATGAAGAATTTTTGAAATCTTTAGTTAAATCATTCATTTCAATAGACACTGAAGGTAGAGTTTTACGTTTAGATTCATTCTCAAAAGTTTTAGCTCCAGGTTCCAGACTTGGTTGGGTTGTTGGTCAATCAAGTCTTTTAGAAAGATTCATTCGTTTACATGAAGTTTCAATTCAAGCTCCATCAGGTTTCTCACAATCTATTGTTCAAGCATTATTAGGTAGATGGGGTCAAAGTGGTTATATTGATTGGTTGATTGCTCTTAGAAAAGAATATACAATCAAAAGAGATTTCACAATCAGTACATTGGAAAAATACATGCCATCAGAAATTGTATCTTGGACTCCACCAATTGCAGGTATGTTCTTTACAATTGTTTTAGATGCTTCCAAACATCCTGATTTCGAAACCAAATTCAATAAAGATCCATTAAAAGTTGAAGATGCAGTTTATCAACATGGTTTGAAAGATGGTTGTTTAATGATTCCAGGTTCTTGGTTTAAAGCACCAAATTTCCCTGAAAGTAATGAAACTTCAATCTTCTATAGAGGTACATATGCTGCAGTTCCATTAGAAACCCTAGGCGTTGGTTTACAAAGATTTGCTAATGCCATTAAGGAAGAATTTGGTTTAAATTAATTGAACTATTTCATTATTTATAAATTAAAATAAATTAGAAAAATTTTTGAATTTTTTTTTTAACATATCTAGAAAAACTATACAAAAGTTAATTAGATTACTTAAATTTGAGTAACTTTTAAAGATGGTGGTAAAGCTTGAACAAGTTTCTTTGCTTTACCTTCATCATTGACGATTAATGTATATAAGTTCTTGGTACCTCTAACCTTGAATTTAGTTTGTTTGACTCTCTTACCGTTAGATTTAACAATTACGTTAGATTTAATGGTTGCAGTCTTAACATCTGATCTTCTTGCTAATTCAACGAATTGCTTGATATCGGTAATTTCTCTCTGTATTGAAAAAAGGGTGGATTATGTTAGTATATTGTTTTGATATATTGTAGTGATTCACAGTTGAATCATCAGAATTATTGACCGGTAATCTCCTGAAGAGTATACATATTTAATAAGAGAATAGTTGCAAAAGATTGAATGTCAAATATGGATCTATTTCATTGGATAATGTCTTGGTTGTCATTCTTCTCTTTTTCCATGTCATAATTCAATATTCAATCAACACTATGCCAGAAGAACGGACATCTCATGAAAGTATAATATACATACAGCCATTGTATATATGTGAATTCGGTTTTACCTTTCAAAAAAGCAAATATAGAAAACCAAAATATGATTTATTTCAATATTGAATAATTCAATATACTGCAGTACATGAAAAAAGAAAAAATTCTAGGAAAATCACCTACCCATAGAAAAGACTGTCCAAAGGTGCGTGGAAAATTCAGAAAGAGAAAAATGGTGACAAAAATTCACACACTTCCGGATTGGGGAAAAAGGGCTGTTGTTGGACTATGTACCCTTTACAATGTCATGTGATTTAAATATTACCTAATCACATGTTTTTTGTACTAATTATATTAAATGTTGTTATATATCAGTAGGAAATAAAGGTTTTATTTCAGGAGAGAAGAAGGACATAAATGGTAGAGAAATGTTCAAGAAGAGGAAAGTGAAAGGAAGTTCTGAGAAAAGAATACGAGATGAAACTTTGTCTGATGATAAGGATTATGATTTGGCGGCTACAATAATTGAAAAGGATAAAAGTAAATCAAACGATAAGGTCAGAAATTCAAATGTTAATAATGATAATAATGAAGAAAACGATGATGATAATAAGGGAAATAATAGAAATGAAGACGATAAACAGAATCAATCAAGTGATGATACTGCGAATAAAGTATACAAGACTGACTCAATGGTTGATGAATTACATTACAAATTGAAGGAAAATGAAAAAATATTAAAGGAATCCAAGAAAATACAAGAGAGAGACACCGATGGTGATAAGATATACTCCGGTATGATATCAACTAAATCGAGAAAAGAAGTTTTGGTGAAACCAGTTAGTAGCCATGTCAAACAAACGTATGTAATGGATTATCAAAGAGATGTATGCAAAGATTTCTTGAAACATGGTTATTGTGGTTTTGGTGATACATGTAAGTTCTTGCATTATAGAGAAGAGTATCAAAGAGTTAAACATACCAGTGAAAATGAATGGGAGAGAGCTGCAAAGAGAAACAAAAGGTTTTGAAATTTACGAAACATTATGCATAGTGATAGTAATATAGATTAACATACTTTTCTTTTCGTTTATACTTTAAAAAATACAGATTCTATCTAATTAGTACATACAATTCCATTATTAGTTATTACACTTCAGAATTGCGTTGTTTAGTGAACACCAACTATCGGTGATCACTTTTCTCATAATTTTGTCATTAGGATTATCTTTGGCAGTATTAATGTCTAAGTCAAGAATAAACTTGTTTGTCAAAATCTTCAAGACATTATCATTACCGCAGATGATTTTCAATTGATCAGATACGATTTGTTCATTACTGAGTTTATCTAAATACCAGTCATTCAATATTTCAACCCAACAATCTAACATTGTATTGTAAGAGTAGATGAATTTACTGTTTTTCCTCATGATTCCCTTCTTGTCTTTATTATCATTGTGTTGTTCTTTCTTATCAATCTCAGATACTTTATCATTATCAGTATTACTATTTTTATTCTCATTGACGTTATTGTTACTAGATGTACTACTTTTATTATCATCATTGTTATCATCGTTAACCTTTTTAGGTTCATTGACTAAATTGTTAAATACTACAACTAATGGTGTACCGTCACATGCCATGAAAATCGAGTCAATAATAACATCTTCAATTTCTGTCTTCCTTTTAATTTCAGTAGTTTTAGAAATTTTGGTTAAATGTGTATTCACCAATGGTGCTAAACTTACACCATCAATTATCGAAGTACCACTTAAAAATGAACCGTTTATAACTTTGAATTTCCAGGAATATATCAAACTGTTGGCACAAATACACATAGTATGTTCTTTATTGCAAATTAGCTTGACAATGTTTGATCCTAATTCAATCGACCCACATAGTTGTCTTCCAGTAATAGAATAGAACATAACTGTCCCAGTATCTGTACAAATACACCAATATGATAAATCATCAATCTTAGACTCTTTCAAACATGTAATTTTCTTATTAATGAACAATTGCCATTTCTCAATATTTGAATTGATAGTTTTAGAGTTTACCGTTGAAATTGAATTAAACTCATTCCATATATTATCTAAATTAACTTCATTTCTACTGGAATACTTATAGTGGTTTTCAAATTCAAACCTAGATTCTAAAATCTGTTCTTCATCATTATGAGAGTTCAATGATTTTTTCTCTATTAAAATATTGGAATTTGTATTCTTTTCACCAAAGAGTGTCATCGGAGAAATGACAGAATGTCTCATCCACCCAGGGTACTGTATTTTTGAGACTCTATTATAATCAAATGCCCTGTTACCATTATTGCTGAGGTTACTTTGAGATCTTCGATTTGAAGAAGAAGAAGATTTAAATTTTGAATTAGGATGATTATGATTATGATGATTGATGTTGTCGTGATCTGCAATATAATCTACCGAATCTGTCGAGTTTTCCAAATCGGAAATATCATTTTCCAAATTTGTTCTAAAAGATGTGACAAATGTGGATAGCCCATTTTTAGGCAATGGTGGATATGGCAGTGACATTATTTTGTTAAGTTTGGATCGTTTTCTTAATTGTAATGTTTTCATTTTTTGAACTTTATTTGACGAACTTGAGATGATATTATTAGTATTTCCATTGGTGGTATTTACTGCTGACGGTATAGAAATCAACATTGGTGTTACTCTTTTTTTACCTGATTTAGTAACAGTTATTTTCTGTGTATTTAATATTGATTTATTATCTTGTATTTGTCTATTATTTTCTGTTCCTACGTCTAAATTTTTTTCCTTTGGAACTGGCATTTGTTTACCTGGATGCTTTTTAGATCTTGGAATTAAAACATTCATTACTTTACTGCTATCGTCATTTGAATTCAACGAGGAATTGACATCTTTTTCATTCATTAAAGTTTTCAATCGATTAGATTCAGTTTTTTTCAATAAAACTTGCTTATTGATATTAGTATTTTGTTCAGCAAATTCCTCCAACTTCAACTGTTCAACACTTTCAGGGAAGAATAAGTCTGTATCTTTACCATAACGAACTAAGATCTTATTATTTTCTTCAATAGGAACAACTGTACCCAACTCACTTTCATCGAAATACAAAGATAAAACAACACCGTCTAAACCACAAAGAAAGACATTTAAACCATTCAAATTCCATGAAATATCAGTAATTGTTTTGGCTGAAATTTCGGTAGTAACACAGAGAGGAGTTGGACATGAAGAACTCCAAATTGCTAAAGTTTTATCCTGACCTGCAGTAATTAAAACTGTTTCTGAATTCTTATTCTGATCAACATTATAAAGTCTTGGACTAAATGAGCAAACTTCAGAAGGTAAACGATGCCCGATTAAGCTTAATTCACTTTCCCACGTACCACGTTTGATTATGACATTTGCATTAACACCTTCATTTGTACCATTCGGAGCAGCAATGTATAAACCATCCGGACTCCAAGAACATCTTCTGAAATATGTTGTCAATGGTGATTTTGCAAACGGTTTATTGATAATTGTTTCAATTACAAATTCCATATCATTACCATTACCATCCACATTAATACCACGCCTATATCTGAAGATTCTCATTGTTCTATCATCAGAACATGTTGTAAAATATTTACCAGCTGGATCGAAAACTACACCTTTAACATGACTTTGATGAATATCAAACTTTTTGATTTTTTCAAATGTTAAACCATTCCAAACAATGATTGATCTATCTAATCCAACTGTAACTAAAATTGAACCATCTGGTGCCCAAGCCATATCTTGAACATCATTATCGTGAGCAACCAATCTTTTCCTAACTGTCCAATGCTCTAAATCAACATCAGTACCATCACCATTGATACCATTGAATTCACTCAATTCATTTAATCCATTTCTATGTAAATTCATTATTCTAGTCTTTTCTTCATCTTTTTCCCAAATCAAAACTAACTTATCGTCACTTCCTGAAGCTAGAAATCTACCATTTGGACAAAATCTAACACATGTAATTGCACCTTCGTGTCTTGACATCGAACATAGTGGTCTACATTTCAGTTTATCAATTTTACAATTATCATTAGTTTTAATCAATTTGTTAAATTCATTCAATGTATCAATTGACCATAATTTCACTTTACCATCTAATCCACCAGTTGCTAATCTTGAACCATCTGGTGATACTGATACCGAATAGATCTCGAAGTTCCTTGGTCCCTCAGTATGTTTGATCCAGGGGAACTTAACAATACGCATTTGTCTATTTGAATTTGTAAATACAAACCTAGTTCAACTATCAATATAACTAACTGATCAATATAATTAGTCTTTGTCAACATATAAATTTGTCTACATTAACTATAGTAATAAAAGTGTGTTAATATCAATCGCGAAATTTCAATAAAATGTCATTAGATGTATTTCATATGTAATTTACTATGAAAATCAAACTAAAATTTTAAGTTGAAATTCAGATTCAACTTTAATCTCGAAAAGAGTTTGAAAAAAAGAAACTTTCATTGTATAAATATTATAAATTACAAGAACAATTTTATAAAAAACTAACATAGTTGATAATAACTTAATTAATAACTTTAAATTGTAACTAATACTTCAACACTCCTCCGCTGACACCAGTCGCAGCCATTATTGGCGCGCCACATTGAGCGCGGTTAAGAGATGTTTCAATTGATCACATTTGAATTAAATTAATTTTCATTATTCCACCCGTCAATTTCTGGTATTTTACATGGAAAATTGTAATTAGTAACAGAATAGGAACATGCTGGCATCTTCACCTATCTGGAGAAAGAAATGAAATAACAAAGTGTAATGACAAACACAAAAAAAAAACAGACAAAATTAAAAGCAACACAAAACACAAAACACAAAACAAAACAATATTAACCACATTAAACCAACCAAATCCAAACACAAAATGTAAATTCTGATAATTATCAATCCGATATAACCTTCAAGTCATAATAAATTCATCTAGATCAAATGGGGCGATAGTATTCTCATTTGTTAATGGTGCTGCTGACCATAAATAGTTGTTTCCATAATTATAGTCCTCTCCCAAAGGTATATAATTATTGAGACACTTTCACTTATTTGCTCACTCAAAAAAAAATTATGAAAACAACTATATTTTGTAGTGCATTACTGCTGAATGCACACTATTAAACAAACTGAGAAAACCCATTTTAGATTCAAAATCTTTAGACTCTATTGTATTTTCTGGATAATTTAGATTTGAATTTGATAATGTATTGGATATTGTGAAATTTGGTTCAAAGGAATCTAAAGTTATGAAATCATTAGAATCTTGTAGTGAGAAATCCAAAGCAGAGTCCATTTTATGATTAGACACTGGGGTTGAAGGAAGAGATAAGTCATTGTATTGAACCGATGAAGATGGAGATGATGATGAGTATAATGAAGGAGTAAGAGAAGACAATCCATCAATGTGGAAATTTAAGTCAAGATTATCATGAGAATCAAATGATGAAGGGGTCATTGATAACAAATCTGATGAAGGTTCAGATTTAATATTTACTGAATCATTTTCTTCAAAGTTTGAAATATTGTTCATGTTATCTGAACCAGTTGAAGAGGTTATTTCCCCCTTACTATTATTATTATTATTATTATTATGTTTGGTATCATTATCAATATTTTGTTCTTCATCAGATAATAACAGATCATCAGGTCTTTTCACTTTTTCAACTAATGGGAAATTTTCATTACTCAAAGATGACAATTTTGACATCAACAAAGACTGATTTTCAAATAATTGTGAAACATTTGACTCTAATAATTTAACATAAGATTCAAGTTTGGCAACATGTTTTCTTTTCTTTTCACGAGATGCGTGAGCTGCTTTACGATTTCTTAGAATTCTCTCTATTCTACGTTGTTCCTTTTCGGCATCAGTTCTAGCTCTCTTTCTTGGAGGAAGAGAACCTACAGATGCTTCATTGGACTCAAGTAGGGAAGAAGATTCTAGAACATTGTCAGTCATTGTTTTTGAAATTTTTGGTGTTTTAGATATTTTAGTGACGGGAGAGGACATTATTTGAATGAGACGGTCAATAGTGAAAGTGATCTGCCAAAGGAGAAAGCAAAAAGAAGAAATAAAGCAGAAAAAAAAAACAGAACTTACAAACAAAGATGAGCAAATATTCGTGAAATCAGAAAAAAAAACTCGTTGTAAGAAAAAAAGTGGATTTCTCACCTCCTTTTATACTTTTTTCCAACAACAATTAAACGAACGAAATAGCAGAGTGAGGCGGCTCTTCAAATAGAAAATTAATAAAAAAAGAAAAAAGAAAAAAAAAACGTTTTCCATCCCTTTCCATTGGATGACGTAAGCATGTTGTATATTCACATTTTTTTTCTCAATTTCTTTACGATTATTACAATTATTACATGGTGTAATAATTATATATTTCATGAATTTATGATGATTCTTTTGACATTATCTTTCTTTCCACAATGTCTGCTTCTCCTGCAACCGCATCTAGTAGTTTGAATACGGCACCAGCAACTGCACCGGCACCACCATCCACTACTACCTCTTCAACCACCGCTGCTTCCAACGAGGGGAACACTCCAAATGACAACGATCTTGAAGATTCAACAAATGTAGCTTACGATCAGGATGATTTACCAATCCCACAAGGTATTGTGGATCTTAATGTAGAAAAATTAGAAGAGGATGAATCTGTTGATTTGAATCTATCCAATTGTAATAAACAGATCTGGTTGGTACGGTTGACTCCTCAATTGGCTGAACTTTGGAGAAATGATGAATTCTTACATGGTCAAGTACTTGGTAATATAAAAATACCTAAATCTTCATTCATGGATCCAAATAATGATACAAGTATTAATACAAATAATGGTAATGATAGTAATGATACTAGTAATAACTCTATATATGCATCCCCACAACAACAAAAAAATAATAAAATTATACTAGAATTAAACAATCAAATACCTGAACATAAATCTCTTGATAGTCAATATGAATTGAAACTTATCAAACAAATAGTAGATAATGAATTTGCTTTTAGTGAAAGTCAATTTAAACAATTCAGGAAGCGTTTGATGTATAGAACACAAGTGGTTAATATGCCAAATCAACCAAAAATGAGAACTCTGAATAAAGAAGCTTTAAATCATGAAGCAAGCTGGACAAGAAAAGTAAGAAATTATAAAAAAGAAGCACAATATAGGGAAATGATGGCAAGAGATCCAAACTATAAAACTAAAAGATCTGAGAGTGGTATGGGTACAACTTATTTATCTGATGATGATGCCTTCAACTATAATCTGAAAGTTAATAATGATAATGATGGTAATGATTCTAATAATACTAATAATAGTAATAGTAAATTCAAACGTAATTTTAAGAAAAATCCAAAATTTGAAAAATTTGAAAAATTCAGGAAATTCATACCTTATGCAAAGACAATTCCGAAAAAAACCGAAATAGTCGGTAAAATCGTTCATGAATGTCAAGTCGTACCAACAAAACTTACTGGTGATAATAGAATGAGAATGCTAGAACAACGTAGAAGATTAAACCAAATGGCTAAACGTAAAACTATTAATTACATGAAATCAGAAGCTGTCGGTATAATGCACGGTAGAACAACTCCAAATATTCAAACAGGTTCTACAATTACTTTATCTAAAGAATTAGCAATGAAAAAAGAAGCCGCTAAACAAGATGGTCGTAATGCAAGATTGGATCGTGATGTTTTAATGAATATCTTATTCAAATTATTCAATGAATATGAATATTGGACTTTAAAAGGTTTACGTGAGAAAACAAATCAACCTGAAATCTTCCTTAAAGAATGTATCGAAAGTATTGCCGTTATGGAACGTAAAGGTCCTTATGCTCTCAAATGGAGATTGAAGGATGAGTATAAAAAGAGTATCGATGTCGAAAAGAAAGTTAAACGTGGATCAATTGAAGATGATGAAGACGCAGATTTTGACAAAAATTCAGATAATAATGATAATGATAATGATAATGACGACGATGACAATGATGATGTTGAAATGGAGGACATTGCTGCAGTCTAAACTTATCAAATTTTTATCAACAAGATACTTTTCTCTTCCTTTTTTTTTCTTTTTGAAACAAATAACTCTTTTGTATATTAAGTAAATTCCTCAAAATGAATAAAATAAATTTCCTTTTTTAATTTTTTTCTCTCTCTTTCCGTTCTTTCATCATCTACCTAATAAATTAACTAAATCTTTCATTTGCCTTTAATAAACTATCAACATTAATTGAGTTTCAATTTACAAAAAATTTGAATTATATCAACATACTATAAAGTTTAATCATGTCGAAAGAAATTAACGAGGGAGAAAGCGGAAATGATCCAATATCTCCAGTATCATCAACCTCTCCCCAATCTGAGAGACTTTCTTCAATATCACATATTGTTGAGGCATTATCACCCAGTAGTGCAGTTACATCACCTACTAATACCAATGTAACTTCATCCAATATATCTAACCCAGAACAGAGCGAATTGACTTCAACTTTGCATAGCTTGGATCAAGCATCATATTCAAATAAAACTGTTAGTGTCGAAAACAATGACAACATCACCAATAAAGAAGATATCACTGACGACAATGTTGATAACACATCAAAGGATACAATTGATACCGAAGAAAAGACTACAAATATTGATTTACAACCAATAACATCAATTAAATCACAACCAGGAGTAAAGTTCACGCCAGCTGAAGAGCTTGAAGCTTCATTTACAGGAATTTCTAATAAAAATACTGATCCTGCTGACATTGTTTTACCTAAAACTATCAAGAACTCTGAATCTCATATACAGTCAGAAAATAAAACACCAACAACTTCAAAAGTTATGAACGGAATCAGTGTCGCCTTAGGAATGTTTAACGATACAACTACCACAACTAATGCAAATAATGATTCGAATGATTCCAACACACCAAATAAAAATAATCAGGTAAAGTCTTCTCCATTATTATCGTCTACTCCTCCAACTGTCAGTAAAAGCTTGATTAAATCTTATCCATTTCTTATCTTAGTACTGAAAGTGTTGAACATCCTAACATGGAATGAT
The DNA here is from genome assembly GCA_030579495.1 of Pichia heedii. NCBI lineage: Eukaryota > Fungi > Ascomycota > Pichiomycetes > Pichiales > Pichiaceae > Pichia > Pichia heedii. The sequence continues at coordinate 36,753 of JAKTRA010000008.1, read as the reverse complement.
GATTCTAAACATTTATCAATTTTCTTGGTTCTATTAACTACCTTCTCAATATTGTATTACAAACCATTAATCATATATTTGGGACATTTATTACCTGTTTTCGCATTATGGATATACTCAGAATGTAAATCTTATATTAAAGAACAACAACAGAGCTACTCAACTTTGGATGATATAATCCAAACAATTACTGTAATTTCACAACGTGCCGATATTTTAGTTTCGCCAATTGTCGAATTAGATCTAACAGCAGGTGATTTGAAGAGATTGTTATTCACAACCGTGTTTCTATCCCCTATTTATGTTCTTATAAGTCTTTTCATCTTACCACCAAATAAAATGCTTCTCTCATTATCATTTTTGGTTTTAACTTACCACTCTAAATGGTCTAAAATTACAAGAAGTTTATTATGGAAATCAAGAAGTTTTAGACTATTATGCTTTTATTTAACCGGTTTGGATTTTGAGAATTCAGGCTTAAATAGAGCTTCGACTTTATTTAATTTGAATAAAAAAATATCTTCAAGATTTGGTAAGAACTCAAGTAATATAAATTCAGCGTCAAACTCAAACAATTCGAATAACTCTAAATCTTCAGTTCGTTTTACTTATGTCATATATGAAAATCAAAGACGTTGGTTAGGTGTTGGTTGGACTCCAAATTTATTATCGTATGAAAGAACACCATGGACTGATGAATTCTTAAATGAATCTGAACCAATAGATACTTTTGAATTACCAGTTTTACCTGTATCCATCGATATTCAAGATAATGACAATGAGACTGTTAATACAAAAGGAATGGTATGGAGATGGGTCGATAAAACTTGGAGATTGGATTTGACTAATGATGGTGCAATTCAGTTACCATCTACCAAACCTAAAACCACGGCTAATCCAAAAGCTGATAGTGGTTGGATTTATTATGATAATACATGGAAAAATCCTTCTACAGAAGATGGATTTGTTAAATACACTAGGAGAAGGAGATGGATAAGAACAGCAGAATTGGTATATGTAGGTAACGATAGAAACAATACTGAATCAAAATCCAATACTAAAAATACAAAAACTGGGAAGGATTCATCTTTCAAACAAAATAAAAGCAGTGGTAAATCTGTTAATTTTGCCGATGATGTAGATAAGGATGTCGATGCTAATGTTAGTACCATTAATTCATCAGATGACAATTCGCCAACCATGGGTGGGCATAAAAGAAGTGAGTCAGGAGATGTTAAAAAGAGGAAGAGTTTGAGATTCGAAGAACCCGCTTGACCATATATTTTGTTTCATCTCTGCATAATAAATGCATTTTTTTGCTTTGTTTGATAATGCTATTTATGACAATCATGTCACTCTATAATGTACTTATTTTTCGACTTCATTATATTATTATATAACTACAAAATCTGATATCTATGTACATGAATAAGATACACAAGGAATATTGGCTTTCTCTCAATCCATTATCTTTTTTGCATACAGTAGTTTTTCTTCAGTTGGATTCAAGAATCTTCCCTTTCTGAACATATAGATCAATAGAATGGTAGATGCAACTGAAAGAGAATACCATGTGACCAAATAGTTAAGGTGATTATTTTTATAATCAATTTTTGGAACTTTACCTAATGGAACACCTGCATTGATGAATTGTAAAGGATTGAATTCATCAGCAGTATCATATGTTTGAGAAGAATCAATAACATCAACATGAGGAACATTCTCTAGTTTATTGGAATTATCATTACTCTGAAAAAGTTTCCAGAATGCCCAGCTTTTAGTTTTTGCATTTGCATTATCAACAGTGGCATTTAAATTTTTTTCATTATTCAACCATTCAGGTTTATCATGGAAATTTTGAAGTACTTGTAAATAAACATTCTTGGTACCTAGTTCTTCCGCCATTGCATCAACGTCTAAATATTGATATAGTTTAGAATGTTTCTCATGATCAATATGGAAGATTCCCTTTGTTGGAGCAACTCTTACAACACATTCCACAGTGATTTCACCTTTTGGACATGAAAGATGTTGTAAATTTCTTGATTGTGGAACAACTTTATCAGCAGATATCCAACCTCTCTCTAATAAAACATCACCTCCCCCATTACTTTGAACAAAAGGGCATATAAGGGTATAACCTTTCTTACCATCATGTAATCTTGGTCCAACATAAACTTCTCTACTGTAATCAAAATGTCCAGTAACTAAAACTTTACGATATTCTAAGTTTGGAAGATCTTCCTTTGTTAAGTTTTTTGGTAATGGAATTGGTTTATAAGTAAGACGGTCTTCACATTCGGCAATTAGTTGGTTTTTCCACTTGAGTCTTTTGACCTGCCATGTACCTAACGCAAAAGTGATTATTGGTGCTAAGCACAACAATCCAAAGAAAACTTTCCTACTAGTAGTACCGGAAAATTCAATATTTTGTGATAATTGTTTTTTACTCCTCATAGGATTCCAATCTACATTTGCCGTTTTCACAGTTGCATATCTTCTTTTAGCTGGTTGAACGGAAAAACGTCCAAGTTTTGCCAATTTGCCTAACCTGTTCATCACCTGTTATCTATCGTAATCAAAGAAGAAAAGAAATCTAGTAGTTGTTTTAATTTGCAGAAAATAAACTACAGCGATGTCAATATTTTATTTGATTTTCCCAGTAATATATTATTGTTGATGAACTTACTACATTAAAATGACTATATATAATTATACTATACAGATTTTGATATATTCAAGGCGGTTTCTCTCAATAGTTGAAGAGGAATGGTACTGGTTCTTTCATTCTTATTGCAAGTTTCTTCCCAAAGACGACCATGAAATCCCGATTTCTCGAGAAATCTTCTCTCTAAAACTTCTATTTCATCTCTACTACCGAATTTGAGTAAAAATGCATAATAGTAAATGTAACAATCACCATATAATTCATCTTGGTCTAAACATGCACTGAAAAATTGATATGCTTTATCTATCTTCCCTGATTTCCACAAATCTTTCGCAATAGTAAGAACAACCAATGGATTATCGTTGGTCTTTTTCAAAGCTAACGAGTAAACACTTTTGATTTGTTGCTTTGTTGCAAGCCGAATATTATCACACCAAAGTAATGGTGATGCTGGTATTGTCTTCAAAGCTTTGGCCAATATTCTGAGAGCGTGATTTTTATTATTTACCTCCAACTCAAGTTTGATTCTAGAATGATATAAAATATCAGAGTTCATGTGTACTGCTAATCCTTCATCCAAGATTGATCTCGCCTTTATAGTGTTATGGTAATATTTCAGGAATAATGTTGATAATGCAACATATAACTTTTCGTTGTCACTACAAGACCTGATTCCTGTTCGATATATTGATTCAACTTCATCTTTATTGTTTTCCGATAATTTTATATCCGCCTTTATCAGATATAGTTTTGGCTCATTTGAATATATCTTCAGTGATTCTTCAATTGTATTGAGCGCCTTTGAGGAACCTACAAATTTATTCTCAACAGATATCCTTTTCAAGTATAGATCTATGGTTGGATTAGTAATCTTCGCAAAACAGTCATCTAATAAATCTAGTATTATTTGGATTGATTTATTATTACTCATTTCAAAATCTATGGTGTAAATCCATAGCTTTTCACTTGTTGGATTTTTGGTCAGAGCATCCGAGAGAATCGATTTTATATTATCGGTATCAAAATCATATTTGATTTTGTCATCAACATAATTTGTATAGAAATCAATACTATTAGGTAATGATGAAATAGCCATTTCATATGTCATAAACAAATTTTTATGGTTTTCGGATTTTCTTTTAATATATAACCACTCTTCCCAAACTTTGATGTTTGTTGGATATTTTGAAGAAAGGTAAAAAAATATTGCATCAGATATAAGTTTAAAGTTCTTATTATCATAATATTTCCCCTTTTCAATCATCTCATCAACAGGTTGTACAAATTTCTGTAAAATATGAAAAATAATTTGTCGACATGTTAGAGCATAATTATTAGTTTCACATTTTCGTGCTTCTTCATACCATATATTGGAGTCTTCTATGTCTTTAGCATCAAATGCTTTTTTAATAAAATTCTCAATCTTAACCTCATTCGATGAGATAATCTCTTCGAGTTGTGAAATTCGTATCCATACTAGATATTGTGACTCTGATGGAATATTAGAGACTGAATCTTGTAAGGTTACCGTTGCATCTGCGGGATTTTCTAGTTCTGATAGTTTGAGTAGAAGTTCAATTGAATGTGGAATCAAAGTGATTGCCTTTTTTAGCATTTTAACTGCAATAAGTTCATCCTTTTCATATTCTGTAATTTTCATCCATAGCTCAACAGACTTAGGTAACAGTTCTATGGCCTTTCTCAATATTTTCAACTTTGACAAATCATCATCTTCAAAATCAACAGCCTTCATCCATAGTTTTAGAGATTTGTAGTTATATTTGATTGCATCGGCTACTATGACCTTACATTTTGGTATATCATTGAAGTTGATTTCTAAATTAGTGAGCCAGATTTCCTCGGATTTCAGACATATATCACAACCTTCCTGTATTATTTCCTTTGCTCTATTATACTTTTTAGCATCAAGTTCTAGTTTAGCACTTGCAATCCAGTTTTGGGGATTATGCGGATTTATTTCTCGCAGTTTGGCAAACAACTTTCTGGCTTTCTTATAATCACCAATTTTATATTGGGAGTTTTTAGACTCTTCTTGTAAATCTTCCAAATAAGAGGTTTTATTGATTCCATTTGTTGAGGAAACTTTATTGCCTAATTGAAGTTGACTTTCTAACAACCTTTCCTTTGCAAGCGACAATTCAAATAGGTTAACTTTTGAATTTTCATTAGCTGTACTTTTCATATCATTGTCATTACTATCATCATCACTATTCTCATCATTCGCATCATTCAGTGCAAATTCAGTTGCACCTGCATTTTGTAAGTCCAACGTAATTCTATCAGAATTTCTGTAAAACCGTTGCTGTTGTTGTAGTTCATTTCTTAGTCTTTTATTTCGTCTTGTAAAATCACCAGATTCTGGCAAGTTTTCCCATTCTTCCTTAGTTAATGTTGCCAAATCCTTTTTAGCGTCTTCGAATTGAGCTGATATTTCATTCAAGGAAAAGGCAAGCGAGTTTCTATCATAATCATTCACCGATTTGTCGTCTTCATTAGTGGTATGTTTCTGTTTTTTCTTCTTCTTTGATTCTAGATAACGTTCAACATTATCATATATCGCATCTGCTTCAATATTTTCTTTTTCACTTTTCGAAACCACTTGTTTAAAATTTCCTTCGATATCATCAAACCTACCATCTTTGGCAATTTGTGAAGTTTCATAGGTAGTAATTGGAAGTTTCTTTGAAACTTGAAAGTTTGTAGATGTTCCAAAACCAGTTGCTCCACGTCCTATACCAGCAATGTATCCTGGTGGCGGTTCTTGATCAAGAAAGTCAAGATTGGTCATCTTTTGAATATTGTTTAGCAATTCCTTTTCTAGCTTCTCTATGTCTATGCAAAGGTTCTATTGTTGTATGTCAATACAATGTTTTATCAATGTTTAAATATTAAAGTATTCAAAATTCCGAAATTCCGAGATTTGATTATTTTTCTTTTTAAAAAAAATTTTTTTCATGAAAAAAAAAAAAAAAATACACTACCATTAACATCTGATATTGCATATTCTGAAAAGTAACCAGAAGAAGAAAGTGCCAGTATGTCGAAAAGAAGTGCACATGAACTTGAAAACAGTACTGCAGAGAGTAAAAAAAATACTGCTGCAAAAAATGCAGATGTTGATATGACTGTAGAAGAAGATGATTTGGCTACACAGTTAGGTATTGAAGGTGATATGGAAAATTTATCAGGTGACGATTATGATAGTGAAGGTGAAATCATTGAATTGGATCAATCTGATGAAGAACTCGATAGGTCAATTGATCAAGAAGGTTTGATTGAAAGAGCAAAACAACAACAAGCTAACGGAGAAGAGAAAAATGAGGAGACCAACGGTTTATATTTACCACATAGATCCAGACCATTAGGACCTGATGAAGTTCTGGAAGCAGACCCAACTGTTTATGAAATGTTACATAACGTTAATATGCCATGGCCTTGTTTAACATTGGATATTTTACCGGATAATTATGGTAACGAGAGAAGAAGTTACCCAGCTAAAATGTATGTAGCAACTGCAACTCAAGCATCAAGAGCAAAAGATAACGAATTGATAATAATGAAACTATCATCGTTATCTAAGACTTTAGTTAAATCAGAGGAAGATGATGATGATGATATTGATGATGAAGATGATGAAGATGATAAATTTAATCCAATCTTAGAAAATGAAGTCATCCCATTGAAAAGTACAACCAATAGAATTAGAGTTAATCCTTGGTCAGCCAAAACTAATGAGTATTTAACCGCAACAATGTCAGAAAGCGGTGAAGTTCATATATTTGATATCTCATCTCAATTCAAAGCATTCGATACACCAGGTTTTGTTATTCCTAAACAAAGTAAAAGACCAATTCATACAATTAAAAATCATGGTAATGTTGAAGGTTATGGTCTTGATTGGTCATCAGTGGAAGATGGCTCATTATTAACTGGTGATATATCTGGTAGAGTTTACTTAACACAAAAAAGTAGCAGTAAATGGAACACAGATCGTACACCTTATCAAATCAACGATTCATCAATTGAAGATATTCAATGGTCAAAATCAGAGAAAACAGTATTTGCAACTGCTGGTGTTGATGGTTATATTAGAATATGGGATATAAGATCAAAGAAACATTCTCCAGCAATAAGTGTTCTAGCTTCGAAGTCAGATGTCAATGTTATATCATGGTGTGATAAAATTGATTATTTACTAGCTTCAGGTCATGATGATGGTAGTTGGGGGGTTTGGGATTTGAGGAACTTCAAACCAAATTCACAACCCTCTCCAGTTGTCTCTTACGATTTCCATAAATCACCAATTACATCTATTGCTTTCAATCCATTGGATGAATCCCTTGTTGCTGTATCATCTGAAGACAATACTGTAACATTATGGGATTTAGCAGTTGAAGCGGACGACGAGGAAATTGCTGAACAATTGAAGGAAAGTAAAGATTTGAATGATATTCCACCACAACTATTATTTGTTCATTGGCAAAAAGATGTCAAAGATGTTAGATGGCATAAGCAATTACCTGGTACTCTAGTTAGTACAGGTACAGATGGATTAAATATTTGGAAAACAATTTCAGTTTGATATTCGTAAAATTGTATTTTTACGTTTACTGTATTCTCTTCTTCTATAAGTATGTATAATGTTTGCAAAACGAAAAGAAAAAGAAAAAGAAAAGAAAAGAAAAAGAAAAAGAATTAGGATGAAATAAAACTAGATAAATAAACAACCTGTTGCAACATGGCTATGGAGATAGCAATGTCGATCTTTCATCAATAGGAACAATTACACTAGTTAAATTCTCTTCTGCAATCCGAAGTTCTGCATTTGCTTCCGTTAAGGCTGTTGGGTAATTAAACTGAAAATATAAACACATAATTAGCAAAGTAAGTTGTAACCACGCCGCAACCATATACGGTAACCATGAACTCCAAACTGAATTTGGCTGTATATACAAACTATAACTCCAAACAAAACCACCTGGTGTTTGTATTAACATCATCGGGATTGACAAGGTGCCTGCATGTTTGACAGTATATGTAGTTATCAATTGAGGTAAGTATTGTATCACTGCAAACAAAGTTGCTAAAACGCCTGAAATATTGGCAAAAATTAACAAATTCTCAGTGGGATCATGTGATACGCTATTTTTTTTCATGGACAATAAATATAATATTATAGCAATATTGATCAAAATATAAACCAGCAATATTTTGAAGTTAACAACCAGTTGTTTGTGATTGACTGCAGGTTCCCTAATGGAATGTGATGTAGCAAAAACGCATAAAACAAATATCAAAATATATCCAATCGCTTGATTGAAAATTTGAACAAATCCAATCATTGAACTAGTACATTGAAAAGTATTTAAGACAGTTCTACAACATTCTCTTGCATCGATTGTAACAATGTAAATATTTACCAAAGCTGAGAAACCAGAGAGAGATCCGAGTAAAAGATATGTAGGAGAAAGACCCTCACTTGATCTTCTTTGAATCACTTTCGCATGTTGGGGTATATAAGATAAAAAAATACCAATGGCAAGGATAATACCAACAGAGAGCGAGCCTAAACTTGGATGTTCGAAGACACCACACTCCATTGTATAAATAAGAACTTTGGATTAGTTACCCAAAAGAGAAATTTAGAGAAGTACACATTTCAACGATTCATGTAAAAAATGTCAAATTTTCAAAAATAAAAAAAAAAAGAAAAAGAAAAAGTGAAAATCTGTACACCAATCACAAGACCTCGCGCTCTCTTTGCTTCAAGTAGAGGGGAAAGAAAATCAGCCAGTAGAATTCTGCTTACATGATTGAATTAAGTGAAGTTTGAATCAATCTTTGGATTCTTAAAGTTGAGTTATAACTTTTCCTTGAGATAAACAATTTTACCACCAATGACTACTCCAACTGCATTTGCTGAAGCAGCAAGATTTTCTGTCACCAATGCTGAACTCAGATTACGTGTATTAAACTTATATAGAAGATTTTTAAGACATTCTAGAGAATTTGTTAACAGTTATGATTTGGATATTCCAGCATACCAAGTGAAGACTAAAATCAGAAAAGAATTTGAGAGACATAGATTTGTTCAAGATTTAGGTATTAAGAATACCTTATACATGAAGGGACAAATGGAATTTCAAGAACTAGTCAATTTCTGGAAACAACAATGCCATGTTATGAAGTATTTTGAAGATTTCGAACACTACAGTACAACATCAAATGATTCATTTGTTCAAAAATTCTTAAAAGGTGCAAACTAAATTTCGATACACGTGTATTTTCATTTCTTATAAACTAATTCATATAAATCTTACTATTATTACTATTATCAACACTTTTGATTACCATTTATTTATCTAAATATCATTTTCCTTTATAAATAAATATCTATAATGCAAACTGGTGATTATAACTCATCTTGTAAATGTTTTGTCATCTTACTAAGACATCGATGCGTCATTTCGTTGTCCACAATCTTGAGAAATCTCACTAATTCAAACGATGTATCAAAATCTTTTGATAGTATTAGCTTTTTCAAAATTGTAATGATTATCTCTTGATCACTGGAGCTAATTTTCGAATCACCATTATTATGTTCTCCTGAATCGTATTTCTCATAATTTAGCATAATTATAAAGAAATGAGCGGTTAATCGTTGATTATCAGATTCTGTGAATAACTTGTTAACGATGTATCTTGGATTCTCTTTTGATTTCTTGAAGAATATTGGCCAGAAATGTGTTTCCGTCTTTTTCAAGCAATTGAGTATGATATCATATAATGATCCAGTCAGTTTGATTAATAAGTACAATCTATCAAAATATTCATTATTCTCATCATATTTTTTGTTATCATAGCACTCTTGTAAATAATCAACCATCAATTTCTCCAAAACAAATTTAAAATTCTTGAATTTGGAAAATTTGTAATAAACTGTTTTGATATTGATTGCATTTGTATCTTCCTCTAAATGTTTAACTTCGATATTCGAATATATATAATGATTCACAACATCTGACAAATAGTTCCTCCTAATTGTTTCGAGTTTTAGATTGACTCTATTAAAACATTCTATTTCAACTCCAAACATTATATTTTGAGATGGTATAGTTGTTAAAGGATATGGACAAACACCGGTATACTCAACGTTCATAACTTTATCTTCCTTGACTTTATTCTCTAGAATATCATTACCAATGCTTATTACAATCGGTTTCAATTTCAGTAAATCCACATCATCGCTTAAATTATAGTGTATTAATTGAGTTCCATCAAATAAACACACTAAAGAAGGACTCAACTTATGAATATACTCAACTGAATCACTTATCAAATATGTATTATATGAAAATGTGACTGACTCAGGTAATTTTTCCCTTTTAATATAATACAAATCCGTATTTGATAACAGTAATATATTAGTCTCTGAAACCTTCATTATGGTACCATAATTCAAAATAATCGATTCATCATTTTCATTAAAACAGGTATTCAATTGATAGACAGTGGACTTTTGAATTAGAATTGATGATTTCATTATTTTAAGTGACTTTTCTTCCATAAGTTTTGGTGTGGTATATTCAGTAAAATCCCTATTTGTCAAAGTAGATGATAGTTTTATGTTCCATGTATAACAGTTGAGTTTGTTGGTAATCACAAACAATGTATCTGTAAAAACATCAATATTGAAATTAACAAAAGATTCGTCTTCATATGGTGTTTCAGCAAAATCAAAATTCCATATCACATAGTCTAAACTAAAAGTTTCATGCTTTTCTAATATTTTATTAGAAAAGATAATAATTTCAGATTTGCTTGATTTGTCCTTACTATTCAATCCTAAAATCAAGTAGCTATTCCACCAGATACATTTACTCACCGATGTTTCTACTTTTTCAAATTTATTTGTTGTATCTTGACTTATTTCCAATGTTTTCCACATTCTAGTTATATTATTGAAGATGATAACGTCATAGTTACCAACAATACACACATAATTACCATCATTACTGACTGAATGTGAGCGAATAGTGTGATTTTGGATTCTAAATGATGAAGGCAACATTTCTATTAGCCATACATTTGTTTCCTTGTTTGTTATATCATTGATATTATAGTTATAATGATGATACTCAATTAGTTTCTTTTCATATGCTTTAAAAATCAGTATTTTATCAGTATCGTACAATAGCGGGCGTTTTATAGTCAAAAAATTGAAACCTTCACTACTATTAAAAACCGCTAGTGATATAATAATAATTTCATTAGAATTATTAATAGCTAATAATTGTCTTGCACACAAATAATTGATTTTCTTACAGTTCGTTATTTTCAGATGATCGTATTCAAATGTAGAAAAGTTCAAGTTACCCAAATTCGAGTAGATATTCCAACCATTACTATAACGAACCAAGAAGGACTCTCCATTAGGATGTAGAATTAAATCTTCTGGAACTTTGGATGGTAGACACTTTTTGATTCTTTTCAATAACTTGGTTGTAAAATTCTTATTCAATTTATAGATCAGTAAATCCCCATTTTCTAATAATAGGTATAATAAATTTTTGAAGTGATTAATCAATCCTTTTATTACCTTAGTATTTTCATTCATGTTAGATTTGTAAATACATGTTGTTACAAAATTGAAATTGGACAATGTCTCACCCATATGATGTGCTAATAAGACATCTGAAAATTCATTAATCCATAGAAAGCAATCAAGATCGTAGTTATACTCTATTTTAATTATTTTACCGCTATTATTGATATTAGGATCATCGAACCAATTCAACTCATTGAGATTAGTGAAATTGATATCTTCATTTAATCTATTATCTACTTTAGAATGCATTTCCTTTGAACTTGCTAGGTCATTGTTATTCTTATTCAGATAAACTATATGAAAAGAATGTGGAGTTTCATTAATCAACAATAAATCCATACTAGTTGTAAAACAGTAATCAATAACTGGTGCAGCTATATTGAATATAAGTTTCAATCTCAATCCCAAATCAAGAATCGGTGTTTCACTACCATCAATTCCAATGAATGAATCAATCAAATTTTTAACAATGCCATTATTCACATTACTAGTGCTAGCATACCTACTATTGATCCCACCATACGAAAATGAATCATCTATATATGTAGATAATGGATACCCATTCTGAATTATTTTCGAGTTTTTATCGTAAATTGTAAGTAGTTCACTATCACTACCATTAATTTTAAATGTATAGATTAATACAATATTTTTAGTAGTTTTGATTGCAAAAGTTTGCTGATTTGGAGATAATCTAACTGATTGATTTGCACCAAATTTTTCAACTGATTCGTCAGATCGTATATGTGCATTGACTGGTGCTTTGTGTGTCCAATTAAACAAATAGACAGACCTATATGTTAGTATTACATAGGGTAGACCATTTGTATAGTTTGTCAAAATATCAATTATCTCATCGTTATGTGGATCAGGTTTATAGCTGTGTTGCTTTTTGGAATCTAGTACGCTCAAGTCCTCGGTTTGGGGTAGTCTCTGAATACATTCAATTGACGATGGCCAATGCATTATCCTTATCAATCTCTTTATTTAAAAGATAGCAAACTGGATTGATAAGATATGCTGATGAAAAAAGATGTTGAAAGAGACACGCTCTAAAATAATAAACATTCGTTATTAATATTTTTTAGCAATCCATGAATAATTTGAAAAAAAAAATGAATTTTTTTACTAAAAAAGATTTAAATTTTATTAGATACTAAATATACATTTGAAAATCATAAACACATACATACTGTAATATATGTATTTGATAAATGAGAATCAATGCTTGGCTGAGAAATACACTTTTTATGGAATCCCTGAACTGAATATAGAAAACATAAAAAAATAGCTCTAATTTGCCAAAGAAAAAGTTCTCTAAAAATTTCCAGACAAGCCAATAAGATAAAAAGAGGAAAAAAAAAGGACAAAAGTAAAGAAAGAAAGAAAGAAAGGAGAAATATAAGAAAAGATATATGTCGAGAAAGAGAATTCCAAACTATATTATTATTATTTGATAAATTGAATAATTGAAATGATTAAATTGACTCACAGAAATTACATTTCATCAACCTGATTTTGTTCATCAAAGTCAAGATCGTCATCCAGACCTGTTGCATCTTGATATTGTTGATATTCGCTAACTAGATCATTCATATTTGATTCAGCTTCAGTAAATTCCATTTCATCCATACCTTCAGATGTATACCAATGTAAAAAGGCTTTTCTTTTGAACATGGCACTAAATTGACTACCAACTCTTCTGAATAAACCTTGAATTGATGTTGAGTTACCAATAAATGTAGCTGACATATCTAAACCACTTGGTGGAACTGAACAAACAGATGATTGAACATTATTAGGAATCCACTCAACAAAATAGTCTTGATTTTTAGTTTGAACTTTGTGCATTTCATCTTCAACCTCTTTAACAGATGCATTACCTCTAAAGAATGCAGCAGCAGTTAAATATCTACCTGTTCTTGGATCAGATGCTGCCATCATATTTCTTGGATCAAACATCTGTTGAGTTAGTTCTGGAACTGTTAATGATCTAAAAGATTGGGAACCTTCAGCGGTTAATGGTGCATAACTAACCATAAAGAAATGAAGTCTTGGGAATGGTACTAAATTAACAGCTAATTTTCTTAAATCTGAATTTAATTGACCTGGGAAACGTAACGAAGTTGTAACACCTGACATAACAGATGAGACTAAACGGTTAAGATGATCATATGATGGTTGTTGAATTTTCAAAGTTCTAACGCATATATCATATAATGCTTCATTATCGATACAGAATGTTTCATCTGCATTTTCCACTAGTTGATGAACTGACAAAGTTGCATTATATGGTTCAACAACTGTATCAGAGACTTTAGGAGATGGCATAACTGAAAAAGTAGCCATCATTCTATCAGGAAATTCTTCTCTGATTTTGGAAATAAGTAATGTACCCATACCAGAACCTGTACCACCACCTAAGGAATGTGTAATTTGGAATCCTTGTAATGAATCACAACCTTCTGCTTCTCTTCTTACAACATCCATAACAGAATCAACTAATTCTGCACCTTCAGTGTAATGACCTTTTGCCCAATTATTACCTGCTGAATTTTGACCAAATATCAAATTATCAGGTCTGAATAAATTACCAAATTTTGAAGATTTAACATTTTCAATTGTTGCAGGTTCTAAATCCACTAACACTGCTCTTGGAACGTATTTACCACTTGATGCTTCGTTGTAATAGACATTCAATCTTGATTTCTGTAAGTCGTTTGTTCCAAAATAGTTCCCATTGGCATCTAAACCGTGTTCTTCACAAATGGTTTCCCAAAACGCCGCACCAATTTGGTTACCACATTGACCTGTTGATAAATGGATCTATAATAATGTTAGTATATGGACAAGTAGAGTACATGGACTCTCAAACTCTCTCCCTCTCTCTTCCAGTATATACGTACAATTTCTCTCATGGTTGTTGCTGCTTCTGTTCCTAGAAATACGTGGATCAGGCTCTGTGCTTTGGTTTCAGAACTGTAATGAGAACCAAAAAAAAATAGAAAAAAAAAAGAAAAACACAACTCGCTCAGCTGCACAAAATGTAAACAAAACGTAAACAAGATGAAATCTTGGAAAATTCGCAATTTGTGATTGTGATTACCGTTTTAGGAAATTTGCAGTATTGAGAAATGCATTGGATACATGGAAATTGTTGTTTTATTCATTGAATCCAAGTTTATTTCTGAAAATTGGAAGCAAATATGAAATTGCACAGAATAGTTAATGAACTACAGTGAAAACTGTGAAAATTAAGTAAAAGTACCACAACTCCTTGTTCAAATTTTGTCACATCTTATGCAAAATTAGTTCAAATAATCTTTATATTTTCTTATCATTTCATTTCATTGATATTAGATCATTACTTAATATATATATATATATATATATGAATCCTATGGTACATATACACGACTATATCCCTCTACAGGACGACGACAGCATACACAAGTAGCAAACTCTCGTACAAATAGTGATACCCGACATCTCTCACAGAGAGCAAGACATCTACATGGCCAGAGAACTATTTGTCGTGAATTTTCATGACAAACCACACATACACCGAGATCATCTCCATCTAATTCAGTTGGATGAGATATATCTGTAGACATGTCTGACATATCATGTTGTTGTGATTGTTCTAAAAGCAAATCTAGTAATTTCATTTCATCTGTATAGTAGTTGGAGAAATGTGACCTTGTCAACTGTGCTGCAGTTAAAGTTGAACCATTCATATTACTCTGGCGCATATGATAAGCCATTATATGCTGATCTTTCATATCAGTGAGTATGTGGGTAAGATCGTCGTTGGTGAATAGTTCAAGTACATCATCTTCAGATTCTTCATTTTCATCATCTTCGTAATCGTCATCTTCTTCCTTTTGATAATCCTTCGATTCATCATTTTCTAGCAATTCAGTATTCAAGATCAAATGTGAATATATAGTTTCAAGATCTTCTTCGTTGATATCATCAATATTAACTGTTTTACTATTTGCTTTATCTATACACACACATTTCACTCCATTTTCATTATTGATTATCTTGAATTTCATCATATTTTCATCATTTTTCATATTTTCATTTTGATCATTATTTATATTATATTCATTATTATGCCCATTATTCCCATTATTCCCATTAGTTGTATTGATCTTTCTACCATTATCTTTTCTTCTTCCAACTATTCCAATCACTTTGATAATAAGTAATCTCAGAAAGTTCAACACTATACTGTTTAGCATTTTCAACCTATATATTATAATCCATGAAGATATATGTTTCTTATCATTTTCCTTTTTCAATGTTTTATTCACCAATTCAGGATTGTTAGTGAGTTCATTATCATACCCTCCCCCAATTTTCCTCTTGATTTTATTATCTCTTTGATATTCTTTCCTCAAATTATTCAATTTCAGTTGAATGAAATTATTCTTAGGTAAAAATATATTTGAAGTTTCTTGGATATAACATTGAGAAATTGAGATATTAATTACAAATTCTCCAAATTTAATCAATGCAGTATAAAAATCATCAGATAATGATATATTAACAGAATTCCAATTTTCAAATAAACTAGTCATTGCCAAATCCTGGAATGACATTCTTATTATACCAGACAAGATGAAAATAATCTCACTGATCAAAATAATTGTCAAAATACAGAAATGTGGGAAATATCCAACTATTATTATAAATGGTATGTTCAAAATATTCCCATTGAATAAATTATACGAATAAAACAACAATGTAATAAGTCCAATAATTGAAGTTGTAATCAATTTGTAATTAAGTAAGTTGAATAATCCTAGCAAATGTATATTTAGTTGATTAATAATTGCAATCAATGCAATTATTAGGAGTTCATTAGATGGTTTTGATACAAACTGTGCTTCTTGAAATGCTAATGAATATTCAAATAAGGTAATTCCAGTCTCCATTGAAGGCTTCAATCCTGATGCTACTGATATAAATGTATCAAATATTTGACTAATACATAATGCTAAATGTAATGATTTCAATATTGTTGTAGTTGGACCATTATTGGGATCGATTTCTCCGTTTTCAAATGGAACTGACAGAAATGACATTTTGGAAAACTTTTCTCTATCAAGGTTGAAAAAATTACTAATTATTGATAACTTGTCACTTTCATTGAAACAGTAATACTTTAAACTAACTAATAATCCATAACTGCCTTGAAATAACATATAAATCGCAAATATACGTAATACTATATTGGATAAAATGGGTAATCTACGATGTCTTCTTGAAGATGCAAATATTACAACACGGTTCATTATGACTGCTGTGATCATACACATCATTGAGAATGGTGACATCCAATAAGATATGAAACTATTAGCATTTTTCCCATTAATTTGAATATTATTGTCTGAATCAATTCTATCAATTCCATTGATTGATGATTCTTTCGATTGTTGAAATACCGCCATTGAAAATGAGTCCAATAAACGTACTAACAACCAAGGTGATTCCAGTTTAGTATTATTAACAGGGTCTATCTGTGTAGTTGATTTAGCATTCAATATATGATTCAATTCAGTACTTGACATGTCATATGAAATAAATAAAATTATACCTTATCTATAAACCACAAAATGAAGGAAGTCATTCGTTATGCTAAATATGATGGATTTTTAATAGTGAGAAATGAGAAATTGATTATTAATTATCATTTATGTAATCGAAAACCTTATTTTGTGTTACACTGTTAAGAAGACATTCATTCATTCTAGAATATGGATGTACAAAGTGCAATGTCCCGATATACAGAACCTTATTTCGTTCTCAT
Organism: Pichia heedii; assembly: GCA_030579495.1. NCBI lineage: Eukaryota > Fungi > Ascomycota > Pichiomycetes > Pichiales > Pichiaceae > Pichia > Pichia heedii. The sequence continues at coordinate 19,638 of JAKTRA010000008.1, read as the reverse complement.
GAATACGGTGTATTACCGAATCTACAGGAGTAGAACTATATATAGAGGGATGGATAGTAGATATGAAAAAAAAAAAATAAGCCGTTTAAATATTACCTTTTATGAGCCATAATTTTTATACTGTTGATTTAAATAGGGAATATCTACCATGAGTATGTAAATTTATACTACATCTACTCAGATGATCCCACTTAAAATTGTAGGAGGACAAAGTAATCATTACTGTAAGATCTCTGTAATAGAAGAATCTAATAAAGAATAAACAAGTAATTATTATAACTATTCCTACAACACAATATGATGTTCCTTTCCAAGTTGACAAATGCCAAATTCATTCACAGAATATCAACAGTATCTACAGAGATGAATAATGGTACATTAACTATCGGTTTGTTTGGTGGTTCATTCCTTAGTGTACAATATTTATCAATAAGTCCACGTCGATGGGTCGATGGGTAGTTGTTGTATGTGTGGGGGGTGAAATGATTAAAATTCAATAGGTCCGAGGAAATGACATCATTGAGAAACAGGACAAGTTGATTAGAGATAAAGGCGGATGCAATGTGGTTTAAAAGTATTGCTGTTTCTTTTGCTCTTATTTATTAGTTCTGTTCTTCTTGACTTTCTGAAAAAAAAAGATAAGAGGAATCCACTAAAAATACTCTTGAACTGTATTACATTTTCATCTAACTTAAATCTTCTATCAACTAAATTAGTTTTGATTATGATACAACTGTTTTCATCAATCATTTAGTCTTCAATATTAATATAATGCCAAATAGTACGCAATACATTAGTCTGGGATTACGGGAACGTACGCAATCGACATCGTCAGAAATGACTACATTGTCATCATCCACAAACTCATCATATTATAGTACTTGTTCAACAAATGCTTGCAATTGTGTTTGTACAGAATTAGCAGAAGATTATATTCCGCAACCACAAGTTGATGAATTGATAAATATCTGCAAGTCTAATAATCCAATAAAATTGAATAATGTAAAACTCCCAAATATCAAAGACTACATCATACATGATTCAATGAGAAAATTGGATGAAGGAGCAAGTGGTATCATTTACAAAGTCAAACTGAAAATCAATAGAAAATCATATGTTATCAAATCATTGAAAAGTGAAGTTGATGATGATGAATCAAATAAACATATAATAAGACAAACACCATTATCACGTTCATCTTCACTTCATCGTGTATTCACATTTGGTAATGATAACAATCATATAAATAATCATAAATCCATTTATCAGAATGAACTACACAAGTCAATTTCGAATTTCTCAACATCATCAGCATCCTCTTCAAATAATGAAAACAACTTTACTGTCGTTCCTAAAACTTCTAGTCCTGTTCATGAAAGGGAATCAAATCATAAAGAAATACGTCCACATTATACATTTGATTCATTGAATGAATATCTAACATTAAGTAAACTACAGACAAAACATGTCGTATCAACATATGGCTTATTTCGCGTTTTATCAGACGATGATGAACACGAAGATGATCATGAAGGTAATAATGTAATTGATGACGAAAATGAGAACTTTGATAACAATAGTGATATCTGTAGTATTGATAGTCAAGATGAATTCATTGATGAATCTAACAATCCTCGATTATTTGATAACAAACCGAAAAATATTGCAATTTTGTTATCATATTACGAAAATGGTGATTTATTAAAACTAGTTACAAGTATACGTAAAAGAAATGTAATCACATCAAGCATATTCAAAGACTCAATAATGGTTCAATTAGTACAAGGATTAAAATTTTTGCATTCTCATAATATAGTACATCGTGATATCAAACCTGAGAATATTTTGATTGATCAACATGGTGTTTTGAAATATTCTGATTTTGGATATGCAATTGATTTAAGTAGGTTAGATGACTATCCAATCGATGATGATTCATTTTTATCCAAGGGTACTGGATCATTTAAACCACCGGAAATTGTTAATGCATCAATTTTGAAAAAATTCAAGAAAAGATTAGAAAATAGATCTCAGGATTTGACATTAGCATGGGAAAGTTTAAAAGGTTTAGATATTTGGTCATTGGTGATTTTATATTATCAAATATTGTTCTCGAATAAAGCCTGGAATCTTGCTTCATTGAATGAAGATAAAAATTTCAGACATTATAAAGAAAAATATGAACTGAAGAGAATCGATCAAATGAAAACTGGATTTGAAATGAAGAGAACTTTTAATGTTGAGGAAAGTATGGGTAAGTCTTTGAAGAAATTAAAAGATGATGTTATATTTGCAATGATGAAAATGATGAATCCAGATTTCACTAAACGATGGAATATCTTGGATGTTTATCGCTCTAATTGGATGGTTAGTACCCGAATGTTGATAGAAGATGCAAAGATAAAAAATAAATCAGATGATAACGAAATTGTCAAACTTTCACGTGTTATCAGATCATAATACCTTACTTTATTCCTCCATTTTAGGTTGTCCATGTTTTGCATTCCATTTTTTTTTCCTTCCACTCTACTTTTTCTTTTGACAGTTTCTATCTTTAAATAAGGCCGGTATTGATTAAACTATATAAAAGCTATAAACTGAATTAAAAGAAAATTAACTCATTACTATACAAGTAATTGTTAACGATGGTATAAATTGTTGAATGCTGTGTCTTCGAATATAGTAAAGGTTAGTTGGGATAAAAATTGAGGAAAGATGGAAAAAAATAAAATAAAATAAAATAAAATAAAATGTATAGTATATTAAATAAATTGGAATGGTTCAAGAAAAAAGTAGATTGTGTAAAAGAAAAAGTAAAATTTGAAATAGATTTGATCCAGTCAAACTATCAATGCAATAATACCAAGTAATTTCAAATTATGGTATATTAATACAAATATTTGAATCATTACTCTCATTCAATAAAGTGAACACATTTAAATAATTTTTTTCAACAACATTTGATAATAGATTGGTTGCATTTGAATTAGAAGATAACACCGCATCATTAATCAAATCAATTTCAGATTCTGAATCCAACTCTGAATCTAAATCTGAATTTGATGAAGTATCTAGAATCAAATTATCATCCAATTCTAATGCTGAATTTTCGACATCTGAATCTGAAATTAACAAATGTTGAGCAGACTTTTTTGGAGAGTATGAAACTTTGTAGATTTCATCAAGTACATCTAGAGATTGTGCTAAAAATGTTAAATGTTTTTGTTTATTCAGTGCCTGAGAATCAACTGTTTTCGTTGGAATTGAAACATGTAAATCGCCATAAAGTATTGATAAATCGATATTTTTATCGGTAAATCTTTCATTATTTAGGGTAAACTTTTCTGAATCTGTTGAATCAGGAATTGTGAATGGAGAACATAGAGAAATCAATGAATTGTTATCAATAATAGTCTCATTGATTGGGATAGAATTTGATTGATTTTGTTTGTTTAATTTCTTCAAATTATTTGATTTAGACTGTTTGTAAGATTTGATTGGTTTAACTGACTTGGAATCTAATTTTAAATCTAATTTTGAATCTAACTTTGAATCTAATCTAGAATCATTTGATTTTATATTGGGGATTTTGATTTTTTGTCTATTAGTGTAATTATAATTGTTATTAATGTTATAAAAGGTATTATTATTATTATTATTATTCTCGTTGTTATTATGATTATGATTATTATTAGTTGTATTATTAATTGTATTACGATGATTATTTACAATTTGATTAACATTTTTATTGGAGAAATTGTACTTTTGAGAGGAAGTGGAGAAATTGTTTGAAGATATATGATTTTTCTTTGAAGATTGAAGCATTATTAATTGGTGAAAGAAAAAAACAATGAAGAACCTTGGAGGAAATGGATAATATTGATAGTTTGGAATAATTCATTGCAAACTAAAGTGGGGGGTGCCCTTTATATAGACAAATATTTGATGTAATAATGAAAAGGGGAGTTTTCTTGCACATGGTAAGATGGTTTTTTGATGAGAGAGGGGGGGCAATAATTGAAATAGTGTGGAAAAGGGGATAAAAGGGGATAAAAAGGTTGTAGAATAATGGTAAATGATGGAAAAGGGACAAAAAGGGCAATAAATAATGAAGAAAAGGGTAATAAAGGAAGACTAAAGATAATACAATTACCGAAAATACTTCAATTAGTTCCCTATTATTTCCATTTTGAGTTTCTATTATAAAAAGAGATGGCTCATCAAAGTTTAAATTTGTTTTTAAAATGAGAATTTGTTTAATCAAATTGACGACATACGAGTGAGATGAGGGCATTTTCAATGGATCGTCTAATCGTCGCTTTTTTCCTTTTTTCCTTTTTTCTTCCCCTTATTTTGGGGTCGATGCGTCGATTATTCAATTCAATACACTGGTCGATGCGTCGATTGAATGAATGCCCAGTTTCTATTTAAATTTCTTTTTTTTTACAGTATTCGTTTTCGGTTTCGGTTGTTTCTTTTTTTTCCTTCGTTTTTCTTCTTTTTTTTTCTTTTTTTCCCTTTTTTCTTTTTTTTGGGTTTTTCCATTTTCCATTTTTTTACTTTTTTTTCTACCCCCCACAAAAAAGTAACAAACTTTCTTCAAGTGGCCATATTCCTTACATGAACTAATTGAATTCGTTATTATTTTTGGTTTGCATTTTGGTTTGCTTTCGTAGTTTCTTTCAATTATATTGTATACATTGGTGTTTTTTCTTTCATTTGTATTCTCTTCTTCGTACTCTCTTCTCCTTCTTCTTCTCTGTAAACCATCATTCTATCTTATTTGACATCTACCCACCTACTATACTCATAATTAGCAATCGCAATCAAACTCGCAATCAAAACTCGCAATCAAAACACGCAATCAAATTATCACATCTCTTACAATTTTAAAGCATCACTCATTCTACATTAAACTCAACCTTTGTTTCATTGCTTTAAATTTTATACAATCTATAACTTAAACATTCGAGAATCATATTCAATTCGAACTATTATTTTTGTACACTAGTCCATCTGTTTCCATATTTTTTTAACAAAAACTATTCAACAAGATATTTCACTAATTAATATCTTTTTGTCATTCACATATACATTTTAATTTCATTTATAAATACATATTCACTGTTTTGATATCAAACAAAAAGAAAAAAAGAAGTAACTAAATCAATAAAACTTTTTTCTTCTTTTCTTTTTTCAAGTATAGTTCATTAAACACATTCATTTACTCATTTTTTTTTAAATACTAAATTCTGCTTATTCTTCAATGATGTCTTCATTGTATACATCCAATCTATCTCATGAAGACTTGAACTCTTCCTTTACCAAATTGTCAATTAATACCAATATCAATGATATATCTGATAATAACTTAAATTTAACCCCTAATTCTTCATTTAATAGTTCCAGTTTAACAATCTTGAAGATTAAAAATATACCAGAAAATGTCACATTAAGAGAAGCATCTCTGATTTTCTCTCTTTGCTTATCTGATGTTAGTTCTGTCGATATTGTTTATGAATCTCCTAATGATTGTCCAGTCATTTATTCTAGATTTTTTTCCCCTAAAATTGCAACTCAAGCTCATCAATTGTTGAATAATAAATATTTATTTGGAACCAATAATTCAAGAGTTTATTGTGAGATTGTATCAAGCTCTGATAGATTTAATCCAACTAGAAATAGTAATGCTAATGTTAATAGCAGTAACACTAACTACTCATTCTCAAACCCATTCTCCATCTCGTCAACACAGAATTCTTCTCCGATATTAGCTAATTCAGAAACAATCATTGCAGGTATCAATAATAATAATCATAACAACAATAACAACAACGATAATGTTAATGCGACTTGGGATAAATTTGACTTATATAATAAAAATATTAACAAGAGTATCAATAACTTACTGGATAATGACATTGGTGAAAATTCGTTTATTCAATTACAGAATATAATGAATAATAACGTTAATAAAAATACAAACGATGATATCTCCTTACCTGCATCATATCAGATGCATCAAAAACTACCACAAATAGAGCCATTATCTTCAACCAGCTCAAGATTTGATGAAAATATTAACTTATCGAGCTTAACGCTACCATCATGCTCTCCAACTCATACTAAACAATTGGATCAACTACCATTACAACAACAACAACAGCAGCAGCAACAGCAGCAAAAATCACAATCTCAACAACAACAACAACAACAACAACAACCCCATTCATCAATCCCAGATTTATCACTATTAGCAAGAGTACCACCTCCGGCAAATCCAGCGGATCAAAATCCACCATGTAATACTCTATATGTCGGTAATTTACCACCTGATACTTCAGAGAATGAACTACGTGCTTTATTCAGAGTACAACCAGGATTCAAAAGATTATCCTTCAAAACCAAACAAAATAATGGTACTTCATCACATCATGGTCCAATGTGTTTTGTTGAATTCGAAGATGTTGCATATGCAACTAAGGCATTGGCTGAATTATATGGTAGAACTTTACCATGTCAAAGTAATAAAGGTGGTATTAGATTGAGTTTCAGTAAGAACCCATTAGGTGTGCGTGGACATGGACAACAAAGACGAAATTTACCACAATCATCTGTCTCAAATAATAATAATAATAATAACAATAATAATAACAATAATACTAATAATAGTAGTGGTAGTAATAATAACATGAATAATAACAATGCCAATAATAGTATATCCAATCAAATGTATACTAATAATAACAATATTACTATCAACAATACTGAAGGTGATGATAACTCCATTAACAATAATCTCAGTACTTCTGCAACTAACTCTAATAGTGATAAATTTACACAACCTCCTTTTAATAGAACAAACTCCCTACCAATTCAATTACCGGCTCAAAGAAACTCAATCGGCAATATCAATGGAATCAATATGCATCAGAACTCAACTAGTAGCTATCATAGTGATAATTATCAACTAATAAATGACATGAGCAATTTGAATAATAACCTAACTAATATCAATGGTCTTAACTTCAATAATATGAACATGGGTATGAATATTGATAATATGAATATGAATATGAACAATATGGGTTTCAATAATATGAATATGAATATAAATAACAATAATAATTTTAATAATATCAATGGTCGAATCAGTGGTAACAACAGTATGAATATACGTAATCTCGATTCAATTAATATGACAAATATCAATGATATAGGGACTCTAAATAACGCCAATAATGTTAGAAGCCGAGTCAATAGTCTGAATATGAATAATTATACTTTGAATGATAATATTTCGAATAATAATCTCCATCTAACTTTAACACAAGGATCTACAGATTCTGAAACTCAAATCAAAAATCCAATTCATAATTAAATCATAATACACATTCAATCTTGCTTTTTTCCTTGTTCTTTTTATCTTTATCTTTTTTTTATCTTATCTTATCTTATCTTATCTTATCTTATTCCTTTTTTTTATTTTGTGTTCTTTTTTTACATCTTTCTTTTCTTTCATTGTACCTTTCATACTTGTTTTTAATGCTGTTCTTTCTTTAATCTCTTTTTTGATCTTCTTTGTTGAAGATTTTTTTCCCTTTCTACTTTAATCAAATCTACAAATATCGGTTGAAAGTTTTAAATAGACTTAGAAAAGTCATTGTGTAATATTATTATATATATATATATATATGTGTGTTTTATATCTTTTTTTTTTACTTTGATGAGCTAACTCTAACTCAAATACATAAGTAACGCAATAACTTTATTAAAATAATTATTTCAATTTGACATATTGATTAACCCCTTCATAAAGAGGAACTTGGAAATCCCATTTATCAGCAATTGATTGACTGATAAATCTACCACCTAAATAATGTGTTGTATTTGAACTGATTTTCAAACTACAAGGTTTAGGTGCCGTCAAACTAACCAACACATCAGGCATGTAATTTTCTGTTACAGTTCCGGCAACTGGTCCATTATCAACATCCCAACCACTTGGTACATCTACAGCAACAATTTTCTTATCTTGTGATTTTTGGAAATCAACCATTGAAGAAACAATAGAATCAAATGGTGATCTTAAAGGTGGCTTGAATGAAAATCCAAATAATGCATCAACTATAATATTGGAATTCTGGAATAAAGTGTTTGTATTACTATTATCAAAATTATTGATAACATCAATATTGAAAAGTTCAAGTTGAGTTTTCAAATTTTGATAGAATGGATTCTTACCAATAATTGGCCAATAAACTTTAACATCCTTATAGCCAAATAGCTTCAAATGACGTGCTGCAACTAATCCATCGCCTCCGTTATTACCTGGTCCGCATACAATTACAACATTAGGATATTCCACTGGATTATATTGCGAATAAACGCTTTGAGCTACGGATAAACCGGCCAATTCCATGAGTTGTTCCAAAGTGTATCCCAATGTTGACATTAGAGACCCATCTAATGCAGCTGCTGTCTTTGCTGATAGTGTTTTCAATGACATTTTATGTTTGATTTGATAAGAAGTAACTAATCTTCTGTTAAACAAGATCCGGTTAGTTCCATGATCATCTTCATTTGATATACGTAAATTATCATTCAATTTAAGTTGAGCCACCGCCCATCGACGCGTCCATAAAGATATGAAAAATGAACCGCGCCGCAGTTGTTGTTGTTTTTTTTTCCTTTTTTTTCACTTTTGCGAGAAATGATTCCAGTGAAAATTAAATAACTGCAACTTTAAAAGGATCTGATTGTGATAATGCAAGAGTAAGAAGAGTAAAAGGAGTAGAATAATCAGTACAATTGCAAATGGCTGGGTATATTCGAAAGAAGGACAATAGAAGAGGTATCCGTTTTACAGTGCTCATTGCTGGTGCTCAAGGTACAGGAAAGACCACATTTGTGAATTCCTTATTGGATCAAAATATCCTTCCTCATAGGTATCAATATACACAAGGAAATAACTTGGTGAATTCAACAACAACAATCCCTAAAACAATCACATATTCCAATTTGTCCACTTTAAATGCTGTGGAACTAATTCAATCATTTGATGCCTCTTCGGCACATATGGAACCAGGAATTGCCATTACGGAAACTTCAGTGGAAATTATTGATGATGATGATTCCAAAATTTTACTAACAATTATTGACACTCCTGGTTTTGGTGATAATATCAACAACAAAATATGTATTCAAGAAATCTCAAACTTTCTTGAACAGCAGTTTGATTTCGTGTTGGCCGAAGAAACTAAAGTGAAAAGAAATCCGAGATTTGAAGATACAAGAGTTCATGCTTGTATATATTTCATTGAACCAACCGGTCATGGATTAAAGGAATTAGATGTTGAATCAATGATCAAGTTTTCCAAATATGTTAATATTATACCTGTAATTGCACGTGCTGACTCTTTCACTGAATCGGAATTATCACTATTCAAAAGAAACATTCTTCAAGATATTGAGAAATACAAAATTCCAGTCTTCCAATTCCAACCAGATGAAGATGAAACAGATATGGATATTATTGAAGAATCAAGATATCTGGCACAATTACAACCTTTCGCTATTATAACATCAGATCAAGAAGCTGTAATAAACGATAAAAAGACTCGTGTCAGGAAATACCCATGGGGAATGATAGATATCAATGATACAAAAGTGTCTGATTTCCCTGTCTTGAAATCTGTTTTATTAGGTTCTCAATTACAGGAACTGAAGGATATCACCCATGATTTCTTGTATGAAAATTATAGAACCGAAAAATTATCAAGTGTTGCTGATTTAAAGAATAACTTTAGTGATTCCTTCTCAAATGGGTTGAGTACTGAACCACCGTCAATGTCAAATTTGGCGGAAATCGCAAAATCCAAATCAATGACTAAATTCGACTTACCTAAAAGATTAACTGTTGATGCTTTATCAAATTCATTGGCTAAATCGGTCATTGATGAATCAAATGAAGTGGAAGATGATGACGATAATGTCAATACTGAAAATTTGGATAACTTGGAAACCAAAAATAAAAATAAACCAACAAACAATGGTAATGGTAATGATAATACGATTGACGAAGATACAGCTGATGGAATACAAGGTGAAATCATGAACTCGGAAGTTTCCAATATATCACAATCTACATTGGCTAAACCATCAATACCAGTCAGTAGAAGTGCTACAAATTCACCTCAATTATCGATGAATAGTAACAGTAGCTCATTCGTTGGACATTTTCATGTACCACAATCACAAATTGATCCGAAGAAATTACGTAAGATTAGTGAAACTGTTCCATATATTCTAAGACATGAAACATTGCGTAGTAAACAAGCCAAATTGGAAGAATTAGAACGTCAAAGTGCAATTGAGCTAGCTAAAAAAGCCGAAGAACTTGAACGTAAGGCTAAGGAGTTGAAAATGCGTGAAGCAATGTTAAGAGAACGTTTAGAACAATCAAAACTGAAACAATCGACTAATCTACCAAATGATGGGAATCTTAGTGAAGCTGAAACGAATTCAGCACAATATATGGATTCAACAGTAGAAGAGGATTAGTGAAGGGTTGATTAATTAACGTACTTACTCATTATATAGTAAATATCCCAAATCTTTTTTTTATCCTTTGTAAATTTTGCATTTGAACTTTCTGATAGTTCCAGTAACTCATTCACTCCACTGTGAGCTAAACACATTATACCTGTATCAAGATATTGTAGATAGTATTCTTAGACAATTAATGTGTAAATTTGTCTCGCGAGCTTTTTAATAAGTTTATGGTGTCAGAGCACAAAATGAACTCGACATGAGACAAGTCTTGTTTTGAGTACTAAGCATTATATTACACGACTATCGAATGAAAATGATCAAACAATCAAAAATGGTTTCTAAAGCTGCGTCTTTAGAATTGGATCTATTGAACAAATGGACGAATGATTTCAAATCAGATATCAAAACTCAAATTGGTGGTTCAGTTCTCCAACATGCTAATGTTGAAGATGTATTGATCAATAGAAATAGAGAGATTAAAGATATTAATGTCTTCAATAACAAGATTGAAATTGAAGGACTTCCAGTTATGGATCAGAAAGCTTCTGGTAGATGTTGGTTATTTGCTGCAACAAACTTATTACGTGTTTATGCAATGAAGAAGTATAATCTGAAAGAAGTTAAACTTTCACCTTCATATCTTTTCTTTTATGATAAACTAGAGAGAGCCAACTACTTCCTAGAACAGATCATTGATACTTATAAAGAACCAATTGACTCTAGATTGGTTCAATGGTTTCTTGCCAATCCAGTTGAAGATGGTGGTCAATTCACAATGATGGCTCAAATTGCTGATAAGTATGGAATTGTCCCTGATCAGATTTATCCTGATAGTTTTAATACTACCACATCGAGAATCATGAATAAAATGGTCAACTTCAAATTACGTGAATTTGCAATGATCTTACGTGATTCTTTGAATAATAACGAAGATATTACTGAAAAGAAATTAGAAATGCAAAAGGAAATTTATCGTTTACTTACTATGTTTTTAGGTAACCCACCAAAACCAAACGATGAATTTGTTTGGGAGTTTTATGACAAGGATGGTAAGTACCAATCCATCGAGAGTACCCCAAAGAAGTTCGCAACTGAAGTTTTAGAATTTGAAACCCCTCAATATATCTCATTGTTGAATGATCCAAGAAATGAATATAATAAAATGATCAAAGTTGATAGATTAGGGAATATTGCAAATGGTGAAGCAGTCACCTATTTAAACCTTGAAGGTGAAAAACTAGCTCAAGCAGTTATTAATCGTATCAAAAATAACAAACCAGTTTTCTTTGGAAGTGATACACCAAAGTTTATGGATAAAACTCGTGGTATTATGGATACCGAATTATGGGATTTTCAACTTTTAGGTTACGATGTTAACTCTATGAGTAAAAAGGATCGTGTTCTTTATGGACATTCTCTAATGACTCATGCAATGTTGATCACAGCTGTTCATATCGATGAAAATGGTAAACCAATTCGTTACAGAGTTGAAAATAGTTGGGGTTCCAAATCTGGTCAAGATGGTTACTATGTTATGACTGAAAAATATTTCCAAGAGTATGTTTATCAAGTTGTCATTGAAAAAGATGAATTAGCTGCTCTTGATGTAGATGTCTCTATTTTAGACTCTAAAGATCAAATTGTCCTCCCACCTTATGATCCAATGGGAGCATTAGCCTTGTAATGTCTGTATAATCTACGTGGTTTCGACTTCTGGATAGACTTTTGCTACTTTGTATATCGCGATTCCAACCTCTTTTTTTATGAAACATGAATATTATCAAGAATGTGAGTCTGTATTGTTGCTCTTTTTTTTTGCTCTTTTTGTGATTAGTATATTATTTCTTTATGATATTGATCGTTTAGACAAAAATCTATATTTTTCACCGGAAGTCGGTTTGAAGAAACTTCACACAATGAGTAATTTGTGGTTCTTCAAAATATTATCATTTTTCATTTATAATCGGTTAACTATAGTCGATGCTGATAATTGTGCATCAAATCGTATGAATGATTATGATAAATATGATTATATCATAATTGAAACAAAAAATAATAAGTCAGCAGATATTGAAAATATTGAAAATATTCATCCAGATTGGAAGTATGAATATTCGATTGACTTTTTGGATAATTTCCATGTATTTAGTCTTCCAAAGAATCATGCTGATATTGATTTACTATATAACGATAAACTACAATCTATTGGAGATTTACTCTTTGGATTTTCTAATTCACATATTGACAGTGATTCCAGTATCTTAATGAAAAGAGAAAATAGAGATCTTATAGAGAAACTATCTGAAAATAACGTTTACGGTGTTCATTCATTACAGAAGAAGAAATTGGAGAAAAGATTACCTGTTCCTAAAGAGTTCAGAGAAGATTACGAATACATTTTCAAAAGAAAAGAAGATTCCACAGTTGCTGAGATGAAAGCTATTGCTGAAGAATTTGGGATAAACGATCCAATCTTCAAAGATCAATGGCATATTTTCAATACTGCTTATAAAGGTAACGACGTGAATGTTATTCCGGTTTGGAGAATGAATATCACTGGTAAGGGTATAGTTACTGCATTGATTGATGATGGGCTAGATTACGAATCGATTGATCTAAAAGATAATTATTCTCCTGAAGGTTCATGGGACTATAATGATAATAGGCCAAATCCGAAACCAATGTTAGCTAATGACTATCATGGTACAAGATGTGCGGCGGAAATTGCTGCATCAAAGGGAAATAATTATTGTGGTGTTGGTGTTGCATTTGATTCAAAAGTATCAGGTATTCGTATCTTGAGTGGCGAAATCACATCAGAACAAGAAGCACAGGCAATGATTTATGGCTTGGATGTCAATGATATATATTCATGTTCTTGGGGTCCTCCTGATAATGGTAAATCTATGGATGCACCTGATAAACTGATACGATCGGCAATACTAAAAGGCATTCAAGAAGGTAGAAATGGTAAAGGTGCTCTATATGTGTTTGCGAGTGGTAATGGTGGTTCACGTGAAGATGGTTGTAATTTTGATGGCTATACTAATAGTATATATTCATTGACTGTTGCAGCAATTGACCATAAAGGATTACATCCTCAATATTCTGAATCATGTACTGCTGTTATGGTCTCAACATTTTCATCAGGATCTGGTGAGCATATTCATACTACAGATATCAATGATCATTGTACCGATAGTCATGGAGGTACATCTGCAGCAGCTCCATTAGCAGCTGGTATTTATGCATTGATTTTAGAAGCAAATCCAGAACTAACCTGGAGAGATGTACAATATTTGACAGTTTTGAGTGCAGCAGAAATTGATCCATATGATAGCACATGGCAAGAGACTGCTATACCAAATAGGAAATATTCGATAAAGTACGGCTGGGGTAAGATTGATGCAGAAAAAATGGTTCTAATGGCTAAAAATGATTGGAAATTGTTAAAACCACAATCATGGTATTATACACCTTTTAGAGTAGCAAATTTAACTTTAAAAAATGAAATTGGAGTACTTGAGGATAAGTTTACAATTTCTGCAGATATTTTGAAGAAAGCTAATTTTGAGAAAGTTGAACAAATCACAGTTACAGTCAATATTGATTCAGAAGAAAGGGGTAAAGTTGCAGTTGAATTGATATCACCTAATGGGATTGTTTCAAAGTTAGCGCATGGGAGATTTCGTGATAGTAGTTCATTTGGTTTCAAGAATTGGACCTTTTCAACAGTAGCACACTGGGATGAAAATGCGGTTGGTGAATGGACTATCAAAGTTTATAATATAGATTCTGAGAATTCAGTAACTTTTGATAGTTGGCAAATGCGTTTATTTGGTGAATGTATTGATCCTCAGCTTGCAAAAAGATTTGATATGAATGAAGATTATAGTTCCATAAACAATGATGATGAAAACGATGAAAACGATGAAGATCCAGACCAATCAAAAGATAATAATACATCCATTGTCATCGTTACACCAACTAGCTATACACTTCCATACACTACATCAACTATAGAATCAATAACATCAATCCTTGACAACATTGCAACTACTACAGAAATATCCGATGATAGTACCAGTTCAACATCAACCGATGTATCAGCTACAGAATCAACAATTGTAACAACAACTACAGTTCCAGATCATCAAAAGGGAAATGGTAGTTATAAACAACCAAATGAGTCCAATCATTTCATATGGTATTTCTTTCTATTATTATTTATCGGTTTAGGCATTTTAGTGTACATTATCATCAATAGAAGAAGACCGGGAAGAGCACGTCGTAGAGAAGACTTTGAATTTGATATTATACGTCCTGATGATGATGATAGTAGATTTGAGTTTGATGATGGTGATGAGGAGGAAGACGAAGATGATGATGATGAATTCAACGTTAGTAGTTTTGATGAGGATAACAATGATGTGAACTCCAGTATTTTTGATGATAAATTGAAAAAAGGGAAAATTGAGAGCGATCAAAGATTAGAAGAATCAGCTGAATTTGATCTTGGAAATGCCAATCTAAAAGGTTATAAAATATCCGATCAAATCATAAACAGTGCAATCGTTAATGAAAATAATGAATGGAGTAGAGTGACAAACAATAATGAAGATTTTTCAAATGAACATACAGGACTCATCAACTCAGAAGATGATAAATCCGAGAACGGTTTCCGAACAAGCAACGAAAATATGGAAACCTCAAAGAAAAACTAAGACAACAACAAAATAGAAAAATAATCTTCTTCAGTCAACACATACTATTGTTAAGTAATGGATATATATTTTATCTAATAATAAATGATTTAGAAAGAGTTATTTATGATAAAGCTGTAAACTATGTATTACGTAATATTTCTAGGAATATGTGTATCATAAAATTTCTGGTATTTGACACAATACATGCAATCATCGATTATTTTTGATCATTGCTAGTACGTTAAACACAAATCCACAGATGGTATCACCAGTCCAAAGACCAACGCCACCAAAACCACGAGTCCAACCTGCCAGTGAAGTAAATTTAAAATCTGACACTCAGACCAAGAAATCTGCTTCACAAACTCCTTCAAGTAAACCAACACTATTTAGTCGTTATAATGCGTTACCATTCAAATTGAAATTATATATATGGATAACTACAGCTGGTGTCGCATGGTTGGCAGATTCAGTTAGTGATAAGATATTTGAACAAAATATGATTGAGGAAGAAGCAAATCGACGTGTGGAAATGGAATTACGTAAAATGAAAGAAGCTGAAATATCTTTGAATAAAAAATAAGTGACACAAACTTCTTGTATAATAAATTGGTATAACAAAGATGTATATATCGTTTTCCGAAAAGTGATTAAATTATAAATATACTATAAGATTAAATGAAAAGAATAGGAAATACAGGCTAACATAATCAACGACATTTTTTTTTAAAAAAATTTATTTTGTTTAATCTTTAGTTCTTCTTCAATGAAGAAACAAATTCTAAAAATTTTGCTGGATTTGCATCAACACCCTTTGTATAAACAAACTCAGATGCTAATTTTGTTGCAAAAATAGCCTTCAAATAAGCTTCTGGAACTCTCACAAGAATTTTATCCAAACCAATCTCATTGAGTAGTAATTTTGGTAATGCATTCTTTAAAACTGTATTACGGAATTCAACATCATCTGACCATAATTCTTTTGAAGATGAGAGTTCATCGGCTAATTTATTGATTGCAATTGATAATTCATCGGATAAATCTGCAAATGTTTTCTTGGTTTCATCTCTCAATTTCCATAACATATTAAATTCATTTTCTGCATTTTTAACAATGATTGATTGAACCTCTTTGACATAATTTTGATAGAAAGGTGGAAGTTCTTTTGTTTTTGAATCCATACACATTTTGGATGTAAATTCATCATCACTTAATGATAATGCAGCTAAAACTTCTAATGATGAAGAAGTAACACCACCCTTATTGACAGAAGCATCTTTCAAAACAATTGCACCAGCATCTTCTAAGATATATTTTGCAGCTTGAGTGATGAAAAGATTTGCACCTTCAATAATGATTGGAATAATTGATTTACCAGTTTTTGGATCCAATAAGTAATTAACAGTTGAAACATCAATTGAATTTGGTCTACCACCACAAGGTGTCCATAAATTTATAAAATTTGGTGGATAAATTTCTTGTAATTTTAGATGGAATTGATTTCTGAATTGTATACCACTATGAATAATTTTACCATTTGGTAATTTAATATCTTTATCATCAACTAAAACAATATAACCATTTGGACCTAATTTAGATTTATCAAATTTATTATTACCAAATCTATTATTTGCTAATCTTAATAATTCCTCTTTATCGATACCATCTTCATCGACTATACAACCAAAACCATCAACAATACCAACATATTTCTCATTACCTGATAATTTAATTTCATTTGAACCTAAATCACCATCACCGCCACCCATTTGTAATTTATTGATTTTAGACCAATCATCGATATGTAATTTAGTATAAACACCTTTAGTAAAAGCTCTAACACTTAAAGTTGTCATACCATATTCATCATGTGGAATACCACCAATTTCTGGTGATTTACCTGTAAAGAAAGCTTTCCATGGGAATCCAAATCTTGCACCTCTCTTTTTCGCATGTAAAGTTGCCCAATCAACAAAACTAGCAGTATTTTCATCAGGACCCATATATAACATTTCTGGTTTATTATATAAATCAACAATTCTTTCCTTTGAAGGATCATTTAAAATCAGTAAATCTAATAAGGAATCAATATATTTATCAAAGCATTCCTTTTTCTTTAATTGAGATGGACCATGATTAATTAAGATAACACCTTTAGAACCACCTTCTGGTATATCTTTATTCTTCTTTTGTTGAGTTGAAGCTAAATTATAATTTTCATCAAACATTGATCTCATATTTTTCAAATAAGAATCTTCATTATTTGATAAAACAATTCTAATACCACCTCTAGCAACATCTCTGAATCTTATATGGAAACCTCTAAATTCAGAACCAACAACAAAGAACATACCAAATGGAGTATTTGGATATTCTGATTTTGGTAAGAATGAAGCATCTAATCTGAAAGAAATTGCAACTTTTGAAGTAATGAAGAAATTAGTTTTCAAAACTGATTTATTGAAAGCATATAAAACTTTCAAAACTGTTTGATAATTGGAATTTGCAATCTCACTTAATTCTGAATCAAATTGATCATCATTTTCAATACCATTGATTTTGGAAGTTCTTTGATAAGACAAAGTTTTAATCAAATTAGATTTTGAAGTATAATGAACATCAACAAAATTCTTATATAATTGTTGGATTAATCTTAGATTTGAATTAAAAGTTTCAATTATAAAACTTTCAGAGAATGTTTCAGAATTGAATCTTTCCTTAATTTTATTAACTAATTCAACAGTTTTGGGTGTAACATTTGGAGAATTTAATAATAAATGTTTCAAGGCTTGATATTCAGGACCTGATCTATTCAAGAAATGAGTAATGAAAATTAAACCACAATGAGCATAGATACATTCTTGAATTGACCAAACACCAGATTCAAAATTTGAGTAAAATTTATTATTTGGAATACAATATAATAAAGAAGCATCTTTAGTCAATTGTAAAGAAGTAAGTGAAGCATCTAAATCTATATTTGAATTAATATCTAAATACATTGAAATAATTGTGTAATTATTTTTAAAGTTTTCAACATATTTTCTCTTCAAATTAATTTTATAATAAGAAGCTAAAGTTGATAAAGCAGAATTATATCTGTGAGAAGTACCATTTTTATAACCGATAATAATTCTTAATTCATTAGTTTCAGATAAAGTATAATGTTTAACTATTGGACCTTCTGTTTCTAATAATTCATCTAAAATTTCAGAATACAAAGTTTTAGTATGAGATGTTGCAATTTTTGAGAAAGTTGAATCTGAAATTGAATCAATATATGATAAAGAGTTTGAAGTAGATGAAGGGGTTGATGAGATATCTGAATTTGAGTAATTTGATTTATAAACAAAGTAACATTTCAGAGTTTCACCGTTTGATAAAATTGAGCTAAAAGATTCTAATCTATAAGTTGAATTTTTATTTTCTAAGAATAAATCATCTATTTCCTTTTCAAATGCATTTGAATTACCAGATTCGAAATAGACAGCATTAGTATCATTAATTTTCTTGAAATGGATATTATTAGTACCATTTATTTTAGCATTGATTTTAGCTGAATAAAGTGATAAAATATTTAAGGCGATATTATCAATTGAATCAGATGAGAAATAAGTATCATTAATACCTAAATCCTCATAAAAGGAATTAACTTCTGATTCAATTAAATTTTCTGGAATTAGACCAAATGAATCCAATTTATCCATAACATGTGATTTTTGGTCTTCCTTCATTTGGAAAGGTGAAGAGACATAACCACTATTTGAAAGTTCATCTTTTGAAATATTTTGAAAGGAAGATTCTGAGAAATTATTATCTAATGTCAAACTTTGAATTGCAGGAATTGCAGAAGACATGATTTATTTGGTATTGAAAAGATATAATTAATATAGATAATAAAGATATCAAAATAAAAGTAAGGAAAAAGAAATAAAGAGCAGTATAAACCTGGATACAATAAGAAAGCAAATAAAACAACAAGGTTACAATACCAATTCCAACTAGCGCAGTGTTTCAAAACAATACATAAGTTGGCAAATTGAAAAACAAAGGGAAATCAGTCCTTTTATATTCATTTATTATTTTCAACTTTCTCATCTAATATCTCTATAATTGTCTATATTCTCTAATAATTCTTCTCTTTTGTCATATATTTAATAATTATTGTCCCCTTTTCCTATTTTTGTTTATGTTTATGTTTATGTTTATGTTTATGTTTTTTCCCTCCCTTTTTTTTTTCATCAATGTTAAGTAATGACACATTTTTTTTTTTTTTTTTTTTTTTTTTTTTTTTTTTTTTTTTTTGGTTTTTTTTTTTTTTTTTTTTTTTTTTTTTTTTTTTTTTGAAGCTTTTTTTGTTTAATTATTTGTAAAAGCA